>OU892286.1:29429552-30029552 GCA_917834065.1 Ceutorhynchus assimilis | reverse complement strand
TAAGGGAAAATTGAGTTTTTTAAGCAAAATTCATTTTCTGACATTTTATTTTTTTTTCTAGAAAACTGGCAAAAGGATAATTGTAAAAATATTCCAGAAAAAAGAGGAAAGTGAGGATCTCATTAAAGCAAAATTTGAAAATTTTTCAGTGAAAAATCACTTCAGGAGAAATTCTGGAAAACTGACTTTTAAGTAAAATTCATTCTTTTAATTTTAAATTTTTTCTGGAAAACTGGCAGAAAGAAAATTTCAAAAATTTTTCAGTGAAAAATCACTTTAGGAGAAATTTATTTATATATTTTCGAATAACTGAATAAATTCTATTCTAAGTTAAAAAATGTATTACAAAACAATAATTCCGAACGTGCTTCATGAATTAATCTATAACATAACTTTTTCTCTAAGTTATGACGTCATCGATGACGTAAGTAAAAACCTGCGTGCCGTGCAACAAACTATATGTTTGTTCGAAATTTTAGACATAAAAAAAACCTATTTTTTTTTAAAAAAGGCAAATGATGACGTAAGTACAAACCCTCGTGAAACTAACTTTTGCTAGTTGTGCTTATGCCCCCTAGAAGAATATATGGAATTTACACAACAATTGTTACAATTCGAACAATTCCCTGATAAGTTTCCAGGCAAAGTCCTGGGAATTTAATCAATTTACCACCAAGTCATTATTGTATCATTATCAGGTGTTTAACGGTTGTCCTCTCCGAATCCATTGCACAGCGTCGTGGATTCATCCCGAAACAAGAGATCAACACCTACTGATCGGCGCAGAAGAAGGAATCTACACCCTAAATTTAAACGAACTCCACGAAACTTGTATAGACCAATTGTATAATCGCCGAACAGTGTGGATGTACGTCATCAAAGATGTTCTTATGACACTTTCAGGAAGTAAGACAATTATTATAATATAGTTTCAACTATTTTACATTGATTATTTATTTAGGTAAAACGCCTCAGCTGTACAGGCACGATCTACTAGCGCTACAAAGTAAACAGTCGCACAGGTTCAGTTTGCACATGAATCGGATACCCGAGAAACTGGTACCCAGGAAATTCGCATTGACTACGCGGGTACCCGATACCAGAGGTACACTTAAATGTTGCGTTGCCAGGAATTCATATAACGGCTACAAGTACCTTTGTGGTGCCACTGCCACCGGTATTTATTTGATGCAGTGGTACGACCCATTGAATAAGTTTATGTTGTTGAAGGTATAATATTGTAAAAATTGTGATATTTTATATGTATTTCAATTGTATTTTTAGCATGTTGAATCCGACTTGCCAAATCCTCTCAACGTATTCGAAATGATAATCACTCCGGAATTAGAATATCCAATGGTGTGCGTGTCCATTAAACAAGCGTACCAACCCAATAGGTTTAAGCTAGACTTAATTAATTTAAATTCAGGTAAGCTTGAATCAAATCTGTGTTTTTTTTTTTACAATAGAAAAATTGAAATGTCCTAGCATGTTCAACTAAAGTTTTAGGTAAATTCTATGCAAGTACCCTTGACGGACCTAAATGGTGCGGCTATCTGAAACACCCTTTTTGTATGTATAGAGCGTGATTTGCCTTGTGATTAAAAAGTAGGTTTGAGTTGATTTTTCGCTGCTATATTAAACGATAATAATTGTGAAATGCAAAATGACATTGTTCTGATTTTGGACTAAAAATTCAAGTTTTGTGCTTTTTGTTATCACACCTGTGATTTAATAATAAATCCTACTAAATTATTAGCAATTTATGTATCAGTCATAAAGATTGAAGTTTACTGGTAATTTTCATTTGATCTTTCTCAGTGGTAATTAACCGGTAATTTTTCGGTTATTTTGGTAATTTTGGAAATATTTCATGAAACAAACAATTATGACTATATACTATACTATACGTTCAAGGATTATATATTTTCAGGATTTTTTTACCTAAACAACCATTTATCGCACAGGGTTGGCAAAAGCAAAAGCCCGGGTTTTTTAAAATTTCCATTGGTTTTTTGGCTTTTTGCTAGAGTTATGCGTTTGTAGGGTTTTTGTGTGGTAAGATCTTTGACTCTTTGACATTTTAAATTATTTTCAACAAGAACTCACCAAGTTTTTGAAATAGGTTTTTCCTAGGAGCACAATGTTTTAATTCAAAATATAGGTACTACATATTTTTCACTTCAAATCAAATTACTATCTATAGGTACTATTTTCCATTGAGAAAACCTAGAACTTACGCAGATTTTTTGATCAATTTTTGATACTCAAATGAGATGAACAAAAATACTTGTGGAAAAACATTACACCTAACTTCTGCGGAAAATGTCTTTTCCACCCTTGACAGCTTGCTAACTGCCGTTGCATGCGGAAACGCACCACTTTCCGCACTTGTTAGGTAAATAATTATTTGTTTATGCCAACTCTAAAAGCGCGTTACAGATTCACAACAAGATGGCGAATAATACATAAAAAGGATTGTCGCTTGAATGTGATTTCATTAAGGAAGCATTTCTGAAAATTACCGGTAAAGAAATTTGTCGGGTTAAATTACCAAAATTACCTTACCAAAATTACCGTTACCGCGGTAACGTTACCACACTTTAATCTCTAATCAGTCATGTAGTGGATACTATGGTTTGGGTTAATACCAATCAAATTGGCTGAAACACGTTTTCCAAATTACATATTTTAGAATCAAAACTTTATACAGGTCATTCTGCTGACCGTTTGCTCGAAATAGGGTCGTCTGTCCAGTATATCTGCCTGCCTGAATATGGCTTTTTTGTACTGTCAACAACATTCTTTCTAAAGTGCTTAAATTAAAGCCAAATAAATTTTCTACAAATATCTATGTTTATTTTTCCATAGTTTTGTAGACGCGAAGCCTCAAGGTCAAAAAATCAAAAGTCCCTCACCTCATTGTCATTTGACTTTTTTCAAATCCACATCGATGCTCTTTTTACCTCACAACGTTGTTAATTTTATTCCAATTTTAACATACAATAGACTCCCGCTAGTGTGAACACAAAATAGAACGGAGATGTTCATATAATCAAGACAATGACACAATCGAAGGTCTACTTAAAAATGCGAAATATTTTCAGCAATGATCTCTAAACTTAAAATTCAAGAAATATTAATACAAAAGGTACCGGGTGAGTCACTATATTTCGGCACCCACCTACAGCCATAATTACAGGTGATAGGTAAAAGGTGTAGATACAAAAGTTTTACAGCTGTATGCATCATCCTTGTTCAACTTAAAAGCGCTTTTTAAAACTGCTGCTTTTAAAAATTTGTATTGCTTAGAATTGACCCGTTTTAAAATGCACTTTTAAGTTAAAAGAGGATGTTGCATACAGTTGTTAGCATTTTATCTGAACCGCCAGAATTTCCAATTAGATTGAACAAATGAGCAACGCAAAGTAAAAAAATATATCGATGTTCACTTTTTTAAATGAAATGCTCTTTATTTTCTTTCAAATTCTTAAAGTTCTCGTTTTTCTGATTCAGATTATATGATATGTAAATGTTTCTTTCAATAGTTTTGGAAATATCTGGAGTTTAGTTATTCAAAGACAGTAGTTATATTCTACCTTATATATTTACCTGTCACCTGTTCACAAAACATTCTGATATGTGAATAGGTTTTTGAATAACTAAACTCCAGATATATCCAAAACTATTAGAAGAAAATAAAGGGTATTTTTGACATATTTTCTCATTTTGTGTTGCTCATTTTTCCCATCTAATTGAAAATTCTGGTGGTTCAGATGAAATGCTACAACTTTTGTATTTACACCTTTCACCTACCACCTGTAATTACGGCTGCAGGTGGGTGTCAAAATATAGTGACTCACCCTGTACTTGCAAACCTATTTACTAAGTAAATTTTCCCAGTTTATTGATTAAAGTGAGATGCAATTTTTGTTTGAATGGTTCTAACTTACCATTGGATGGCTACCTATTTTGTCTTGAAAGTTTTTTAGGCTTTCTGTGTCATTAAGATCAATATACAGGGTTAGTGAAAAGTACTGCAACCCTTAAATATCTTGAAAATCGCGTAAGCCGCGTTCACACAATTTGGAATCTGACAGTTTGGAAATTCGAATATTGGCTCGGAAAATTGGAATATTGGCTTGGGAAATTGGAATATTAGTTTGGAAAACTGGAACTTGGAATATTGGAAATTAATATTGGAAATTGATGGAACTGTTCGACATTGGTTTATTGGATTGGAGAAATGAGCACTCGTATCCTTTATTATTAATAAAATTAAAACTAATTTGGTATTGGTAAGTTGGCTTCACTTTGGGTTCCGACAATATTTATTGGTGAATATTATCCTCAGGTATAATTATATATTTGGCTATTATTGTATATTGTCTTGATTTTGAAGCAGTGTTTGGCACTGTAAGTTGTATATTGTATGTAGGATTTTGGATGTAAATAAGTTAGGTTATCATTTGTGGCATAATATTGTACATTTGTTGATTTCTGGTTTGTACCCTATTGATAGTTTTGACCCTTTAATCATAATAAATTTTGTAAAATGGCTGATGAGAAAGAGCTAAAGTTAAATATTAAAAAGCGTGGAATTTGCAAGGCCAAACTTACATCCTTCGAAAAATTTGTTCACAGTCTTCTGAGCAAATTAGTAAACTATGACTCAAATACTAGTCCTTTTCAAAATGCTCAGCTTATTGACTCGGAGGCCAGATTGGATAAATTGATAGAGGTTTTTTCAGAATTTGATACCTATCAAAACTACATTGAATTAAACCAAGATAATTTTGACGAGCAATTTTTAGAGCGAGAAAATTTCGAAAATTTTTACTATGGTCTTGTTGGTTCTGCAAAAGATATATTGAATACATATTTTGTTGCCGATAATAAACACAATTTGTCGCAAAACGGGAATGGTAGCGTACACTCAGCCTCTGTACATTCTGCAATATCTGCAGGAGCACTCAACGCTGCAAATCAAAATAATTATTTACAGGCAGGTCCAAGACTTCCCTCAATCCCTATCCCAAAATTTTCTGGTGACCATGGCAGTTGGCTTGAGTTTCGTGACACCTTCAAGTCATTAGTCCATGAAAATGATAAGGTATCAAAAATTGAAAAATTCCATTTCTTGAGAGGTTCCTTAGATGGTAAAGCTAAAAATATATTGCAAAATCTCGAGATTAGCTCTGCAAATTATGATATTGCATGGGAGTTATTGTGTGAACGGTATGACAATAAAGCTGTTCTTGTCAACAATTATTTAAAAACATTATTTGGCATTCCTAATATGTCAAAGGAAAGTTCAAATGACATTCATAGATTGCTGGATGGTATTGTAAAGGGTGTTCTATCTTTGGAGGCTCTTTCTGTTAATGTTGATTCTTGGGACATAATCATTATCTATTTTATGTGCAACAAATTGGATTCCTCTACAGCTCGTGAATGACAAGAGCACAAGAAAAAGAATGGATGAATTTAAGTCCTTCCTAAAATCAAAAGCCGAGCTATTGGAAACATTGGAGTCTAATAGTTCAAAGGAGAGGAAGGTGCATTTTGGTAGCTTGTCTTTCTCGTGCCCTGTTTGCAAAGGTGGTCATGGTGTAGTAAATTGTGAGGTCTTCCTAAAGTTATCAGTATATGATAGATATGAAAAGGCTAAAGCTTTGCGGCTTTGTCTGAATTGCTTGAGGATGAATCATGTGAGTAGGGATTGTAAATCCAGTGCTTGCCAAAAATGCAAATCGAAACACAACACCCTATTGCATTATCCCAAAAAAGTCCCTTCCCATGAAAAACCTAATACAAGTTACTCTAGTAATAATAATTTGTCAAGATTCGAAGAAAGTGGTGGGGTTCCATCTGAGGATCAAAATACCATTTCGATGTCATCAGCTTGCAATGCTCATAGTGACATTTTGTTATCGACAGCTTTGGTGCAAGTTGTGACTTCTGCTGGTAGCTCACTTACGTGCAGAGTGCTTTTAGATTCTGGGTCCCAATCGAATTTTGTAACTGAAAAACTTTGCAATACTTTAGGAATTTCAAAAGAAAATATTAATGTTTCTGTCGTTGGTATTAACCAAACTGTTTCTTGTTTAAAATACAAATGTGATGTTGAAATTCAATCGCTCCATAACAGCTTTGCAAAGAAAATCTCCTGTTTAGTAGTTCCAAAAATAAGTAGTAGTACTCCCAGTACACATTTGAATATGTATTAAATTTCTCAACATACCCAAGCATTTAAAGTTAGCTGATCCTGGATTTGCTACTCCTAGCACTATCGATATGTTACTTGGTGCGGAAATATTTTATCATTTTATGCATTGGTCAGTTCAGTTTGGGCCCGCAGCAGCCTGTTCTACAAAAAACAAGATTTGGATGGGTTGTTTCTGGACCTTTTTCTCCTGGGTTTTTTCAATCTGTTACTCATTGTAATTTAAGTTTGAATGTTGAACTGCATACACAGCTGGAGAAGTTTTGGCAAATCGTAGAGCCACCCAGTACTCTGAGGCCAATTCTGTCAAATGAAGACAAGGAATGTGAATCTCTTTTCACCCAGACTGTCAAAAGAGATGATTCTGGCCGATTTATTGTATCGATTCCCTTTTAAAAATCTATATCTTTACTTGGTGACTCTAGATTATCTGCAAAAAGACAGTTTTTCGCTCTTGAAAGAAATCTCCAGAAAAACCCCAAGACAAAACAACTCTATCTGGATTTCATGAATGAATACAAAGCCATGGGTCACATGACATTAAGTGATAAAGATGACTCTTCTGAAATTTCATATTTTTTGCCGCACCACAGTGTTCTGAACGAAAATAGTTCAACTACTCGTTTGAGGGTTGTTTTTAATGGTTCTGCTCCATCTGATAGTGGATTCTCGTTGAATGACCTCCAATACACCGGTCCAAATCTTCAGGATGATCCCATCTCTATTTTGCTACGATTTAGAATCCATAACGTGGTAGTGTCTGCGGTTGTAGCCAAGATGTATCGTATGATTATGGTACATCCAACACAAAGATGCTTACAAAGAATTTTTTGGAGACCTGATGTAACTGAGGAATTGAAGGTATACAATTTAAACACCCTTACCTATGGAACTACATCTGCATCTTTCTTGGCTATACGTTGTCTCAAGCAACTTGGGCTTGATTTTGAGGAGAAGTTACCCGAGGCTTCAAATATTATTTTAAACAGCTTCTTTGTGGACGACCTGCTCTTTGGAGCAGATACTGTTGAAAAAGCAGCTCTACTCAGCAACCAAGTGTCTTCCATTCTTAAAAGTGGTTATTTTGAATTGAGAAAATGGGTTTCCAATGTTCCTGAGTTGTTAAATCTTATTGAAGGAAATAGTCCTACAAGTAGTAAGCAGGAATTTTTGTTTAGAGATAAGACTGAACATAAGACTCTCGGTCTTTATTGGTCCTCTAAGACTGATGTTCTTGTATCAAATATCATTACCCCCAACATTTAGTAAGTCTACTAAACGAGTAATTCTTTCTATTAATGCGAGGATATATGACCCACTTGGATTAGTAGCCCCTTGCATAATACTAGCCAAAATTATGTTGCAAAAATTATGGTGTGAAAAGATTGGTTGGGATGACTCGCTTCCACAAAATATCCACTGTTCATGGCAAAGGTTGAGTAATCAATTAATAAAATTAAATGAGCTTATGATACCTAGACAAATGATTTTGAAGGATAGCATTTTGATTGAGTTACATGGATTTTGTGACAGCTCCATTGAAGCATATGGTGCATGCTTATATTTAAGGTCGGTTGATAAAAGCGATAAAGTGAATATTTCTTTGGTTTATGCCAAATCTAAGGTAGCTCCTTTAAGGGTAGTGAGTGTGCCTAGATTGGAATTGTGTGGAGCCTTGGTGTTGGCTCAATTGGTGGATATTTTCAAACAGTCAATTAACGTAAATCTTTGTAAAACTTATTTATGGACTGATTCCTCAGTAGTCCTTGGTTGGTTGGCACAATCACCCCATAATATGCAAACATTTGTTGGTAATCGAGTGTCCAAAATACAGGCTTTAACTTCCATTGATGAGTGGCATCATGTAAGCTCTAACCATAATCCTGCTGATATTTTATCAAGGGGTATTCTTCCCGGAAATTTAGTAAAATGCGACTGTTGGTGAAATGGACCTGAATGGTTAGTTTTGGATTCCTCTGAGTGGCCAAAATCTTCCGTCCAAATAGATTTGCTGCCCGAGATGAAAAGGCAAGTAAATACAAGTCATATTATTATTGAAAGGTTTCCTATGTATAGGTTCTCTAATTTTTCTCGATTGAAACGCAGCTTTGCATTTTTATGGCGTTTCTATTCCAACTGTAGGTTGAGCAAACCCCTCCAAAGGTCTGGCCCTCTTACTTCAGATGAACTAAATAATTCCGTTCAGCATTTACTTGTGATTTCACAAAAAGAAACTTATGCCTCAGAATACTCTGCATTGCTGAAAAAAGAATATATAAGAAAAGGTCCCCTCAGTACCTTAAATCCCTTTATTGATGCTAACGGGGTTCTGAGGGTTGGTGGTAGGCTAAAGCTTTCTCAGATGGATTTTGCCAAAAAGCATCCTGCCGTGATATCTAGCAAACATGTATTTACAAAATTACTTTTTTTGTTCGAGCATAAAAACCTTCTTCATGCTGGTCCCCAGCAATTATTAGCTTCATTAAGAGAGCATTATTGGCCCATGGGTGGACGTAATCTTGCAAAAAAAATTGTTCATGGATGTATCACTTGTTTCAAGGTAAAACATCTTCCGTCCTCTCAAATTATGGGAAATTTGCACACAAGACCGTGTTTCACCTACACCCCCATTTTACACTACTGGTGTGGACTATGCTGGCCCTTTCAATTTGAAAACAAAAAAAGGTAGAGGTGCCAAAACATTCAAATGCTATATCTGTGTCTTTGTTTGTTTCTGTACTCGAGCCATTCACTTGGAAATCGTTTCTGAACTGACCTCCGCTGCATTCATCGCTACCTTTAGGCGTTTTGTGTCTCGAAGAGGCAAGCCCTCTGTCATATGGTCAGACAATGGTTCAAATTTTATCGGAGCTAACAGTGAACTTGAAGAGCTTGGTTTACTTTTGCAGAATCAATCCGCTGAGTTGGCTGAAACATTCGAAAACGAGGGTGTACGATGGAAATTTATACCTGCTAGGTAACTTTGGCGGCATCTGGGAAGCGGGTGTGAAGGCTTGCAAGTTCCACCTAAAACGCATAATGGGTAATGCTTCTCTGACATTTGAGGAATTGTATACATTATTAACCCAAATTGAAGCTACTTTGAATTCTCGCCCATTAGTGCCAATTTCTCCAGATCCCAGTGATTTTGACGTGCTCACTCCAGCCCATTTTCTAATTGGCAGGAGATTAACCTCTTTGCCTGACCCTAAGCTTCTCGAGATTACTGACAACCGTTTGTCTAAATTCCAATATCTTCAGAAGCTCTACCAACAATTTTGGACACGCTGGTCAAATGAATATGTTATTCTTCTTCAACAGCGCTTCAAGTGGAAGACTCCAGAGACAAACATTAAAATTGGTGACTTAGTTATAGTGCGAGAGGACAATCTACCTCCCCTAAATTGGCGGCTTGGTCGTGTCATCGAGTTGCATGTTGGACAAGATGGAAAGTGTCGTGTTGTATCACTTAAGACTTCTTACGGAGTGCTCAAACGGTCCATAACCAAGGTGTGCCCATTGCCACCAAATTTCGAATGATTGGTTGTGTTTTTTAGGTTTAATGTAATTTTAGTTTTTCTTATTGTATTTTATTTTCATTTGCTTTTTTTTTATTATTATTAATGTATGTACGTGGGTATTACAAAGAGTCCTGATCATGTTTTATGATTGTATTAATGCCACTGTATTTGAAAATTATTTTTTTTTTTTTTTTGAAAGGACCCTTTCAAGGTGGGGGGTATGTTTAATATAGAATAGTTTTTTCCTATAATTAGCTTTAGTTAAAGTCAATACGGCAACGTCGCTTTACCCTCATTCGTTAGCTATGTGCTGCTCCGCACCGAAAAAGAGTATGACATTGGAAGTCTGTCAAATATCGATCGAGATTCATCAACAAGATGGAAAAAATAAATATTCTAGAATTGGTTGGCTGTTGTTGTTTTTGATTTCTTGTAAAAAGGGAGAAATAAAATGGCCTTTTTTCTACTTTAAAAAGTTTGTTTAATTTACAAAAAGTGTTAACAGCAAATAACTGCAGCTCAGGCGTAGCCTGACAATTGTTGTTGACTAAAAATGCATAATTACTTAATAATTGGATAAACTAAATTTTTCTACATCTCATAATGAATAAAATTTTCTTTACCGTTAAAATATACCGTGTTGTATAAACTTTTTTGTTCAAAATGGGCCATATTTTCATGTGTTAAAATTTCTGTAGTCAAACCTGATACGCCCTGTATATTGCTCTAAAAAATGTGCTGAGGAAGATCTGTTGGCTGAAAAAGCAGAGACAGACAGAGAAAAATAATTTCAACAAATGAATTCGGAAATTTTGGAGCTTAAACAAGAGCTTAAAGCCAAATAGTCACTCACATATCAAAAGAATGGAAAAACGCACCCAAGATTTTGAGAACGATATATGTATTTGAGGACGGAAAACGGCGTGTAATGAAAATTAATGAATTAAATGATAGTATGAATAAATTGGAATTGGACATATTTGAATTGAATGAGGTATAAACACTGCCCTGGCCGCAGAAAAAGTGATTATGTAACAAAGCTGAATAAGGTGAATACACATTTGCAGGAGCTTATGGAAGTAAATCGTAATATGATTGACTCCATCAGGATATTGGAGGCTCAAAATGAAATCTATCAGAGGGAAATTGAATATTTCAAGGACCAAACAGAGTTGATAATTGGACCAACCCTTTACCAGAACTCATTTATAGTGGAGAAACATACATCCAGTAACTCAACCTGTTGAGTCCATTAATGTAAATGAACCATTTTCTGCTGTGAATAATGATGAAGTTTCACCGAATATTGTTACTGAAGGGATTCGTTCTATGAGGGACATTAAAGATAGAAAAATCCTGTTGTTATGTGATCAAAATGGTTGCTATTTTGATTAATGGTTACAGAAATATTCAAACTTATAGATAGAGACAATAATAAAACCAGGAACATCACTGAAACATTATTAATTTAGTTAGAAATTTCACATTGAACGCTATAATTGTGGGTGCGGCAAATGATTTTTCTGGACATAATAATAAGCATCCTCTTTTTAGGGATATAAATAGTAAAATCAAACATTGTATACGAATTATATTGGAATTCAATAAAGACCCTTTTGTTCTCCCGAAACAATAATATGTAACTTGCTTATGCAAGCATTTATTTTATTATAAAATACGCTTGCAGCTACTGTTTTTCATTCATTTACTCTCGAGATTTCCTCGCAGTAATTTGTCTCATTTAGATTAAGTTTAAAGATTTCATTTGTAATACTTAGTTTTGAAAATAAATGTTTTTTAAAAACAAAGTTTACTGAAGTGGAAACTTAATTGGCGCAGTAGGTAGGATCCTCAGAGTGCAAGGCTTTGGAGACCCGAAAAACGGAGTTCGTGATTTTTCGATAAAAAAAAGTAGTTCGTGAATTTTTCGAAAAAGTGTTCGTTCGTGGATTACGTTTTTGAAAAAGAACTCTTAGAACATCCAGCCCATCCACTTTCATATTTATGTGATTAACTGAGGATAAGAAGGATTAAAACCAACGTGCTAAGGAAGTGCTACTGTTACAAAGAAATTATCTGTCTGTAAGTAAACCTTCCTAACATTTTGTAATTTTGGTGCTTCATAATTAAGTCCTTTTGCTATTTTTGCTGTTGATTCGCTGAGGTATTTAATACTGTGATTTTAACACAAATTAGCTGAAAAAACAAAATAAAACAAACAATTTAAGAAAACTCTCTTTAATTCAGAAGTTTTACTTCGAATTTTGATTTTTTATTTTAGAGTTTTCACTCAAACGAGAATTTTGAGTTTTACTTTCCTTTAATTTGAAGTTTTTATTCAAATTAAGAATTTCAATTTTACTTTTTTAGAATTTTAGTTTGATTTTATTTTTGAATTTTATTTTCATTTCATTTTTGGAAACTTAATTGACGTTCCAAAAATAACAAATAATTTTTGAAAAAAATAATAAATAGGTATTTTTTTTATTTTTGATTTTTATACATGAATCCTCCAACAAGTGCTGCTGGAGCCTCTAATTTAGCTCAAGCGCAAACTTTACCACAAATTATTAATCAAAATAGAATCATGGGTGAAAATTTAAAATCCATTGTTCAGCTACTCAAACCATTTAAGGGCGAAAGCTCATATTTAGAATATTTTATAAATAATATTGACGAATTTTTCCACACTTACTATACAGGTGAAAATGCTCAAAAAGAATTTGTAGTCACAGCAATAAAGTCAAAATTAATTGACGATGCTGGCAATTTTCTTATGTCCAGACCAGACTTGAAAACTTGGCCAGACATAAGAGATGTTTTACGAATCAAATACGGAGATCCTTACTCCAGACAAAATCTTATTCAAGAGTTGATGTACACGAGCAAAAATTCAAAAGAAAATATTTTTGATTATCTTGAGAAACTTAAACTTCTTGTGCATAGAATTACATCAAAAATAATGAGTGATCCAGATCTAGCAACGGTTTCACACGTCCTAGTCGCACAAAATGAGATTACTGCAGTTCAGAATTTAATAACAAATTCACCAGTAGAATTGCGTACCATATTAATGATTCGCAATCCAGAAACACTGGATGCAGCAACTACATTTGTTTTAAATTATCATTTGGCAGAAAATCATATGAAGTTTAACACAAATATGAACAAGTCACATCACCAAACTCATAATCAATCTAATCAAAAATTTTCATACAAACCAAATACACAGACTTCTTATCAAACTAATAAACCCAATTACCAACAAACATTTTTCAATAACAAACCTCAATTTCCATCTCAACCCATTAACATTCAGACAAAACCAAACTACCAACAAAAATTTCCAAGTAGCTCTGGTACTTTTGGAAAGAACTTTTCCAATCAACAAAATGTGTTTGCTAAAAACAAACCCAATCAACAATTTTCCAAACCAACACCGATGTTTGGTGTATCCATTCAACCTCGTAGACAAACGTCCCAAGTGTATAGACTACAACAAAATCAAGCAGGTCCGTCTAACTATTTTAGACCAAACCCAAATGCTGGTCCACCCAGATACACGATCGAAGAAATCAATAACATTCTTGAACAAAGTTCAGAGCAAAATCCTGAACAATATTTTGAAAGTGAAGAAAATAACTACACTGATTATTCTGTTAATCAAGACGAACAATCCAATAATGACTATTACCCTGATTACGACCAACAAGAAAATTATTCGGAAGAAAATTTTCAACAAACAGCCTCGGAACAAGACAATCAACCTTAACTTTAAACAGTTACCAAATCAATCAATTACCCTTCATCGAAATACAAAATCCACCCTGTAAACTCCTAATTGATACTGGAAGTCATGCTTCTCTTATAAGACCTTCCATTGCTGAAATGTATTTCTTAAATAACATAATAAACTCACATAATAAACTTACTACTTGCATGGGAACTAGAAAAACGCAAGGAAAAGTTATTGTACCCATCTTACAAGAATTCAATATCGATGAAAATGTCGAATTGATAATGTACAACTTCCACGATTATTTTGATGGAATCATTGGAATAAAAACCTTACAAGAAAATCATCTAAACATCGATTTTTCTAATATGTGTCTTTCCAATAATGAAGTTACAAGTCCATTTCAATTCCGATCCAATTTCGATAACCAACTTTTAGAAATCCCTGCCAGAACAATGCAAATCTGTTACTTTAATACTAATTTAACAGAGGGAACAGAAATTCTAATTCCATTCATAAATTCCGAAACTCACGTTATCTTACCAACAATTGTTAAAGTCAAAAATGGCACGATTCCATTAGAAGTACATAACCGTACAGACGAATCCCTTACCTTGAACTATCATATCGATCAACTCGAAGATAATTGTGATATTTACGAAGAAGATAATTTTGAAATCTTCAACATGGAGCAAATGCTACCTCAATATTCTAACCACTATGTAAATAATCCCTTAAATCTTCTACGAACTGATCACTTAAATAAAGAAGAACTGAATGCTTTACAGCAATTAGTTATGTCCTTCCCCACAATATTTCATAAACCAGACGAAAAACTCTCATTTACCAACCAAGTAAAACACGAAATAAAGACAACAGACGAGATCCCTGTTCATGTAAAAACTTATCGTTACCCCCACGTTCATAAACAAGAGGTTAATGAACAAATTAAGAAAATGATAAATGAAAATATTATCAGACCGTCCTCAAGCCCTTGGTCATCCCCCGTGTGGATAGTCCCCAAGAAATTAGATGCTTCAGGCAAACAAAAATGGCGAATGGTCATTGACTATCGCAAACTAAATGGAAAGACCATTGACGATAGGTATCCTTTGCCAAATATCTCTGACATTTTGGACAAGCTTGGCAGAAGCAACTATTTCACAACCTTGGATCTAGCTTCTGGTTTCCACCAAGTGGAAATGCACCCGAGTTCAATTCCTAAAACTGCTTTCAACGTAGAAAACGGGCACTACGAATATACTCGCATGCCCTTTGGCTTAAAAAACGCCCCCGCCACTTTTCAAAGAGTGATGGACAATGTTTTATCCGGATTACAAAACAAAATTTGTTTAGTCTATATGGATGACCTCATTGTTTACTCCACTTCTCTCCAAGAACAAATCAAAAATTTGAAAAGAATATTCCAAAGATTGGAGCAGTTCAATCTGAAAATTCAACTAGACAAGTCAGAATTTCTGAAGAAAACAGTCGAATTTTTAGGTCATGTCATAACCCCCGAAGGAATTAAACCAAACCCGAAAAAAATTGACGCCATCAAGAAATTTTCAATTCCCAAGACCACCAAAGAGATCAAATCATTATTAGGATTGATTGCCTACAATCGTAAATTCATCAAAAACTTTGCCAAAATCACCAAGCCTATGACGTTATGTTTAAAAAAGGATAAGAAAATAGTTCACGACTCTGAATTTATTCATAGTTTTGAAACTTGCAAAAATCTTCTCATGAATGACCCTATTTTACAACATCCAGATTTTACCAAACCTTTCCTATTGACTACAGACGCATCTAACTATGCTATTGGCGCTGTACTATCACAAGGACCAATAGGTTCCGACCTTCCTATTGCGTATGCAAGTCGCACACTAAATCCCGCTGAATGCAATTATTCAACGATAGAGAAAGAATTGTTAGCAATAGTATGGGCAACCAAGTATTTTAGACCCTACTTGTTTGGACAAAAATTCACTATACTATCAGACCATAAACCACTCGAATGGTTATTTTCCGTGAAAGACCCTGGCTCTAAGTTAGTCAGATGGAGACTCAAACTAAACGAATTTGATTATACAATCAAGTATAAAAAAGGAACCTTGAACATGAATGCTGATGCATTATCTAGACCCCCTTTACAGATCAATGCCATCTCTCATACGTCAAGCTCACACACCGAATCAGACTCTGACGAAAAATTCCACAAAACCCTAGGAGCAATCCTAAAAGATACCCCTTTAAATAACAACGAAATATTACGAAAATATTTCGAAGGTACTAATCTTTTTATGCCCCAAAAACCGAAATTACCTATCGGAAAAGGCAAAGAAATAAGAATAAATGATGAACACGAAAACAAGTCACTTTCAGAATCTACTATATCAGCTGATTCTCCTCGTAACTCACTTCGTGATTCACCTCGTGAAATCACTGTACCACAAAAACCACCTCCGAAATTTAAAATACTGTCCCAAATCATCTTACCACCAAGACAAGCTCAAGCAAATCTTCCACAAGATGTACAAAGAATTCCTACGTCACTTGAAAATCCTATTTCACCAAGACGACCTCAGGGAAATTCTCCAGAAGTTTCACAAACTATTCATACATCACTAGAGAATCCTATTTTAGGAGTTCCCTATACCAAAAAACATATCAACCTATTTCCTAATCAAGTAATTTTTAGGTATTCGAATAACAATACCATTCGAAAAGAAATAATCATACCTTTCCCAAACAAAAAGAGATTAACATTCTTCTTGCCAAACGACCCTTCAGACCTACAAATCATCACACTAATAAAAGAATATATGTCACCTAATACATATTGTATGTTTTTCTACAATAAAACTCTAGAGCCCATAGTCTTACGAGTTTTACAAACATCGTTTAATTCTAATTTCTTCAAACTGTTAATTTCCAATTCTTTCGTAGAGGACATTACAGACCCTGAAGAACAGAAAGAAAAGATTCAAATGTTTCATGAAACTAAAACTTCCCACCGTGGAATGACTGAAAACGTTTCATCTTTGAAAAAACGATACTACTGGCCCAACCTTGAAAAAGACGTTCAAGCATACATAAAAGCATGTGAGATATGCAACAAAACAAAGTACGAAAGGCAACCCTACAAAATAATTTTCAAGCCTACCCCTATTGGATCAAGACCCTTCGAACATCTCTATATCGATACCTATACTGTTTCGAATGAAAAGTTCTTAACAATAATTGACAGCTTTTCAAAGTTCGCTCAAGCTCTTCCTGTCACTAGCAAGACATCCATTGAAATTATAGCCCAGCTATTAAAATATTTCAGTAATCACGGAATTCCCCAAAGAATCACCTCCGACAATGGAGCTGAATTCAAAAATGCAATATGTACCTTACATAAGATTGAGTTTTATTACACGACCCCAAGAAGTCCGAACTCTAACAGTCAAATCGAAAGGCTACACTCTACTTTACGAGAAAGTATAACCAGCCTGAGGTTGCAAAATCCACGTAAAAGCATAAACGATCTCATGATTGTTGCTATTCTAAATTACAATAATAGCATACACAGTGTCACAGGATACACCCCATTCCAAATAATCAAAGGAGATTTAAACTATGCGATTCCCATCGAACATTCACAAAACAAAATAACGACGGATTATATCAATAATCTCGCTGACTGTTTAGAAACTCTAAATAACGTTATTCACGACAAACTAATAACAAAACAAACGCAAAACTTAGAGAAGATCAATAAAAAGCGCGAAACCGAACCCCAACTTGAACAACCTATTTTTATCAAACAATTCGATAGAAATAAAACAAGCCCTCGATATGACGTCAATACTCAATTACGATTTAGTAAACAAAACGTAAAACGACAACCTAAACAACCAAAACAATTTGTTTCAGACCAACCGAAATGTTCCTGGCAACATTCGTCATCCTCATCATCGTAGGAACCACAACCAATTCTTACATATTAACACCAGTAGAAAACCCTATATTACTATAGGAACGACCTACATAACAAACGATCATAATACTGCATACTACCATATTAATACAACTATTATAAAGAAAAGTATTAGAAATCTTGAAATAACGCTTAAGAATTTAAACAGTACTTTAAACCAAACTGCATAGTCTAAAGACTATATTGCTGCTTTATTCGAAGCAAATATTGAAATAAGTCAATCCCGAATTGATTCAATAAAGAAGTTCTTAAAGCAATTTTCTTCGCGAAAACGAAGTAAGCGCGGAATCTTGAATTTTGTGGGAACAGCACAGAAATGGCTGTACGGAACACTTGACGCCGAAGACGGTGTTAGATATGACTCATAAATTCAAACGTTGAACGAAAATCAACAAACAATCAATGAAAATTTAAAAAATTAAGTACAAATTCTTAAACAAGTAACGAAGACCTTTCATGACCAATTTCTAAAAATAGAGAACAATCAAGTTATTATTTCTCAGAGAATTAAAAATATTTCTGCGAATAATCAGAACCTCCAGACGATTATAACTTTGAACCTGATACTTGATAACATTAATATGCATAGTAGCAAGATACGAGATCTGATAAATCATATACAACTCGCTATCAACTTTGCACAATCAGGCATTATGCATTATACTATATTGCAGCACAATGAACTCAACCAGATTCTTAAAAACATACCCAAGAATCAGCAAATCCCATTTGACAACGTAATAAAGTATTACGAAACAATGTCGACAACAGGAAGCATTCAAAAGGAATTGATTATTTTTACAATCTATACACCAAAAATAAATCCAAAACCTTTTTTGATGTATAAACTCTATCCTATTCCTATCCAGAATTATACCATTAATATTAAGCATCCCTATTTGTTACTTACAACAGACACGTGCTTTAATGCTTTAAATGAATGCCCTAATGTCGAAGGTGTATACTTGTGTAATTTTGAGACATTAACCCAAAACGAGCCCTGTGTTCACAGTATTATTAATAGTGAACAACAAACATGTCCTTTCTTGAAAATCGACTATGAAGAACCGACAATTCAAGAACTACCTAACAATCAGTTATTGTTAATTCCCAAAAGAAGTTTGACAGCAGTTATGGAGTGCAATCAAAAGAAGTACATCGAGATAATTGCCAGTCCTACTTTAATCTCCAGAAGAAAATGTTCAGTGACTCTCAATAATCACACATTTTCCGAAGACATTAAAGAAAACTTCAATTTGGAACTCAAGATACCGAAAATAGACATTCCTATTTTTCCCGAAAACATCACGACGGTCAAACTAAAGACAGTAGACCATGAAGCCCTTCAAGAAGCTCTACAAGAAGCTTCGCAACTTGAAGTTCGACCCTTAAAAGAGTTAACCTTTGTAAATAACCATATATCCACTTATGTTATTATTATTTTAATCGTTATTTTCATAATTTTTATAACCATTTTTTATTGTAAACAAATTTAGGAAAAATGTGAAAACTGAGGTTCAAATTGAGTTGCCTAACTTGGTACATCAACCCCAATTTGCAACCACCTAAGGAGGGAGGAATTATATTGGAACTCAATAAAGACCCTTTTGTTCTCCCGAAACAATAATATGTCTAACTTGCTTATGCTAGCATTTATTTTATTATAAAATACGCTTGCAGCTACTGTTTTTCATTCATTTACTCTCGAGATTTCCTCGCAGTAATTTGTCTCATTTAGATTAAGTTTAAAGTTTTCATTTGTAATACTTAGTTTTGAAAATAAATGTTTTTTAAAAACAAAGTTTACTGAAGTGGAAACTTAATTTACGTACAAATATTATCATCTTCACATCTGTTTCAACGCAAATAATTATTCAATCATCAATACATTTAGCTTAAAACTTGAGGAATATTGTTTGAAATTGAATAAATATAGTGAAGGCAATGTTATGTGGTGTGATTTGGGCAACTATAGGGAAGAGGAATGCTTGCAACTGCTGGTACGGCAAGTACTATTTGAGAAACCTTGTAAGAATCTGATATTTGTTCCAATTTCGAAAAATGTTATCACAGCTGATTCAGCAATGCAAAATGAAGTAACTCGCTTTCTGAAAGTCGAGGTATATGACGTCGATTGGCTTGCCTTCGTCTAGGTTTGTAGACCAGTTGTCCAGGTAGCTGAGAAGATTTGTTGTGGTAAACCTTTTTGGCATAAAGCCCTGCTGTGTAGGAGGTATGATGTCATTTTCTAAGAGAAAGGATGTTTCTTTTACAAGAATTTTTTCAAGTACTTTAGACATTAAAAGTCAGGCTGCTGGGTCTATAATTGGTTGTCATCACTTTTGTAGATTGGTATCACTATAACTTTTTTCCAGCTCTCTGGTATGGTACCATTGTCTATTGAATCTTGGTATATTTGGGCTAATAAGGGTGCTATTAGAGACGTAGCACATTTTTGTAGAAATATAGATGGTATCCCATTTGGGCCTGGAGTTGAATAGGTTTTTAGGCTACTTAGAGCTGTGATGACTTTTTCTATTGTTATGTTAATGGCAGTGAGTTGATTATTGTTCGTTGTCTCTATGGGCAGAGTTGGCATGTTTGTAAGGTTTTCTCTGGTGTAGACAGAATAAAATTGGTTTGCAAAAGTGTTTATAAGTTAAGATAGTAAAGAGGTAGGACTCAACTAATTTGTTACAGTAGTGACTAGACCCTCGAATAGGGAATGTGAAGGTACCTTAATTGACTTAATTTTCACCAATGTGACGACTATTAATTATTGTAATGTTTTAGATACTTCTAGAATTAGTGACCATTATATTTTGTCTGTTGGTATTGATTGTCTGGGGCATGAAAAGCCAAAAGCCCTTTTTTGTGGAAACTCGTGGGAGAAATATAGACTATAAATGTGTGCAGGGAAAACTCTTGTGTGTTGATTCGATGTTTGGTAATGTTGATAAGTGTGATATGTTCCTCAGTAATTGTTTGGATGCTTTGAACGAAATTGCTCCCAAGAAGCAAGTAAAAATACAGGCTAAATATAAACTATGGTGGAATGAAAGAATTGAGAGTGCTGTAAAGGAGAAGGATGAGTGGTACAAAAGGTATAAAGTTGATAATTTTAAGTTGACTCGTGGTATACATATGTAAACAGAAACGAAATAATGTAAAGGTGATTAAAAATGCTAAAAGGAAATATTTTGATTTTGGATCATGAGCAAGTGGTTAGGTTGAGTGGGGAGTTATCAACTGAGAGAAATAATAATTATGGTGTACCTCAGGATAGTATACTAGGGCCTTTGTTGTTTGTCTTTTATATCAATGATATCGAAAATGTGGTGCATCCTACAGTTAATGTTCATCTGTTTGCAAATGACACTCAAGTATACTATATCTAAAAATGTGAATGAATTGGTTGAGGGTACTAACAATGCTCTGGATAATTTGTACAATTATATGTGTGTGAATAAGTTAAAGATAAATGCATCAGAAACAAAATCTATGGTTATTGTACTGGAAAAAATAAGAAGGGCTTTTGGTAAAGAAAAATATAATGTACAGATTGATGGATATTCTACTGAGATTAAAATTAGGTATATAAAGTCTGTTTTTTTTTTCAAAGATAATTCCCCAAGTCAAAAATTTAGTAACTATGTTGGCAACACAAGCCTTTGCTACATAAAAAATTTGAAAGTTTGACAATTTTACATTGTATTGCCAACATAATGTCATTTTGACTTTTATCTTTAAAAAAAAAACACATTTTATCTGGGAGTAATAATTGACAATCAGTTGACATTTGTGGAGCATGCTAATTCAATTATACGCGAAATGAGCTATAACCTATAATATTAATCATCTAACAAGATGCAGTGCATATTTCAGTTACTGGACCAAAGTTATTATACAGGGTGAGTTACTAAGCGCGCGGTGGTCCATATCTCCTATACTAACGGAGGTCGGAGAAAAAACTAAATACAAAACTTGTAGATAAACATGAGTACTACATTCCTGAATTATTTTCCATTATACAGGGTGGCCCAATAAGTTACAAAGTTATGTTTTTTTAAATTATTTTTCCTGTATATTATGACATTTCTGGATTCTGCGGAAAATTCTAGACATATTTCATGTACAATGTCATATACCTATCTTCAACTGTTTCGGAAATATTGACAGTTAAAAACTGACTTTTTTGCATCTTTGACAGACTGTAAAACCTGAACGGTTGATTTTAGGAAACTCAACCATCGGTTCAGTGTTTTATAATACCGGCCCTAAGACAGGAATGTAAAATCCGTTTTCCTCCAAAATTAACCGTTTAAGTTTCACAGTCTGTCAAAGATGCAAAAAAGTCAATTTTCAACTGTCCGAAACAGTTGAAGAAAGGTATATGACATTATACATGAAATATGTCTAGAATTTTCCGCAGAATACAGAAATGTGATAATATACAGGGAGAGTAATTTAAAAAAACATAATTAGTAGTGATACAAAGTTATGTTTTTTTTAAATGTCTCCCCCTGTATATTATGATATTATTGACAGTTTAAAATTGACTTTTTTGCATCTTTGACAGACTGTAGAACTTAAACAGTTAATTTTACAGCAAAACCAATTTCACATTCTTATCCTAGATTTTCATAAGCTATCATTTGACACCAACTTTAAATTTAACCGAAGTTTAATAATTTAAGCAAAATTTTTAATCATGGATTAAATTTAAAGTTGGTGTCAAATGATAGTTTATGAAAAACTAAGATGAGAATGTATGATCGGTTTTCCTGTAAAATTAACTGTTTAGGTTTTACAGTTTGTCAAAGATGCAAAAGAGTCAATTTTCAACTGTCAATATTTCCAAAACAGTTGAAGATAGGTATCTACATGAAATATGTCTAGAACTTTCCGCAGATTCCAGATATGTCATAATATACAGGGTGAGTCATTTAAAAAAACATAACTTTATGTTACCACTACTTATTGGGCCACTCTATACTGGAAAATAATTTAGGAATGTAGTTATTCATGTTTATCTACAAGTTTTGTATTTAGTTTTTTCTTCGATCTCCGTTAGTATAGGAGATATGGACCACTGCGCGCTGTATAATATAATAATTTTTGCTGTTCATACTACTAGGAGGTTCACAGAAGCGTGGTGTTTACACTAGCGCGAGTCTCTACAGATCTCTGTATTCAGATTTCAATAGTTTCGCAAATGCGGAGCCTCAAAGTCGAAAAATAAAGGTGAGCGATAAGCAGAAAATCCCTCAATGTCATCTGATTTTTTTCCGAATCGACATCAATATACTTTTTGCCTCACAACTTTGTTAATTTCAATCCAATCTTAACATAATTAGACTCAAATTGAAGGTAATTAAATTCTCTACAAATTTCTGTATTCAGATTTCAATACTTCCGCAAATGCGGAGCTTCAGGAGGAGGACTAAACATTCCCAAATTATTATCATCTTCGCTTTTTTGCAAATCAAAACAACAATCAAACCTTCTACAGTTTCTTGGAACTTTTGCTTGATACAACTCTGGATCTAGATGTATCTGATTTTATTTTTGCTTTCCCTAATATGTATAAAGACAAGACCAATCCTATTGAGGACTTTTACGGCTCGGTTTATTCACCTTCTGACAAACTATTCGAAAACAGGTAGATTGGTAATTAGTTATCAGTAAGTTCATTTGAAGATGAATAAATCAGGCCTAAGAGTATTAGCTATCTGCTAGATTGAAGTTCAACATAGTACATACAATTTCTAGGGGCCAGCTGGTTTCACTCGGACGAACTCCAAGACATGGACGGCACGGCGACGGTGATTCCGCGCCGCGAAAACTTGAACATCGTCAACGTGACGCAACTGGACAAGGACGTCATTCTAGTCTGTTACGATAACGTCATCAGGATGGTGACACCTCAGGGCCGTATCAAAGTTAGCAAAAAGCAACTAAGCGAACTACGTTTTGATTTTAGAATAGAAAGTATAAGTAAGTTTTATTGCAACTAATCTTTCAAAAGTCAAACAATTTTTGTTTTTATTTCAGTTTGTTTGCCGGACAGTGTCCTGGCATTTCACAAGCACGGAGTGCAAGGTAGGTCGTTGAAAAACGGCGAGATTACGCAAGAAATCACCGATACTTCTAGGACTTATAAATTGTTGGGTTTTGATAAGTAAGTTTGAGTGTTTAATGTCAAATGTAAGACTCATTGTTCTTTTTTTTTAGGGTAGTAATGCTAGAAAGTAACTTGTTGAGAACCGGGACGTTGACAAACGAAGAAGGGCACGATTTGTACATTTTGGCTGGACACGAGGCTAGCTATTGAAATGTTTTGTGTAAGTTTCAAAAAATATCTTTGAAGCAATTTTCTAGAACTATGTTTTTTCTTTTAGAAAAATGCTCATTAAACAAAAACCCTTCTGCTTTGCTTTAGTCAAGAAAAAAGGAAAAAAACTCTTGTAGGCTAATCAAAATAATTACCTTTTCAGTAGCGTTATAGAAGTTTTCTTAGATCGGAAAAAGAAAAAGTTTAATTACGAAATTATAGGCGGCGTTTTATATAATATATTATATAAGTAGATGTTCCAGGATACAAAAACCATACATCTCATTACTTAAGTACCTTCGTTACATAAAAAAAAAAGAATCATAAATACATATTTTTATTCTTGGTGTAAGATAAAAAAAATAAAGCATGATGGTATTTTTGAAAGTGTTTAAAAAAAAATATATAATATATTTTTTGGTGATTGATGACTAGTGAAGTCTATTTTAAATTATTAATTAAACAAATCATCTCTTAAGGGTCATTTACATCAATTTAACTTGAGTTAACGTACGGAAAGTATGAAATTTAGAAGGTGTGTGTTTACAATGAAGTTAATTTTCTATGTGTAATCTTATTGATAATCACAGACTAATTCAATTTGTCCATCATTCATAATTATTATTGTAATTAAAGTACGGATTTCCTCAAGTTGAAATTGGTTTAACTTTTTCGTGCGTTAATTTTTAAGTGGATGTAAGCAACTACATATAATTACATACATAAGCTTCAACTTTTCTTTATTTTTAATTTTCTGTACGTTAAGTTAAATGGATGTGAATGACCCTTTAATAAGTACATATTTAAATTTGTAATAAATTAGAATTTACATAGTTGTAAGTGGAACATGTAAAATGTATAGTTTTCTGGTCTCTTTTTTCAAAAAACAACCAATCCAAATGTATCCCCAAATTTGAACCTGTACTGAGAATTTAAAAAAAGTTACGATACTTTTACTGACATTAGGGAGAAAAAAAAAATCTTCCACTTGTAGGGGCTCTGCTAGAGCAATGATATCTTTAGTATGATAAGCTCCTAATTCTAATGTTCTTCTTTTCACAAATTTTTATTCACTACTTTTTCAGAAAAACCTTAAAATATGCGAAGATGTACTTATGAGTTGAATTTCTATGTTGTGATTTTTCATTAGAAAACGTTGAAATTTCAGTATAATGTTCTCTCTGATGTGGAAGGAAGTTTCCTAATTTTTCCCTCACTGATTTTCCGGAAAAAAAAAACATTAAAATATGTATATTGTGTTTCAATTTAATTTTTACAGGTTGATTTTGTGTTGTTTTATACTGAAATTTTTCTGTCTTTTTTTACAAAGTCAGGCCTTCTAAACATTTCAATGTTCCATTTACATACTAAAAAACTTTAATAAGTTTTAAATTTGTGCTTATAGGGGTGCATTCAATAAGCTGAAAATAATTCCTATTTATCTAGTGGAATGATACAAAAAAATTGTCAGTGTTGACTTATTTATTTGCACCCCTTTCAAGCTCAAAACTTTGTAAATAAAAACTTGCATAAAGATTGAAAATGTTAGTGATTTTGATTGGGCAGCTCAAAGATCATTTAAAAAAAAACCAATCAAATTTGCTCTTATTTGTAATTTCTATTGTTTAAAATAGGGTAAATTGTAAATAGAGTGATATGTAGATACATTTATTTATTTTCCAGATATTGAAACATTTTTTTTTTTTTTTCCACCATCAATACTTTCATTGCAAAATACCAGCTTCAAACAAAACAAAAAAATAGTTAAATTAAGTGATTTTTCCTTTGAAATAAATCAATATCAATTTTAAAAGCATGAAGGCAAATAAACCAATTGTAAATATTGTAAATGCGATAATAATGATTATTATAATTTAATTTAAAAAAAAGTAACAATATGTCGAAACATACCAAAAAATAATTTAATGAACTTTTATTTTTTACAATTATTGAATTTAACTTTAGTTTAAAAACATTATGGTTTATTTTTGCGCCAAACAGTTAATAATCCGTTCTCTAATATCACACATTATGTTATTTTATTTATCGAAATAAAAATATTTTAATTGTTGTTTTTATTGATTATTATATTCCTATCCTTTGGTATAATAATTCCCATTTGGAAGAGAATTCATCATTTTCTAGACGTTTTATTGGTAAGTTGAGGATATATATTTTTGCTTGCAAAGCAATCATAATTTTGTCATGAAAACAATAATAATAATTTTTTCTACTACCATGCGTAAAGTATAGAAGATGTAAAATTTCACTTCACGCTTTAGTGCGTAAAGTAATTCACTTCACACACTAGTGCGTAAAGTAATGTCAATGACAGATGTCGACACTGTCAATTTGGCATTTTTCTGGTAAATTACTTCACAAACTAGTGCGTAAAGTGAAAATTCTTCACACACTAGTGCGTAAAGTATTTGTCCAAATTTATTTTTTTACACATATTTGATTGGTAGTAAAGCACCTTTTTTCACTCATGTGATTGTCAAAATTCACATTCGTGAAAAAAGGTTCACTTTACACACTTGTTGCATAAATAACTATTTTCTACTACTCACTTTACGCACTATTCGGAAGAAGTAAAATTTCACTTCACATACTAGTGCGTAAAATAATGTCAATACTCAATGATAGATGTCAACACTGTCAATTTAGTATTTTTCTGGTAAATTACTTCAAGCACTAGTGCGTAAAGTGAAAATACATCATGCACTAGCGCGTAAAGTATTTGTCTGTGTTATATACGTATAGGCAACCAACTTAGCAACCAATTAAGCAACCGCCTATCAGCGCCGTCTACTTCCGGAAAGGAACAAAGTATGAAGCTCCATGACACAGCGACTGGAAGAACCAGTCCACTAAAGAACAGCCCAAAGACAAGCCACGCGCCTCATCCATCGTGCGTAAAGTCCCTTTTTTCACTCATGTGATTGTCAAAATTCACATTCGTGTAAGGGTTCACCTTACACACTTGTTGCGTAAATAGCTATTTTGAAGTCACTGTAATCTAATCTTGCACCGAGGTCCCCTAACGTCAAGTTATGTTACGTTGGTTTCACGTATTTTATTGTTAACAAGGCCAGGCGCCAGAGTTAACTGACGATAGGTAGCTATGTAACAAGAACCTAAAATATGGTTTTTCGGCAACCGTTTTGAAAGTATCTACATACTTTCCGAACACGTTTTACTTAAGAAAGTATGTCTTTTTCACCCCAGTCTGGGAAGTGATTACTTAGGCCAAAAGGGATTACTTTCCGGCCTAGTCAGGAAAGTATGTTCTTTTCGGCCGAAAAAATTATGTATGTAATATACTCGGAATGGTATATTGTGCAACAAGTGTTGAAAATAGCACTTTTCACACGCGTGGGGAAGTTTGGGTTAGTTTTTTTTAGGCATAAACCGCACAAGTGTGAAAAGTGCTTTTCACACGCGTGACACACTATACTTTTTTTACGACTGCGAAATAACTATATTCACATTGAGATTTATTTAATTTTTTTTTTTTAAAAATGTATTATTTGGGGTTATAATCAACGAACCATTTTGGTACGTAAGTTGAATGCACTCAGAGATACTTGAAAAACAAAAATTCGGTAGAAGTGTCATTTTTATTTTAGCGTGTGAAAAGTATTTTAACGCAATAGTAACCAAGATATAGTGATTCAAAGATACAAAAAAAATTTCAATTGTCAAAAATTTCTTTCCGTTCGAAGATAATGAGGCAATAAATGACATTAAACCCATAACCTCACTTTCGATGGGGGGACATCGAGAACTATTTACACCATGCCGTATCACAAATCACAAAATGTCACTTGACACTAAGGCGCGACGTCAAATAGACGACTATATAACCTTTATTTTCACCAAAATCATAGGACATGCTGTGCTGCCAATTTTTAGGATTACAAAGTTGGTTACTTTGGTCAGAGCAAATTATTATCGATAGTACAATCGATAGGTAAGCCATTCTATTGATATCACTATCAATAGTTTTATTTCGATAGTTTGTCAACTTTATGTCGCAGGTCGCGAGACTTTACCAATTTTCAACTTATATATACGTCAGCATACACAACCAGATTTGAACGTTTACTAAACGTCGTAAACCATGACTAACCTGAAAACAAATACAAATCAAATAAAGGACGTTCCAGGTTTAATATATATTGCATTAAATTCGCACTTGTGGTTTATTATTGGTATTATTTTATTTCCCATTTTATCGTATCGCACTGAAAACAAAATGAATAGCAGGGACGTAGCAACAGGGCGTGCAAGTCGTGCCACTCGTGCCGCGCACAAGAGCTGGTCTTGAAGGGTCCCGGCGTGTCTTGCCGCTTTTTAAAAACAACATACAAGAAAAAAAAAAAAAAATCATATCACGCGGTATTGCCGCTTCTACTCTAAACCAGTGGCAACAGCGCTATTTTAAATGGAACACCCTGTGTGTGATTACATATTTCGATTCTACGTAAAATTCTGAGCAGATTTCATGTGATATACCCTATACCTAGGTTCAACTGTTTTGGAAATATTACCATTTGAAAATTGACTTTTTGCAACTTTGACAGGCTGTAAAACCTGAACGGGTAATTTTAGAGAAAAACTAATTTTACATTCCTATCTTAGATATTCATGAACTCTCATTTGACACCAACTTTGAATTTAACCGAAGATTAAATTTAATTGGAATTTTTAATCATGGATTAAATTTGGTTGGTGTCAAATGATAGTTTATAAAAATTTAAGATAGGAATGTGAAATAGGTTTTTCTCTAAAATTAACCTTTTAGGTTTTACAGCCTGTCAAAGTTGCAAAAAGTCAATTTTCAACTGTCAATATTTCCAAAACAGTTGAACTTAGGTATAGGGTATATCACCTAAAATCTGCTCAGAATTTTACGTAGAATCGAAATATGTAATCACACACAGGGTGTTCCATTTAAAATAGCGCTGTTGCCACTGGTTTAGAGTAGAAGCGGCAACACCGCATAAACAAAAATAATTTTAAAGTGTAGATCATGGTCGTTTATCCCGGTTGCCAAATTTTCAAAATTATCCGCTTTTTAGTTCTCCATAAACGTCTAATACGCTATCCACCGTGAGACACCCTGTATTCATATTCAAAATTTGCAAGAATATGGCGGCGGTACCGAATTTCTATTTGAAAAGGTTAAGTCACTGTAGGTTGGCCGGGGCCATTGGAAGGGGATGAAAAGGAAACAACCAATCAAATACCTTGACGATACATAACCCCCGGAAAGGGGCGGGGCTCAACTAACCAATTGAATGCTCTGCTGATATCACTATCGCATCTGATTGGAAAGGGGCGGGGCCTATATCCAACCTATCAAATGCTTTGTTGATATCCTTGCGTTTGATGCACTGTACGTTGATAACGAGTCAGCCACAGTGTTGCCAGCTTGACGGAATTATCCCTTTTTGAGGAAATTTTCTATTTTCATTCGCAAAAGGTAGAAGCGGAAATAGCGGAATTTTCAAAGTCTGTTTTTTTTTTTAAAGCTAAAAGTCAAGATGACATTATGTTGGCAAAACAATGTTAAATTGTCGATGCTTTCAATTTTTTTATGTAGAGAAGGCTTGTGTTGCCAACATAGTTACTTGGAGAATTATCTTTAAAAAAAAACAGACTTGGTTTTTTCTTTTATTTAGTCGCAAAATTTTCATATTCAATGAAAAATTGGTAATTTTAAGTTTCTAGCACACGATATACAATAGGTATACAGGGTGGGTCATTGAACTTAAGACATTATTGAACTTTTTTTTTTCAAAAACGCAATAATTGTTTTTTTTCCACTATTGCGCGTAAAGTACTTACGTTACGCACCTTTTAGAAGACATAAAATGTCACGCACCAGTGCGTAAAGTAGTTTTTTTACCACTAACCTGAGAAGTAGTCATTATTCCATCAATTTTTCTGAGAAAAAATTGAATTTCTCTCCCTAGGTTAATAATGAAAATAATGAAAAAAAAACGTAGGTCAATAAGGAAAATGACGTCATGACGCAAGGATATTGTCATAACGTAACAGGTTTCTATTGGTTTAATTTCAGTGTCAAACTGTCAATTTAAAAAAAAAAAACAGATTCCTGTATGTACAGTGTGTCCCATTTTAGTTGTTTATAAGGGATAACTCGGTTGCTATTGGAGTTAGAAGGATACAGTTTCCGCGAACGTTGGCTACTTTTCTGTCAAACGAAAGATGGCGCCAATAGAAATGTCATCGCTCTTTTTGTTTTTTAGATACAAGGTGTTTTTGAAAAAGTTGCATTTTGGGACATCCCTTGTATCTCGGTTCTCTCATAGGTGATCAAAAAGGTGGAAACGGTTTCTTATAGATATTTTTACGCAGCTTCCAATGACGTTGTCAGTTTTTCTCTAGAAGTGATAGTTTTTAAATTATGAATCAAACATGCGTTTTTTCATGTGAGACACCCTGTATAATAATAGCTCATTAGAAAGCGCTGCTTTTGCTGATTTCAATGATATATAGCTCGATGGGTTTATCTCTATCAAGTCCAGTGGCGTACCCAGGAGGGGGCTATCGGGCCAGGCCCAACCCCCAGGCCAACCCTTTCAAAGTGTATTTTTACGTATATAAAATGTACCAACATCAAGGCGTGGCACCCTGACACCTAAATATTTTTTTTAGATTTTTAGTCACAAGTAACAACATATGTAGGGCCCTACTAACATATTTTCCGGGTGCGCCACTGATCATGTTTGTTTTTGTCATAATAAACAGTGTATCAGAAAAGGACTTTGCATTTGTAAGAAAAATGAAAAAGGTCTCTTTCTAACACATTATTTCTTATGACAAAAACAGAAAAATATTTTTTGCTCGAAAACTGATAGAGATAAACCTATCGAATTTTATATCATTGAAATCAGCAAAAGCAGAGCTATCCAATAAGTTTATAATATATCGGGTGTCTAATTTGAAAAAAACGTATGTTTGGTTCATAATTTGAGAAATATCACTTTTAGGGAAAAACTGACTATGCCACTGAAAGCTACGTAAAAATATCTATAAGAAACTGTTGTCACCTTTTCGATCACTTATAAGAGAACCGAGATACAAGGGGTCTCCCAAAATGCAACTTTTTCAAAAACACCTTGTATCTGAAAAACAAAAAGAGCAAGGACAATTCTGTTGGCGCCATCTTTCGTTTGACAAAAAAGTAGCCAACGCTCGCGGAAACCGCATCCTTCCAACTACAATAGCAACCGAGTTATCCCTTATGGACAACCAAAATGGGACACACTGTACATTATAGGAAATTACCGTAATCTGTTGATAGAGGGCAGCACTTCCGACAAGAGAAAATAATTTGATCACAGGTTTCGAACCTATTTTTTATTTTCTACTAGCAGTAGGTAGTAAAAAAAATTCTATATATCCCTCCGTAGAGAAAGTCATTATACCTATATATGAAAATGTCACATTACTGTCTTTTAATTTTCCTGCTCCATTACCTGTTCCAGGTCGGGAAATTTTTTCCGTCCTGATTTCCCGTCCACGGACGGAAAATGGAGTAGGGAAGTTGTGGTGTTTAGGGGTTCTTTCTGTTATCAATAAAACTAGTCACGAACGATAATGAGTGTTATTGTATTAAAAAAATATCACAGTTAAGATTATTGTCGGGCTTATATTACAGGGTACTTTGGATGAGGCGCGTGGCTTGTCTTTGGGCCGTTCTCTAGTGGACTGGTTCTTCCAGTCGCTGTGCAGGGTTGCCAGATGGTTATAACTAATTTCCCCCAAAGGATTTCAAAAATACCCCAAAAATCACTGTTTGTCAACTAAAATCCCCCAAATAAATATAGATTTATTCTCGACTCATACAAAGACAAATTCATTGAATATTTTAAAATAAAACTTATACCCTTACCACTTTTTTATTTGTTTATATTTTTCTGAGAACAACCCCACCATTAAATTCTGGGAAAAATCGACCAAAAAAAATTAACTCACTAGCATAGCCTGAATCGCAAGCATTCCATCGAGGTCTGCGGGTGACGTCATCAGTATAACCTGCTGAAAGTCACTCGCAGGCATTTTATGGAGAGAGAGTTTGAGAGTTAGGGAAGTATGACACAATTGTCACATCAGATAACTCAGCTAATCAGATTATGCTTGATTATCCTCGCGAAAAGTTGCCTAATAAATGTGTTTTTGGAAGTTGTTTTTCAATAAAAACGCACTGTCATCCTAACCTCAAATCCACACCAAACGCTTTTGTTGCATACTGCCATAGCAGCCATGTTGGCTTTTTGTGCTTTTGAGGGATTTCATGCCCTTATTCGTTTTATCTAAAAAAATCCGCAAAAAATCCTCTGAATTACAAAATCCGATCGTCCAAAAAAAATCCGCAAATCGGATTAAAATCCGCCCATTGGCAACACTGGAGAAGAAGCAAACTGTATCTTTTTTATTGGTACTTGATTGAAAAAATAGATGGCGCAGTTGTTTTAGTACATTTTTCACTTTAGTTTTATTCATTGAAATATACCCGATTTCCCCCAATAGCGAAAATTCTTACAATTCCTACCCCCAAAAAATCCCCCAGATTTTCCCCCATCTACTTGAAAATCCCCCAAATTTGGGGGAAAATCCCCCAATCTGGTAACACTGTCGCTGTGTCATGGAGCTTCATACTTTGTTCCTTTCCGGAAGTAGACGGCGCTGATAGGCGGTTGCTTAATTGGTTGCTAAGTTGGTTGCCTATACGTATATAACACCTCTCCTCTAAGATTTTTCAAAATCTAAAATAAATACAGTACTATCATAATAACAATATTTACATTTACAGATCGGTACAATACAATTAATAGTTTACATGTTACATAAATATTACAATATAAAATCTTTCAGTTTATTAGGAACAATTCTTTTGCGTTTTATTTCCTTACTAGGTACGCTGTCATTATGATGTCCATGATCGTCATTATTACTTAACAGTTTCTTTTTTACGTGACTGTCAGACCCTGTCAAATTTTTATTTTTATTAAGATTCATAGTAGAATCTTCGTCACAACTTTCAAAGCTCTCTTCTGAATGAACAGAAATGTTACTTTCATCAGCTGTCGATTCCATTGGGCCTTGCTCATCCAATAAATTCAATTTATACTTACAATAGTTACACAAATCATTATATAAGGTACAGTCACAACATGAGGGTGGTTCTGCAAGAGAGGGGTGGCTTGAATTACAAGGGGAGCTAGGTGAAGCTGGCTCTACCTGTGGTTGAGGTACGTATCTCACTATATGCTGAAAATCTAAAGAAGAATTATTAGTTATTATGTTTTTATCAATTTCAAAGCTATCAGTATCATAATCATAAAATATGGTTAAGTTTGGGTTAAAATGAACATTTTTCGATTCTGCTTCCCACTGGCATATTTTGATTTGGTTCTTATGGCGTGTCCAAATGTTTCCTTATTCCAGTTCACACAAGAATGTTGCTTTTCCAGTCTTCTTTATTAGTTTGGCCTTGGTCCAGGCAATCTGATTTGGATTTCTATAATCTTTCACTAATACCATGTCTCCTACTTTTAATCCTCTTTCCTTCCCTCCGTAGTTTTTCTTTTGACGTTCCTGAGCCTTTCTTAAGTTTTCTATTGCACTTTTATCTGCTGTATCCAGAATGTTGTCACTTTTTCGCATGCTAGAAAGTCTCGTCCTCAATTCTCTTTTGTACATCAAACTAGCTGGTGATGCTTTTGTTGAGCAATGCTTTGATAAGTGAACAATATTCTTGATATTAGAGTTGATAATGATTGATTTTTGCTTTCTGGATCTTTAAGGGCTGTGTTGAGTTTAGTTTTAAAATTTTTAACTGCATTTTCAGCGGCTCCATTACTTTGCTGATGACCAGGAGGTGATTTCAAGTGCTTGATGCCATTCAGTCTACAAAATTGTTGCATCTTTGCTGACACCAAATTAGGTCCATTGTCGCTCACCATGGTACTTGGTATGCCAAATCTGGAAAATGTCTCTCTCAATTTTTCAATGACGTCATCGGTGGTCACTTTAGTCATCGGATACACTTCCAACCATTTCGTGTAAGCATCTACAATTATTAAAAAATTATGTTTTACCATTGGACCACAAAGATCTATGTGGATTCTATTAAATGGTCGATTTTCTACAGGCCATGGTGTCAAAGGGCTTTTTGATGGTGCCTGTACGGTTACTCTGCATGGCACACAGCTGTTCGTGATTTCTTCGATATCTTTATCTAACGTTTCCCAGTATACAAAGGATCTGGCTGTAGCTTTCATATTTACAATTCCATTATGTCCTTCGTGCAACATTTCCAGAACTTTCCTACGTAGCTTGCTTGGAATCACTATTCTCAGGCTCCACATTAGAATATCATTTTCTATAAATAATTCATTACGTCTATGATAATATGCCTTCAACTCGTCATTAATTTGTTTTGGCCATTTTTCAGCTCTAACACATTTAATGATGTCTTGCAATTGACTATCTTGTTTCGTATTTATCATAATTTCGTGATTATTTAAAGGCCAATTATCGATTTTATTAGTAAAATTTAAATATTATTATATTTTCCTCTATAGCTACTTCTGTTTTGCTTGGTTTTCGGGAGAAATAGTCTGCAATGGTATTTTCCTTACCCTTTATGTGCTCTATTTTATAGTTGAAACCAGCCAGAAATGCTGCCCATCTTTGTAGTCGATTTTCGTACATTTTTGGTATGCCTTTATGTTCACCCATCAATGTTTATTAGTGGTTTATGATCTGTGCGGATCGTGAAGAATCTTCCTGCCAGATACTGGTAGAATTTTGTTAAACCTAGGTGAATCGCACTGCTTTCTTTGTGTAGGGTGCTGTATAATACTTCAGCTTTTGTCAGAGTCCTAGAAACAAAATTAATTGGTCTTTCCACTCCATTGGGCATAACATGGGATAAGACAGCAGCAATACCGTAATCGGAACTGTCAGTTGTCAAATAAATGGGTAATTTTGGGTTAAAATGCGTTAGTAGGTACTAAATCAGACATGAGAATTTCTTTTATTTCCATAAAAGCTAATTGACATTCTTTACTCCAATAATACTCAGTTTCCTTTTTGAGCAAATTATATATGGGTCTTAAAATTGAGGATAAATTTGGGATGAATTTTGAATAATAAGTTATCATGCCTAACAAACTACGAACTTCAGTTACATTATGGGGCGGCTCTGCTTCACATATAGCCTTAATTTTGTCTTCAGCCTTGTGAAGACCATGCTTACTTATTTTATGTCCTAGATAATGAATTTCTTCTTTGAAAAACTGACACTTCTCTCGGCGTAGCGTCAATCCGGCATCGCTGAGTTTCTGCAAAACTTTACATAAGATTTTTAAATGACTTTGTTTATCAGGACCTGTTATTAATAAATCATCTTGGTAGACTGAAACATACTCCATACCTTGGAACAACTGTTCCATGTATTTTTGACATTTACTGCTGCCAGGAGTAATGCCAAAGGGCATTCGATTTATAGTAAAAATACCTTTATGCGTACTCAATCTGAGGATTTCCTTAGCATCGTTATCTAATTCAAATTGATTATATGCCTGATTTAAATCTAGTTTAGTGAAATGCTCACCATTATGCAGTTTCGCAAAGATTTCCTCCACTAACGGTACTGGGTGATGTTCTTCTTTCAGCCATTTGTTCATCGTGCTTTTATAGTCTCCACACAACCTCAGTCCACCATCGGCCTTGATGACGGTCACGACAGGTGTTGCCCATTCACTCGTTTCAGTTGGGGTTAGGATACCATCCTTCACCATTTTGTCTAATGCCTCGTCAACCTTTTTTCGATATGCCAGTGGTACAGGCCTGGGTTTTAAAAATATGGGAATAGCACCTTCTTTTAATTGTAAAGAAATTTTTGCATGTTTAAATTTACCCAATTTGTTATTAAATACGTCTGGAAAATTTTCAATAATTTTATTTATTTCATTTTTATGAGAAGCTGATTTAATAGTGTATACTATTTTAAACTTTATATTAAATAAATTTAGCTAATCTCGACCCAATATGTTTGCAGCATCATCCTTAACAACATACAATTTGACAGGTTTACAAACATTTAAATAATCAACATTTACTACAAAGCATAGAGAAATATAATAAACCAAGGTAAGAGTACCTGATTGATAACATGAAAGTTTGTATAGCGCTGACGTCACAGCGACGGTGGCGTCAATAGTGGCAGCCGGAACAAATACTGAAATGGCGGGAATTTTGAAATTTGACTTGAGTTCATTGCACAAAAAACTTACTTATGTTGTTCCACATCTTTGTTTCTCAAATCCGAATGAGAAAAATGATGTGGTACTTCATAAAGTTTTGTGCCATTTTTTGATGTAGATTAAAAAAAGAGGCAAAATAAACACTAAATTGTACTAGAAAAAATATATATTATAGCTAGATAGGTCAAATACCTAAAGAGTTTACAAACACAGTTATTATACATCCCTTATACATGCTTTAATGTATGTACAAGCTAAGCTGGCCAAGGCCTAACATCTAAATTTTATCTCTTCTGACTGAGGTCTCCTAAAACAGTAAAAAAATATGCCGTATATCACAAAACTAAAATGTATACTTACTGGTTCAGCTTATCCTAGTTGTACATAATATTATAGGTACGCGATACCGAGTGCCTTAATAAAAATGACAATTTCCTCTTCTTGTTCTTTAGATTTTGTGAGTTCGAGTCTTCTTAGACGACCGCTCAATCGGTTAAAAACACAGAACATATCACCTATAGAAAAAATATCTCAAATGGGAGAGTCGCGACGAAGGTTTTTAGTTAGGTTTTCAATCAACGATGGCGACACTGTCGGGAGATAAGAGAAATTTACAGGTATCTGTGGTGTGGACAGTGAGTTGTGTTGGTTGATTTTGTCATTTATTTTGTCATTTCAAAAGTCAAAATTTGAATTTTTAAATTTTGTTGTTGTACCCCACGGTCCCCACGCGCGTTAAAGTGAAAATTCAAAAAGTTTTGGTTGAAAAAAACCCTAATTTTTGTTCGTATTTTTTTGTATTTGTTCGTTTGTTTCGTTTCGTTCGTATTTGTATTTATTATTCGTATTTACTTTGCGATCTACCTATAGCTGCGTGTCGCTTGCTAACTTACTAACTCTCTTTGCACTATGTTCGACATTGGAAACTTCCTGCCAGTCATAGTTTTCAAGAAAATGAGGCGAAAAGAGCTAAAAGGAGTCAGCAAGCCAAATGCATTTGAGCATTAAAAATTATTTAAAAATAATAAAAATATAGGGAAAAAATAGATTCGCCTTTTTGTCAAGAATGCTCGATTAGTTGGGTTTTCATTCAACGATGGCGCTGTAATTCATAACCGGTACATACCATTGCAGATACTTTTCTAGAGGTGATATGTTCTGTGGTTAAAAATGACAAATTTCAACACGGAAATGTCGTTATTTTAAGGTTACTTATTTGTTTTCTCGGTCAGAGTTTCTATAGTTATGGATGTTTGATAGGTTTCTACAAAACAGCTAGGAAAGCTCTGTAACTCATACGGTGTCCTTGTCTTGTGAATTGCTATGACAGAGAAAGATGAAACAGAATCGAATGATCGGACTGATCTTTCCTAAGTCTCTAGCTTTCCAAAAATTCCGCAATGCGCTATGCGCAACCGGATGCGCAGTAATAGTATAACCTATTTCGGCTATACTTTTGAAGGTCTTTTTATTTTTTATTGTCTATGCTACAAAGTATCCACTAGGAGAAAACAATCCTCCATTATAACTACACAGCATTATGTTATCTTTAATTAATTTATATTTATTAGCAAAATGTTTTTCATAATATTTTTTATTAAGTCCAGAAATTTGGGCTCCTGAATCGATCATAAAAACATGTTGTTTATTATCAATTTTTATGTTTAGGTACATTAAATGGATTATTTTTAAAATCTTTGTCAAAAATTCCAAACATTGTTGCTGCTGTAGTTTCCTGCTCATCATCGTATTCTCCACATTCAGAGTCAGAATAATAATTATTAAAATTTTGTACATACTCATTGTTTGCTTTGTTTACAAAATTAAAACCTGTGTTTGTTGTGCAAACCTTGGCCAGATGACCCATTTTTTTACATTTACTACATTGGTACGTCCTGTACTTGCATGGGGGTGAATGACTTTTTCCACAGCACCTGCATTTTTGACCCTGGTTTCCATTTCTTCTTGTCGACGCTGATCTAGAACCAAGAATCGTAAACTCTACAGGATTGCTCAATCGGCTAAATTTGTTCACAATTGCTGTGACGTCACGCGCATGCCGGATTTTCAAGATGGCCGCTGATACGAATGATGTTTAGTTTGTGCTCTTGATCTAGAACGATTTCAGCCGCCATGTTGGCCTCGATCTGTCACTCGCTGTCGATGTCCACTTCCACTTCCATTCCATCGTCCTTGCTCGTTGACATTTTGGTAGTGGGCGGATTCTTTACCATGGTTGCTGCCATGTCGTCCATTTTGATTTAGCGGGAATTTGGAATTTCTTTGTTCACCCATGACGTAATTTACACGCGGATTTGCTGAATTTTCTTCATTTTCGCAATTTTCTCGCTGCATCGCCAAGGTAACGAGTTCTTCCAACGCTTTAGAACACTTTTCTTCGCAGATTCTACCCAATATTGAACCTTTTTGCAAACCACATACGAACTTATCTCTCAGGACATTGTTCAGGTCATTTTGAAAATCGCAATTTATTGCTAGGCTTCTAATTCTTGCATAGTAATCGGCCACGTTTTCACCATTTTCCTGCCTCGACTCATAAAACCTTCTTCTCTCTCTCCATACATTTATTTGGGGACCATATTGCTTGTTCAGCAGATTAACAAGAGCCTGGAACGACTTTGACTTCGGTAATTCGGGATGGCACAGATTACGCAACAGTTTGTAAGTTTGGACGCCAATCACACTTAAAAGCGTCGCAATTTTAATATTTTCTTCTTTGATGGCATTTGCCGTAAAATGCTGCTCGAGCCGTTCTTGGTATATCGTCCAGTTATCAGATTTTTCGTCGAATTCTGCAAACGTCGTGGTAGCCATTTTGTACTTGATCACTCACGTCGCGGTTTTACCGATTTAAAACACCGATCTCGTCGCCAGTTGTGGTGTTTAGGGGTTCTTTCTGTTATCAATAAAACTAGTCACGAACGATAATGAGTGTTGTATTAAAAATATCATGGTTAAGATTATTGTCGGGCTTATATTACAGGGTACTTTGGATGAGGCGCGTGGCTTGTCTTTGGGCTGTTCTCTAGTGGACTGGTTCTTCCAGTCGCTGTGTCATGGAGCTTCATACTTTGTTCCTTTCCGGAAGTAGACGGCGCTGATAGGCGGTTGCTTAATTGGTTGCTAAGTTGGTTGCCTATACGTATATAACAGAAGTACTTCCCGTCCTCATTTCCCGACCTTATTTGGTTCTCACGAATTTTTTTTTTCTAGAAATTATGTTTAAAAATAAAATAGTATACAAACCTCGACGGGAAATTTCATTGCTGTCTCGAGGTTCAGTTTATCTTGACGCTAGGCGTCTCGATAAACTATGTAACCTCTCGACCAACAATGAAGCATTTCCCATCTCGGATTCTAATATACTATTATTAGAGATTTTGGGTAAAATAATTTTGTAAATGTAATATTATTTGTTTAATAACATAGTAATATTATCATGAGAACACTATAGTTTCTAGATAAACACTAACCACTCGGAACTCGATGGCTAAACGACTCGCCCATTTAAAAATAAGGGTGTGTAGGTAGGGCAGACAGGGGTTTCGTGTTGTTGATAGAGAAGGGGTGGCATGAGACCATGAGTTTTTCATAATTTGAATGGTAGGTATTTAAAGGTTATAGAAATATAAAAATGTTATCCTCTATAAAATCTGTTTTTTTTTTTTTAAAGATAATTCCCCAAGTCAAAAATTTAGTAACTATATGTTGGCAACACAAGCCTTTTCTACATAAAAAAATTGAAAGCATTGACAAATTTACATTGTATTGCTAACATAATGTCATTTTGACTTTTATCTTAAAAAAAAAACACTTTACTTATAGCACTTATAGCTTATTATAAGATATTGGATTAATTTTCTTCGCTTTTCCATCCATAGACGCGTTTCGATCTATCAGATCTCATCAATGTGGCTCGTCGTGCTTATTTATTATAAGTATAGAGGATATCTATTCCTGAATCTATTAAGAAAACATTAAGCGGAGTTCAAATTCACTGGAAATAATTGACGAATCAAATAAACTAATAATAAAGGGTTCGATTGATCCAGTGAATGAAGAACCTGGTTCCAACTTTTGCAATTTTCCAGAGAGTCCCAAAAATATTAATGAAGAAATACAGTAGACTCGCGCTAGTGTGAACACAAAAAAACCGGACGTGTTCATATTATCGAGATGTTCACACCATCGAAGGTCTACCCAAAACTGCAAAATATTGTCAGCAACGTTCTCTAAACTTAAAATTCAAGAAAAATTAATACAATAGATACTTGCTGCTAGAATTTTTGACTTCTCATGCGGTCTGTTCTCACAAAAGTCCCTAGTTGCGAAACTATCAGAAGCAATACCTCAGCTAAGTTACTGATTTATCTTGGAACGACATTAATAGTTGGGGAGCTGGCATCAAAAACATGCAAGAGTTTTCGCAAGGCGGATATTTTCAAAATAGGTCGTACTTTAGTGTTAGAATGCTAGTGTACAGTCAGCACTCACAGTTCCGGGACAGCTGGCTCTGGGACGCGGGCAAAGTTGTAATTTTAAGAAGCATCTAAACTATTTTCTCAAAGCTCAACATTTATAGAAATTTTGCACATTATCTGTTTGAAGGTCACAAATAACGTATGTAAATCTTCAGACGTCTAGTTCGTTGCAAAAAGGGGGTCAGACGTCCTCAAAGTTTTTATTTCATGGCATTTTCTTCGGTGTCCTGTCAGAATATATTTTTGCAGGTATTTGACAAATATATTTGAAGAAAATGCCATAAAATAAAAACTTTGAGGACGTCTGACCCCCTTTTTGCAACGAACTAGACGTCTGAAGATTTACATACGTTATCTGTGACCTTCAAACAGATAATGTGCAAAATTTCTATAAATTTTGAGCTTTGAGAAAACAGTTTAGATGCTTCTTAAAATTACAACTTTGCCCGCGTCCCAGAGCCAGCTGTCCCGGAACTGTGAGTGCTGACTGTACACTAGCATTCTAGCACTAAAGTACGACCTATTTTGAAAATATCCGCCTTGCGAAAACTCTTGCATGTTTTTGTCGCCACCTCCTGGACTATAATGAAAACATGCATCGGCGATGCATTCTGACAGTTTGCAAACTGTCAGAGACTCTTGTGAGAACAGACCTATAGAGAAAATTTTGTTTTTCGCCATTTTCACAAAACTGATTAACCCCAACAAACAACGAACTAAAAACTTATAGACTTTTGAACGTGCTCTTGACTCGCTGCCACTTGTGTATTCCAGATTAGAGTGAGTGCAGTAACTCAACATATCTGTGCATTTCTTGTCTCAAAACATTTAGGGAACCTCAGAATTGGACGGAAACAACCGATGAAAATAACAAGTAGACAGAAAACGATTAAATTCGTGGTCAAATGCATTGTTCATACTACCGAGATTCTCAAAAGTTCACACTACAGAATACATAATGTATTCATTCTGGCTGTTCATACTACTGGGAGGTTCATAGAAGCGTGTGTTCACACTAGCGCGAGTCTACTGTACTATAATGACAGCCAAATTTTGATAATGATCCGGCTCTTGATTGTCACTGGATCATTTTTCCAGGGAATCAAGATGCAGTAAAAATTTTAATTTGGATTATTTACCGCCGGTTCTTGATTGACACTATCACTGGATCATTTTTCCAGGGAATCAAGATGCAGTAAAAATCTTAATTTGGACTATTTACCGCCGGTTCTTGGATTGCCACTAGAGCAATTTTTCAACGAATCGAGAGCCGGTAGTTATTATTGGTTCGATTGCTTCTATAGAGTAGTTTTACAGTATATGGAAAACTGGGAAACGGTTCCAATTTTTGCAATTTTCCAATGGATCGAGTGCCGGTAATCAGACCCCTTCCAGAGAATTGAGTGCCGATTATGATTCCCAAATTTTAAATATTACTGGCTCTAGTGGCTCTTGATTTACTAGAAAAACAGTGAAACTTTAAAATTTATCTGGTTCTTGATTGTCACTAAAACTTTCTCTAATCGGAAAATGTTTTTTTGCTCCAAGCTATTTTCGCAGATTAAGTGTCGCGAAAATCCTCAAATTTCAGTAAAGTAGTAAGAATGTATCTTGTACTTACCAAAGTTTAAGTATAGCACAGTAATTACAAATCCAGGATATCCAAATAAATTTGATGTTCTATTTAACAATTGACTCTATTCTATCGGAGCTCGGCGATTTGAAAGATCGATACAAATCCAGCATCCAGTACCACAAAAATTCGCCCCCTCGCGTTGTTCAGTATGCCAGCGGCGGCAGCGCTTTTAACACAAAAACAAAACAGTTAAAATAAATGTGCTGACGAACGAGGTCGTTTTTACGTCTCAATAAACAATTGTTCGATTTGGCTTATGTGAATTTGAATTGTGACTTTTTGGATATTAGTTATTATATTATGACGATTTAAGGTGAGCTTAAATTGAATGCTGAATAGTTTATTTACAAAAAACATAAACTCGATAAACAAAAAGATAAGAGTTTATTAACATATTGTTTGCAATTATTATGCAAATAGGTATTTAATTTTTCGGCTGACATTTTTTTTTTTTTTGTTCAATAATGCATTTTCTTAATATCTATTTCGTTTGTATAGATAGATAATAATAATCATCTACGGCAAAAAAGTTAAATATTCTTACGTCAATAGTCTAAATTTAACTTTTTCTATGTAAGGCAAGCAAAAGCTAATTGAAAATAAACAATTATTGAATAATAAATGTGCCATCAAATTAAAACACCGCTAGTTATTGCATGATAAATTTTACAACCGATTACGAATAAATAGTTATCATTTGCCACAAATGTGGTTTTTGTTAAAATGATACGATATATGTTTCAAATATAGTATAGATAAAAACTTCCCACAATATCAAAATTGAAAATTCAGCAATATATTAAAATTTTTTGTCAAAAATAGGACCTGGAAAGATAAATTTTACCTTAAAATTCTCAAAAATTAGAGCTTGATTACTACTCTCGAAGAGCCAGAGGAATAAAATTTACCCGCTTTTCTAGTTGCGTTGACGTCAGGAAGGGACATAAATGAGCTTTGTAAACCAAAGAATCCGAAGATCCAGTAACAGAATTCTCAAATTGCAAACGACCGACGCGCGACGTGTGCAATATTTGGAAACATCGAGGTTGCGTGGGTATCACCCAGAAAGGCTATTTTCAAATAAGTAAGTCTGCGGATCAGTGGATTTGTAATACTTGCAATGATTCTGAAAACGAACAAGAAATAAATTTAGTAGATATTATGAAAAAACTATCGAAAATGGAAGAAAGGCTGTTTGGTATGGAAAAAAAATTCGATCCAGTTTTTGAAAAGTTAAAACAACAAGAAGTTATTAATAAAAAATTGGAAACAGAGTTGCAGCAAATTAAACACGAACTTAACAGAAGAGAGCAGAAAGAGTTGGCAAACAACATTATTATTCAAGGAATACCCATGGAAGAAACTGAAAATCTTACGACGGTTATAAAAACAATTGGTCAACAACTAGACGCTCCGATTAAAGGTAACTTTGTTCGATTAGGAAACCAAAATAAAAACTGTCATATCAAAGTAATGTTCGAGGATTTGAAGGATAAACAGAGAATTATGAAATCGAAGAAAAAATTTAATATGGAAACTAAAAGCCTCGGATTTCGTGAAAATAATAAGGTATTCGTTAATAATGATTTGCCTAAATTCAATCTTAAGTTGTTCACTGCTGCCAAATCCTTCAAAAAGGATAACCAATTTAAATACCTTTGGATCAGCGAGGGAAATATTCTGTTAAGAAAAGATGAAAAATCCAAGATAATGGTTGGGGAGGGTGAAGATGATCTTACGAAATAGGAATTAGAAAAAAACAAGTTACAGGTAATCTACACAAACATAAGAAGTATTAGGAATAAGATTGATTTGGTACGCTGCTATATCTCAAACAACAACTGTGATATACTATCACTGACAGAAACTTGGCTAAATGACAATGAAGCAGTTCTGTATGAAATTGATGGCTACAATTCATTTCATAGCTGCCGAAAAGGTAAGGGAGGTGGAGTATCTATGTACGTTTAAGAATCCCTTAAATCTAGAAAATTGGACTATTCATCTCAAGATCAGAATATCGACTTTCTATGTGTTGGTGTAGGTGAATGTAATTTAAAAGTGAGCGTTCTTTATAAGCCTCCATCTTGCAATAACGAAATTTTCTTAATTGATTTAGAAACAATTTTATCAAAATATCCTTAAAAGCATATACTTGTTGGGGATATAAACATTAATTTACTAGAAAACAATAACATCACTAAAAATTATAAAGATCTGTTAACACTATGTAATTTTAAAATTAATAATGTTTTATCTTTGGAAAATGCAACACGGGTAACGGCCAATACTAAAACTTTGATTGATCATGTTATGTCTAGCTATCACTCTAATTTAGTAAATAATTTAAAAGTAAAAGAAAACCCTCTCTCTGATCATAACTTGTTACTGTTTCAGATTTCCGACTAATTGGGCTTTCAAAAATTAATTCCCAATATAGTAGAAATATTCGAATGAAAAAAGGTAATGATTGGATAAACCAAGATATACTTATTGGATTTAATGAAATTACGTGATAGTGCATATTTAAGGAAAATAAAACATCCAAATAATAATCAATTTATTCTTGAGTTTAACAGATAGTCTAGGAAAATTGTCGATTTTCAAAAAAAAAAATTCCTACCCAAATGAACTTTTCAGGGATGATAGGGGGCGGGCGGGTGATCATAAAACCGAAAATATCAAACATTCACCCATCTGGCGTTTTGCGCTATAGAGGTTGAAAGTGCGCCATTGGCGATTACTTGGTACCTTTTGATTTTACAAAAAAATGTTTCAAATAAAAGATGTGCAACATTATTTGATCTACAATGTTTATCTAAAGACTTTTTTGATTAAGGGCCGTCTGTGGTCATAAGAAGTAATGAAGAATGAAAAAGTTTTGTATTTCGTGCAAAATTCTTTAATAAATATCAGTGCAAAGCGCTTTCGGCCGTGGCCATCATCAGTGCAACCTGAAAGTAAGGAAAAACACTTTCTGAAGAAAGTGTTTTTCCTTACTTTCAGGTTGCACTGATGATGGCCACGGCCGAAAGCGCTTTGCACTGATATTTATTAAAGAATTTTGCACGAAATACAAAACTTTTTCATTCTTCATTACTCCTCAACGTGCACACAGCTCTACACCCTCTATTGTGGTCATAAGGGCCGTTTGAAATTTTATAATGAAAATGAAAAATTGTAACCAACGTGAAAAAAATGTCTACAACACATATAACATTTTTGCTTTATGAAGTTTTTACTCACCCCCTGCCGTTTTTCAATAGGGGTAGTTTAAAGTTTTTTTATTTTTCTACAAAAAAATTTTCTTAATAAAAGTTTTATAAGATTACATTGCCTACAATTTTTCCCCATAAACTTTTTTTATAACTCACCCGCATTCAGCGGGGGGACACTTCCCTTAGGAAAATTTTAGTTTTTAGGGGTATATATTAATTTTTGTTTTCTTTTCTCGCCTTTAGTGTATATAAAAAGTTGCAATTAACATTGTATTGAAAGGATTTTTTTTCCTACCATTTTTTTGTTTTTAGGGGTAGTTCGCCTATTTTCAACTTTACAAAAAAAAATTATTAAGAAAAGGTGCTCAAAATAATAAAATGAACAAGTATTCTTAATAAAATTTTTTTGTAAAGTTGAAAATAGGCGAACTACCCCTAAAAACAAAAAGGTGGTGGGAAAAAAAATCCTTTCAATACAATGTTAATTGCAACTTTTTATATACACTAAAGGCGAGAAAAGAAAAAAAATATTAATATATACCCCTAAAAACTAAAATTTTCCTAAGGGAAGTGTCCCCCCGCTGAATGGGGGTGAGTCATAAAAAAAGTTTATGGGGAAAAATTGTAGGAAATGTAATCTTATAAAACTTTTATTAAGAAAATTTTTTTGTAGAAAAATAAAAAAACTTTAAACTACCCCTATTGAAAAACGGCAGGGGGTGAGTAAAAACTTCATAAAGTAAAAATGTTGTATGTGTTGTAGAAAATTTTTTCACGTTGGTTACAATATTTTATTTTCATAATAAAATTTCAAACGGCCCTTATGACCACAGACGGCCCTTAATCGAAAAAGTCTTCAGATAAACATTGTAGATCAAATAATGTTGCACATCTTTTATTTGAAACATTTTCTTGTAAAATCAAAAGGTACCAAGTAATCGCCAATGGCGCACTTTCAACCCCTATAGCGCAAAACGCCAGAGGGGTTAATGTTTGATATTTTCGTTTTTATGATCACCCACCCGCCCCCTATCATCCCTGAAAAGTTCATTTGGGTAGGAATTTTTTTTTTTGCAATTCCTGTATTTTTCGACTATTTTCCTAGACTAAGACTAAAAAATCAGGTAAATAATAAAATTAAAGCTGCAAAAAACCGATATTTTAGTTCACAATGGAACAGGGCAGGTAATAATGTTAAAAAGCAATGGGTGTTTATAAATGGGTTTTTTAATAAACAAAGTAAAAATAGCAATATTGACTTCTTAACTGTAAATAGGCAAAAGGTCGAGCAGAAAATAGATATTGTAAATGCATTGAATTATCATTTTTCTTGTGTTGGTGAAAAAATAGTAAGGGAGTTGAGTGAAACTATCCTGGAACTTAAAAGGAATTCTGCCCCGGGTTTTGATGAAGTCACAGTACTGGATATACTTAATCTTAAAGAACTTATTTTACCTATCCTTACCCGATTAATAAATGACGTATTTATAGGTGGAATTTTTCCAGCAGAATTAAAAATTAGTAGGATAAGTCCTATATTTAAATCGGGCAGTACTGACGACATGAATAACTATAGACCGATCTCAGTCATAACTGTTTTTTCTAAAATCATTGAAAAACTTATTAAAAAAAGAATGACAGCTTTTATTCACAACAATTTAACGTTGATCCAGGGCCGGTCCAATAGCTATTATATGCCGAGGCAAAGTTCCATTCTGGCGCCTCCCTTCTCAAATTATATAGTCAAAATGATTAAGGATCAATGATAAACAATTAATTTTAGGCTATCGTTAAGATAGTACGAGAATAAAAGAAAAAAGTAACTTTATTTTTTTTAAATAAGTATATCATATTATGTTTATGTTTACTTATTACATGAGGTCTCTTCCAGAGCTGGGCAGGGCTTGAGTGCTTTGTGCTTGCGAAAGTGCTTAAAGCACTTTGAGGACTTGAAAGCCCTGTGCTTCAAGCCCTTTTATAGATTTGTAATTGGGGCTTGCAAAGTCAATTACTTTAGAAAAGTACTTGGTAATTTGTAATTGAAAAAAGTAATTCAAGCCTTGAAGCACTTTGAAAGGAATTTGAATTGACCATCATTCAACCTATCCCCCACTTAAAAATTTTCGATCGTGTTTTGTCCCTTAATTTTTTTTTCTATTATTTGAACTTGAACCGTCTGATGTCTTTTCTCTCTTAACAATGGAGGTTTTGGGTTTGAGCTTAGAATGGAATTTAAAAAAAAAGGAATGAACTTATTATTCAAATAAATAATTAATTTATATTGGTACCCTCTTTAACTTTATCACTGGATTTTTTTCACTTTTCCCCATTGAACATTTTGAAAACCTTAAAATTGAATTACCATGTAGTACCCCAAGTACCTCAAGTACCCCAGAACTACATCTCAAAAAAAAAAAACATACTACTGCTACTCTGTGAAATGTAAAGTTCATCTCTACTATAGCAATTCTGTGTGATGAGTGTACGCGGTAGCTTATGCCACTTTGAGAATTTTATTACAAATTCAAAGTGCTTTAGGCACATTTAAAGAGCTTCAAGCACATTTAAAGAGCTTGAAGCACATTTAAAGAGCTTGAAGCCCTTTTCAAGGCACCCCAAGCACTTTTGATGTTCTTCAAGCACTTTTCAAATCACTTTGAGGGCTTTGTGCTTGTGAAGCACTTTTGAAAATAAAAAGGAATTTGTGCTTGAAATTGAAGCACTTTGATAGAGGGCTTAAAGCTTAGTGCTTCAAGCCCTTTTACTGAGGGCTTTGCCCAGCTCTGGTCTCTTCTCATAGAAATCACAAACCAAAGTCGGAGTGTTTTTGATTGGTGCAAATCGCCAGCAACCAGTTTTCTCAAAGTTTATGATGAAATTGGCTCTGATGTTCTGATAGGTATGTGATGTCTGTGAGAACAGATCTATACTGTAGATATATACAGGGTGTCAATTTCAAAACTTTCAATGCGAATATATATTGGTATAAATCTTATACAGGTAGGGTTAGGGGCAACTATAGAACCAACAACCATTTCAATGACCCCTTGGGCCTATGCACCCCAACCCAATATTTTGAATGGCACCAAAATTTTGAGATTGGGGTGCATGGGGCCCAAGGGCTTACTGACCCCATATAAACAAAATATGGTAGTTCTAGTTCCCCCTACCTGTTATATTATTTGTAGGCAGGGATGTGCGTCTACACGTAGACTTTCATTGTCTACTTTACGTGTAGACAATGTAGACAATGTAGACAATGTAGACAACGTGTCAACAATGTAAAATAATATAAATGACGTTTAATTCTAACCTCACACATTCCTTTTTTTAAATTATTTTTATTTTATTATCGGTTTTCCTCATATTTATAATCAGTGAATGCTAATATCAAAGTGATAGGTATAAGCTACTTAGGTAGTAGTAATTTTGGAACTTTTTTTTAGATTTTCTAAAATAAGTTTATTGTTTACGTCACATGTAGACAATGTGTAGACAAATACCTACGTGAACAATTCAAATTGTCTACACGTAGACAATCAATTGTTTACGTTGACATTGTCTACAGGCACATCACTGTTTGTAGGTACTAAATTACGTTTTCCTAACTTTTTTACTTTCAGAGATATTCGCATTGAAAGATTCCAAATGGAAACCCTGTATTATGTATTTTTCAAATTAACTAAACACAAAAATAATTTCTCAAAACTAATTAAATTATCCAACACAGAACCCGTCTGGGCTTTACGTCTTGCAAAGTCAGAGATGAGTTCATTGATAGGTCTGTTCTCACAGAAATCACAGACCAGTCAGAGGAAGTTTCATTGGTTGAAAATAATCATAAAACTGGTTGTTGGCGATTTGCACCAATCAAAAACGCTCTGACTGGCTTGTGATTTCTGTGAGAAGAACAGACCTATAATCTATACAATCGAACATGTTATAACCATCAAACCATCTAGTGTGTTCAATGGTCAAAGGTTATAACATTTTCAATTCCTAGAGCGAAAGTCCGTTCAATCTATGTTGAATCAAAGCAGATCGAAAGTGCCTTGATGAGCGGTGACAGGTGACAGTGATGACACGTAAATTAACTTTTACCGGACATTGTTGAATCTTTCATTATGTCCCTATTATCCTTGTAGCATAAAACTTTTTCTTTTAAATTAACTTGTTCACTCGAAATAAATTTGTTTGCAATTTGGCGCCCCAAATTGTGGCGCCCTAGGCGGTTGCCTCGGTTGCCTGTGCGTAAATCCGGCCCTGCGTTGATCCTTTTCAGTATGGTTTCATTAAGAACAGCAATACGCTGTCAGCTACATTCGACTTTGTTAATTATGTATCGGAAAATTTAGATAAAAAAAAACGTAGTTATATCTGTGTTTGTGGATTTGAAGAAGGCGTTTGATGTCGTTTCATTGGATAAACTTTTGAATAAACTTCATTGTCTAGGGTTTCAGGGAAATTTTTTAAATCTAATCAAAACATATTTAAGTAATAGGCAACAATTTGTTAGTATGGAAGAATACAAAAGCGATATTCTATCAAACAACTATGGAGTTCCTCAAGGCTCAGTGTTAGGGCCGCTTTTTTACTCCATTTATGTACTCAGTCTAAAGTTGGCACATGTTGGGGCCAGATGTTTTACATTTGCAGATGATACGGTTTGGTTTATATAGGGTCAGATAGAGGGCAGTTAGAGGCGCAAGTTAATCAAGACCTAAATAATTTTCTTAAATGGCTTTATGCAAACAAATTAAAAATAAATATTGAAAAAACCAAGAATAAATTGATAGAAAACGTGAATATCAAAATTAACAACATTCCTTTACAGAGAGTAACATCTATAAAATATTTAGGGCTTAACATTGATGAATTGTTAAATTGGCTGAAACATATAGAATACCTGTCTGAGAAGCTTAATGTAATGGTACCAGTTATCTATAAGTGTAGAAACTATCTGACTCATAAAAGTAAAATGAGTATATATGACGCTTATTTTTTAACGCATTTGAGATACCTTATACCAATCTGGGGAATTTATTCGAATACTTCTTTTAGAATTATTCAGACATTGCAAAATAAAATATTAAAAATTCTCTTTAACTACGATTTCTTGACGCATACAGAATTGTTATACAGGGAGCTGGGTGTATATAAACTAGAGCAGGTCCTAAATTTCGAGCAATGTAAATTAATGTTTAAAATAATTAATAATCAGCAAAAATGCAACTCTACCATAGTGTTTTTGAACGAGATACATAATTACCATACTAGATCAGAACAAAATATTTATATACCTCACAGCAGAATTAATATAGGCCTGAATTGTCCATTGGGATCCATATCTAGAACATTTAATGATTTACCCAATAATATTAAAAATATACCTACCCTGCAGCTGTTTACAAAACGACTTAAAGAACATATAAAATAGATATTGGTTTAATTGCCCATATAGTTTGTTGTACTGTACTTCTACGAAATCTAATAGAATGCATATACCTACATATTATACTAGTTGAATTAAGTGTTTTTCATAGATCAGTTGTTAATTGTTATTGTTTGTTATTATTATTATTTTTTTCTTCTCATTATTGTTATTATTTTTTTATTTTGTGTTTTTTTTTTCATAATTTTACACTAGTGTGTTATAGGGTGGGTATGTTATTGTTGTCTTTTGGATGTTTATTATATAATACAACCTAGTTTTGTTGAGCTTCTGTATTTGATGGAAGTTATTATTGAGAAATAATATTTAAAAAAAAAAAAACACTGTATATTTAGTATATTTAGATTAGCTTGTTTTTCTTGTGACCAGTATTTTTATATACTGATTTAAGAAACTTATAAAATTGTAATTTATAAATTGTTCGAAGGAAATAAATGATTTTCAAAAAAAGAAAAAAAAATTCGTCGGAGTTCAAAAAATATCTCTGGATTGCTTCAGAAATTAGAGTTTAGTAGTACCTACCGAGGGGTGTGACACTTCCTAGTATTTTGTACACCTGATTTCTGATTTTCATTACTTTATAAAAAATGGAAATTAATGAAATCAGAAATTAAATTCGTCTATTCCTGGGGGTTTTCTGTTGTTTAGTTGGCTTAGCGTTTTTGCAATTTTTTCCTCTTCTTTATCAAGGATTTCCTTTGACCCAACATTAGGGTTCATACTTAATTAACCAAAAGGTTTTCATCATTTCTTATAATTCAATTCAATTTATTCATCAGCAAATATTACAAATCATTTACAATAGTAGTTATCAATTGAACAGATGCTTATTTAATAAATCGTACAAAAACTTAACTAATTTACCTAGTTTTTTTTTTTGCTAACAAAAGTTTGCGACGCACTATGGTATAAATATACTGTGTGTGCGCCTCATATACATTTATAATTCTATACAATATTCGAGTTTTCGTTTATAAGTCATGAAACACTTGGAAGGGGTGGTGTGAATTCTGCTGAATGAAATGATAGAGGGTAAAACCTTATACAAGTGATGTAATGGTGATGTTTTTAGCCATTATCCAATCTATAATCTCATTTTTAATTTTGTAGAAGGGTTTATCTCTAAACTTATTTGGTAGCATTTTAAATAGTTTAGGTCCTGCATAATAGATGTGGTTCTGGCATATAGAATGTCTGGGGTTGCATAGGGAAATGTTGTTTTTGGCTTCGCCTCTAGTATTTTTACCATGATTTATTATGGTTTCCCTATAGTTTGGATTTTGTAGCATAAATCTGATTATCGCTTTAACGTAAAGTTGTTTAGGGTTAAGGGTTTGACTATCTTTGTATGCTAGAATTGATGGGTACCTTCTTTTTTTAAAAAGTATAATTTTAAGAATAGCTTTTTGCGCAATTTCTAGTTTTTTTAGGACAGTTGTTCCAGCACATCCCTAGACGACTAAACCATAGCACATTATCGATTCTACAAGAGACTGATAAATTATTTTTAACATTTTAAAAGTGAATATATTTCTTAGCTCATAGAATTTGTATATAAGTTTACGGATTTTGTTTGTAATGTACATTATATGATCTTTCCAAGTTAACATTTCATCTATTATAATACCTAAGTACTTGATATTATTAGTTCTTTTAATTAATTGATCACATTGGCATATATCATCTAAATTACAGTTATAGTTATGAAGAGTAATATCTTGAAACGTGGGCAAGTATCTAGACTTTAAAGAAAATGCAATTAATTTGGTCTTATCAGTATTGAGTGACAAAAGACTGTTGTCCAGCCATTTTTTAACTTTAACCATTGCAATCAGAGTCATTTATGATTATCACTGTATCATCAGCGAAACAGTATACATTTCCCTGTTTTAGGACTGACAAGATACCATTTATGTAAATATTGAATAGGATGGGTGCCAGTACAGTACCCTGTGGAACACCATACTCCACCAACCGCTTATCGCTGTTGGTATCATTCAATTTAACCGATTGCATTCTTCCTGACAAGTAAGATCTGATTAAGTTATTTGTTATTCCTCGAACTCCAATATTCTCCAAACGTCCGAGTAGAGTATGGTGATCCACAGTATCAAAAGCCTTCATCAAATCCAGAAATATGGCCACAACTTTTTTTCCCTGATCCAACATTTTCAAGATATTCTCTGTTACTTTACAGTAAGTGCTTTTTCAGTATTGGACCCTTCCCGGAATCCAAACTGGTTAGTATCAATCAATTTATATTTATCCAAGAATGCCAGCAACCGTCTCTTTATGCATTTTTCTATCAGTTTACTTACAGTACTAGTCAGGGTTATAGGTCTATAATTATTTGTTTGTTTTTTATCACCTTGTTTGAATATAGGTATTACTGTTGCAGTTTTAAGTATGTCAGGGTAGATGCCAGAACTAAAAATCAAATTCACCAAATGCTTCAGGGGTATCAATATATTCTGATAATTATATTTAATAATTTTAGCGCTTATATTATCATAGCCACCTACTGCATTTATTTTTAGGGAGTTAATGTGATCCATTATTTCAATATTATCTATTGGGGTTAAGAAGAATGTATTTGGTTTAGCCTCAGTTTCATATACTTCGTCGGAGTTATTTTCCATGATTTTGTTTGCAAGTTTCTTACCAATACTGCTAAAAAATGTGTTGAATTCATTTGCTTTATCTATATCGCTTGTTAAAATATTATTTTCACTGTTCACTAGACACCTAATACTGCCCTCACTACAAGAATCATTGGTGGCCTCTCTGATAATCCTCCAAATTTTTTTTGGGTCATTTTTATTCAATTCAGCCAGGTTTTTATAGTAAGTGTATTTAGCTTTTTTTATTAGTTTAGATAGTAAATTTCTGTATGCTTTATATTTATTGAGTAATTCTGTATCATTCCTGAAGGTATTACATTGTTTCTTTAGTTTATCTCTATTTCGTATAGAGACCACAAGGCCATCAGTGATCCATGGTTTTAATCTTTTTTTCCTGCTACTAATTTGCCTATTTTTTGAGGCTTTTTCAATAAAATCAATCATTGTATTAATAAAGGTATTTGTACTTGAATTTACATTAGTTTCCGCTAGAACATTTACCCACTTTTCCTGTGATATAAGTTCATTGATTTTAACATAATTTACATGTTTAATTGAGTTATCGGGAGGTCTATTCTCTACGAGTTTATTATCCACATTATCGTTCCCAAGACTAACTAAGATGGGGTAATGGTCTGTCAAATCGTTCATCAGTATGGTTGATTTTAGGTTATTTAGGATTTCATTATGACATTTTATAAAACAGTGATCAATACAGGAAGCGCTAGTTCCAGACACTCTAGTAGGTTTATTGATAAGACTGATAAACCCAATAAAGTCAAATAATCATTTGCATTGGGCGAATTTGATTCACATCCCCTACAAACACATAAGAACGATTTGAGTCTATGACCATTTCACTCAGGATATCTCCAATACTGGCTAGGAAAATGTTTTTATCAATCGCGAAAGACCTATAAGTAGCCAAAATATCAACCCTCCTATGGTTTTTTTGAACAGAGACCCTAACAACCCTGACTGGCTCCTCTATTATAACAAGATGCTCAATATAGATCTCATTTTTAACAAATACAATGCATCCATCACACTTATTAAGGTCACTGCCGTTCCAGAACAATTTGAACCCTGGTATGTTAAATAGTGATAAATCATTAGCCCTATGAGTTTCGGACATTACAATAACATCAAAATCCGTTTTTGTAGCTTCCATCAAGAATACTTGAAATTGATCAAAATTTTGATGGATACTTCTAATATTTAAGTGTATGATATTAATATCATTTTTATTCTTACCCATATCTAATTTAGTTAAATCATCACATAAGTTTGTATTAATTGCTTTGTAATCATCTAAGATTTCAATAAAAGGTGTGAATTTTATTTTATTTTATTTTAGGGAGTCACTATATATCACATATTGGAGTAACTGAAAAGTACCTATTGTAAAATTAATTAGTTTTTCAGATCAAGATTGGACCTAATTTTAATAGGAGCATCTTGATCTGTTTTTTTTAAGTATATAATACCATTCCTGCAAAAGGCGGCTTTGTATCCCTTATCGTTCTTGTAGTCTCTCACTTGTTTAAGTAATTCTCGTTTTTTGACAGGTAAGTCATCGTTTAAGTAGATTTTTCTATTTGTACCTTGAAGTTGGCATTTTTCAACTATTGTGCCCTTAACACTTTTAATCATGTTCATAATTTCATTCTTCTTAATTCTGCTTTTAAATTTCACAAGGATAGGTGCATCTTCTTTCTTACTTACTCTGTAACTTTCATTGCCCACATAACAAAATTGCATCCTTAGAATGTAATAACAATGTTCTTTTTTTAGGAGGAATGTGCCTAGAACGTTCGCCAAAACCATTGCGAATGTCCTGAGAATGTTCTGAGAAAAGATTGTAGAAATACTGTTTGCAATACCCAAGAACTTCCTGGGAAATCCATTAGGATATTCCTAGAATATACCTATGAGATTCTCAGTATATCCTGAAAAGAATATTCCTGTTTGGTTCTAAAAATATGCTCGAAATGTATATTCTCATATTCAAGGAATGTTTCTATGACATTATAGTTATGTTCTCAAAAGAATATTATACCAATATGCTTGAAATATTCTTAAAATATAATATATCTACAATATAATTATCATTCTCAATATGCATCATAGACACTTGTTTGATTCTAAGGATATACTTGAAATGTTAATTTTCCCTTCCAAATAATGCTCCTTTCAGCCCTTTTATATCAAAGGCAGTAAAAGAGTTGTTGGAAAACTTCTCTGGAAAACACAAGTGTTTATCCAAAGCTCCGGTTTTGAGCTGGTTATGCTCTCGTCGCGGAAAGCACGCCAACTCAGAGAAACAGTTTCCAAGGTGATTCAAACGCTAGGCAAGATGTAGATCTTTAATAGCGCGTGGCTCCCTCTCTTGGAAGTCCTACAAAGCAAAAGAAAAAGAATATACCTATAATATTCTTAGTAGGTTCTAGATAGAGCATTATTGTTTAATTGTTCAATTAAGATTTTTGAGTAGGTACTTTAGATAATTAAGTGAACAATATGAAAATATTATTATCATGGTAACCTACCTACATAAACTTCTCAGCACAACTTGGTAGGTATATTCTTAATACTTGATAGAGATATTAGCCGAAAGAACATTTTTTAGGGTACATTATAATAATGTTCGTATGGCAATATTCAAATAATGTTACATAAAGTAGGTTCTTAGCACAATCTTTCAGGTAGATGCATAGAAGTAGTGTTTCACAAGACAAGATTTCTTGTCTTGCTGGGCCTATTCTTGTCTTGTCTTGCAAAGCAAGACAAGAAATTCATTCATTCTTGTCTTGCCCGACTCTTGCAGAAAAAAATCTTGTCTTGCAAACAAGATTTCTTGCAATTTCTTGTTCTTGCATTATTTGTTTTGTGACGTCATAGCCAGAGTCTTGCTTGCAAGAGTCTTGTTGCAAGATTCTTGCTGCAAGACTCTTGCTTCATTCATTACGTTCAAAAGCGCGTCGGAGGCGTGTGTGATAGAAAAACACGACGGTTGTCTTCCACACACTTCGATTATGAAACCGTTTTTCATCATAGTCTGTGGGGCCCTTAAGAATATGATTGGTGTCATTGTCATTGATAACGTGGTTGTCCTGTTTCCTGGTTTAAAGTCTTTTTTTTTTTCGAGGAAACAGTTTCAAAAACACTTTTAAAACAGTTTCAGCTCCAACGTCACTATTTTATGCACTACAATGCTAACAGACCTTTAAAAAAATTCAACTTGATTCTTTGATGGTTGAAAACGGAAAGGCCTTCATATTGAGCTTAAAATTCAATATTGTGTGTGCAGTGTCGTCCATCATGACCAAAAATTTTCCTAGCCATACTTGCTGCAAGAACTGTTAGAAACTGACATCTGTTTGAGTGTTTCAAAATTACAATTTCAAAACGTTTTGTTGCAAAAAAATGCCTTAAACTTTACAAACTGATATGCTGACATTTTTATCTCGTTGTTAAATGCTGCAACGTTGCCAAAATAATTCAAAAATATGCAGAGAAGGAGGCTTCATTCTTTTGCAAGATTTCTTGCAAGATTGCAAGAGTCTTGCAGAATAATTTCTTGTCTTGCTTGGCAACTTCTTGTCTTGTCTTGCTTTGCAAGACAAGAAATTTAAGAGAGTCTTGTCTTGTTCTTGCAGCAAGAACAAGACAAGAACAAGAAATTTGCAAGAATCTTGTGAAACACTACATAGAAGCAACATTCCTAGTACATAAATAGAACGTTCAAAAATGAATATTTCAATTGAAACAATCTTAGAATATTCATTAAACATTCCTAAAAGAACATTCCAAAAAGCACTTTGAGGGAATATTCTGAGAATATGACTGTTATGTGGGTGATATCTTCATTGCAAAGTGGTGTTTACAATGACACACAGATCCTAGATACGGTTTCATATGTGCTCAGATTCTCTTGTTTTGGTACACCAATAATCACCATATTATTCTCCTTTTCTTTAAGTTCCAGGTTATCTAGTTTATCCTCAACTATTTGTAGTCTACTCTTTAGGTCTTCGTTTTCCTTCTTTAGTACCTTATGTTCTTCCAAGACACTGTTAAATTTCTTTATTTGTTCATCAAAAATGAGAGACATATGTTGAACAGATTTTTCAAGTTCCTTCATTTTTGAGTTAATTTTCTTCTCGAAACTATCCATGGACTGTTGTATGGTCTCACGAATTATGTTCTTTAGTTTTTTTTCATCCATAATTACAGTATCTGAGCTTTTAAGACCACTATCTCCCCTTTTACTTGGTATAACCTCACTATGATCTTGCCCTGCACAACAAAACACTTTTCCACTGTTATTTGTAACTTTAGATTGGTTAGCACAACTTGGATGGAAGCTGGCGTTACAGTTTTTACATTCATAAGAGTCCACCACTTTTTTCTTGCAATGTTTGCACTTTTTTTGGTTTTTTAGTTCCACAACGTTTACATCCGCTTTATCCGACATAACCTCGAAATAAAAATCCATTATAAATATAAATAAATAAATATTTAGAGTTGGGCTTTAGGACTAGGGTAAGAAGACTTGAAAGCAGTGATGCCAGGTCTGGTAAAATTTGACCCGATCTGATGATTTTATGAAAAATCTGGTGATTGGTGAAAAACTTTTTGAGAAATGGCAATTTTCTGGTGATTTTGAAATTTCATCAATTTTGAATATTTTTAACAATGGTGTAGGTACACTTCATAAACATCCCTCGTAATGTATTAAAATTTTACTTCATTAAAACATACAAATTTCATTTGTTTGACAAAAAACCAAATACCCATAAGTGGTGTGTGAGGTCCTTTGATTTTTATAAAAATTTGTATTTATTTGTTCTTTTGATATATTTATATATGTTTCCCCTCTTTATATTTCAATTTCTGTTTATTCCAGGCTCTTGCTGCTATTGGCCAGTTATTTTTCAAGTTGGCAACATGTATTTTGTTTGGCCAGTGGCGTTGCTTATGGGGGGTTTCAGTCAAACCAATCGAAAACTCGAAATTTTTATTTTTCATATTTTCGAAATTTTGACTTTTCCAATTGATTCAGCGGGTTTAAATTAATCGAAAAAAATTCTGACATCACTTTCAAAATGGCGATTTCAAAAAGCTAAAAAATCTCTACAACTAGTTACTTATGATGTTAAATATTTTACCAGGTGATTTCTATTTTTTTGGGGATTTCAATATCATTCTCAATTGATTACCTGATTTCCTCTAAGCAATCATTTGATTCCCAAAACAATATCCAATTGTTAAGCTTCCTAAGATATTGTGCAAAATGTGGCAACGATGAGCCACATTTTCTCCCGTACCATATGGCATTATCGAATTTCGAATTCGACATTTTGTCTATGGGCCACAATGTCATCTAATAGTCAAACTGTCAAATCCAAATATTATAATCTTTTCCAGCAGTTAACAAAAATTCAACTAATTGGAGTTTCCTCCTCTACTCAATTCAGAAAATGAAAGAAGTCTCATTCACGATTTTCTTCATTAAAATAACGTCTTTTGAAGCTCTATTTTTGCTTAATTGTTTTATTCAATTTGCATTATTTTCAACGGCATTAGTGTGCACTGACTGTATTCGTGTCTTTTTTCACTAGCTTGTATAAAAAAGAGATAGAAATACATTTTTTTTCTGAACTGGTTTTAGCAAAGGATTTGTTAAAATTCATAAAATTATTAGGTTTTGGAAGAAAAGTTTAAAACGTAGCAACCCTAGTCGAAAAATGTAGTAACCCTAACGCAATTTAACGTTTCAAAGTAGGCCCTGTAGTTTTTGACAGTTAATTTAAAATGGCTGGATTGTTTCCAAGACCTACTTGATTTGATAAATGTTTTGCTTACAGTTATCTATATTACCGACATCGATTGAAACCTGGGCTGGGATCACGACAAGTAGGATTCCACTAGAATTCTACTTTCATGACGTCAGGTTGCCTAGTAACAGTAATCATCGCCTGTAGTATACGCGATAAATAGGTCGCGGGTGACGTCATGAAAATAGAATGCTACTTGTCATGATCCCAGTCCAGGATTGCTTCAATGTTCACTTAGTTTTTGATAAGTAGTAATCTTATCGCCTGTCATAAATAATATTTGACATTTTGCCCAACAGTGTTGCCGATGTTTATATACCTAATTACTGTTATGGAAAATTTGGAATTTGCAAGGCCCACTTGAGTTTTTTTTTGTATAGGTTCGAGCCTCAATGATTGACACAATATTTGTTATAAGTTGTAGTTGGCAACACTGTTTGACAAGGGACAAAGTTGGCATTGCAAAATTTTAAAATTTAAATATTATGTAATACCGACATTGCAATACATACATGTTTCCAAAGCCTACTTGGTTTAATATAAGCCCGTAAGGCGAGAGTTTTCCTGAAAAATCAACTTTCAAGATTTCTGGTGTTTTTTTTTTTAAAAATCCGGTGATTTTTCATTCCAATTTCTGGTGAATTTAATTTTTTTTGACCTGGCAACAGTGCTTGAAAGGGCTTTTTACAACTTCCAAGAAGTTTTTAACTGGGATTTTAAATGTTATCCTAGTACTCAAGTATTTGTGTCTAATTTTACTTGTCTTTATCTCTGTTTTATCCAATACTAAACCTCCCATTGGGGCTAGGTATGGTAAATAAACACCAAGTCAAGTCAAGTACCTGAAATAAGTTCATTTTAAGGTTTTTATCCCTGACATCGTTTTCGAAAAACTGTTAATCTACCTACGCCCAATTTCTTATGTTTACATTTCCCAAAGTAAACAATTATTCCATATCTTTCTGATGTTGGAGTGGTACATGTGTGCAAACAAACAGTTCAGCGGTTTTTGAATGTTGCCGGAAATAATAAATTTAAAAATGACAATCGTAAAGATTCTACAACAAACGAAGTCAGATAATGATGAATGATGACAACTTAACAACATTTAAATTGCAATTTCGAACTTCCATTGTTGATACTTTTATCCATGGTTAAAAAGCCGCAAGAGATAGGATAAATTTGTAGTTTGTTGAACCAAAAAATCCGGCCTACGAAAGGATTTATACATAATTATGACTACTAGCTTTATAACTGAATAATGAAATAATTTTGAACCAATTTTGGATAGATTTTGATTGAGAAAAAGTGAAATAATGCAGAAAACATCTAGAAAATGCGTTTTAACACCTATTTTTGACATTTCTTCTAGGCAGTTTCAATGTATGATAAGGAAATTGACGTTCCTACAATCTACAACAAACTCAAAAATTAGGATGTTTAAAAACTTATTTCCGTTATGGAATGTCTTTCTTATACCAAATACACAATAGCACTTTTCACTGGATCCTCACAAAAATAGTGTAGTAACTTAATCTGACCATCAAAATTCACGAAAACAAGAGTTTCTCTACTCTTAGAGAAGGCAGGTTCCCAATAGTAAACCTATATTATTCAAACCAAAAATTATAAAGTCTTACCTAACCCATTAGTCAAAAATTATACAATTTTTACAGGTTCCAAGAAAAACCAATAAATGAGGCAAGTGCTAAAGGTCAAAAGCCAATAAAATTTTTACACCAACACCAAGGCAGAAGGGTTGGTGAAACTGGTGAAAGATTTATAGTGACCCTAAGTTTTAAGAAATAAGGGGAGAATTGGATCAACATAACATGAAAACTTTGGTTTAAGTATATATTTCAGAATCAAGTTTACATTTCAAACAACTATGTACCAATTATATTTTCGATTCAGAAACTTGTATTTGTGTATTTTAAATAACATTTTTTTTAAATAAATTAAAATACAGAGGTGACAAAAGAAAATATTCGGATCAAATTGCTACAGGCTAAAGCCAGAAAACAAATGAACGTTCCTTATGGGACGGCATCGGCTTAAATAATCATTTAATGCCGACATAGCAATTTGATGTTTACTTTACAACAATGTATTTAAAAAGTCCTAGAGGAAAGGGGTAAGCACATTAAAGCATATAAAAACTAGATAATTGGCAATTGGTTAATATAACTCCTCCCTCCTTAAGATGTTGCAAACGTGGATTGTTGTGAATTCAAATCAGACAATTCAATTTGCACATTTGCACAACCTTTTTCTGAAGTTTTAAACTTCCTAAAACAGTAAAACAGTAAAATTAAAAATAAAATAGCAAGACTTAAACCTATGATTACATATGTGTTTAAATAAGAGTGTTCAAAAGACAATTCTTTTAGATTATGAACTCTTATTTGTTTCGTCGTCTTGAAGGCTTCTTCTAAGTCTTCTTGGTTGATTTCTTGAAGTTCCAATGTTGTTGCGTTCTCTGGAAGTTCAGGGATGTCTATTCTTGGAATCTTCAGTTCAAAATTGAAGTTCTCGCTGGTTTTTGAAAATGTTTGATTTTGTATTTTCACAAAGCATTTTTCAAACGAAACTAGCGTTGGATTTGTTATTATTTCCATATGGTTTGTCTTGTCACATTGAATAACCATGGTCAGGCTTTTCTTAAGAATGACTAATAGTTGTTCATTCGGGAGTTGTCTCACTGTTGGTTTTTCATATTTCACTTTAGTGAAAGGACATTGTTGTGATAGGTCAGTAATAAGGTCATAGACACATGATTCTTCTTGCTTCAGCTCACTTTCAGCTTCTTGGTTACAAAGGTACACACTTTCGACTTTCGGGCATTCCCATAACGTATTGTAGTAAATGTCCGTAGTAAGTAATAGGTAAGGGTACTTATTCCTAATGGTAAGTTCTTGGATAGGAATTGGATAGATTTTATACAATATAAAGGGCTTGGGATCAATCATTGGTGTGTGTATAACAAATATAATTAACTCATTTTGGATTTTTACTTGAGTTTTCATTGTCTCGTAATACTTGATTTTATTATCAAAAGGTATTTGCTGACTTTTGGGTATATTTGTTAATATTTGATTTAATTCATTATGCTGTAAAATAGTATAATGCATTATTCCCAATTGTGCAAAATTTATTGCTAATTGCACATGATCAATAAGATTCCTTATTTTATTACTTTGAATATTGATGTTGTTCAATATTAGATTAAAGGTTAACATTGAGTAGAAATTTTGGTTTTCCAAGGAAATATTTTGTAATTTTCCTGTGATAACCTCAATAGTTAAAAATTGATCGTGAAATATTTTTGTAACTTGTTTCAATACTTGAGCTTGTGTTTTTAGATCTTCATTGAGAGTCTATTGATTATCATTAAGCGTCTGGATATAAGAATCATATCTTGCGCCGTCTTCAGCATCTAGGGTTCCGTAGAGCCATTTTTGTGCTGTGCCCATGAAGTTTAATAGACGTCTTTTATTACGTTTTCGGTCTTGATAGGTTCTGATTACTTGTTTCATAATCTTAATTTGAGAATGACTGTTTTCAATATTTGTTTGAAACAGTGCAACAAATTGGTTTGACCATGTTGTTTTGTTAAGAGTGTCAGATAATTTCATTAAGGTAATTTCCAGTTAATGGATACTTTGAATGATAATTGTCGTGTTTATGTGATAATAGGCCGTGTTATGTTGAGTTGTTACGTAAGTAGTTCCTAAAGAAATTGGTAAATTATTGTCGTTTAACATTTTGTTTAGCAAAGCGATTCTGTGTTTTGCTATCATAACGCGGACTTATCTTGTCTCTATTAAATTGTTTCACAAAGATTGGATCTTGTAATTCTGGTTCAGGTTCACGATTTTTATTACGTGATTCTAAAGACTTTGTTTGTTTCGCTAATAACTTTTCTTGAATTTCTTTATTCAAATTTGCAAGGGATTCTGCCAAACTTGTTATATAGTCAGTTGTTAGTTTATTTTCCGTTTGTTCAATCGGTATGGCATAATTCAAATCTCCTTTAATCACTTGAAAAGGGGTGTGATTCATTGTACTATGAGTACTGTTGTTATAATTCAATATAGCGATTGTCATTAGATCAATAATACTCTTATTCGGGTTTTGGAGTTTTAAACTCGTTATACTTTCACGTAGTGTCGAATGGAATCGTTCGATTGGACTATTCGAGTTCGGGTTTCTTGGAGTTGTGTAATGAAATTCAATTTTGTATAATATACAAAGATCTGTCATTATAGCATTTTTGAACTCTGCTCCATTATCTGATGTGATTTTTTGAGGCATTCCATGATCACTAAAATATTTCAATAACTGTGATGATATCTCAACAGCTGTTTTCGTATTTACAGGAGAGGCTTGACCAAATTTTGAAAAGCTATCAATAATGGTCAGAAATTTCTGGTTATTGATTATATACGTGTCAATATAAATATGTTCAAAAGGTTTCATACCAATAGGTGTTGGTTTTAATATGATTTTGTATGGTTGACGTTCATACTTGGTTTTATTGCATATCTCGCACACTTTGACATAATTCTGTACGTCTTTCACGATATTGGGCCAATAGAATCTTTTCTTTAAGGCTGCAATATTTTCAGTGATTCCTCTATGAGAGGTTTTAGTCTCATGATATTGTTGAATTTTCTCTTGTTGAAGATCAACTTCTGTGATGTTTTCTAAGAAAGAGTTCGAGATGTATAAAGTAAATGAATTCGAATTAAACGATTCTTGTAATGCTCGTATCACAATAGGTTCTAAAGATTTATTTAGGAAATGAAGGCAATAAATACCAGGTGGCATGTATTCCTTTACTAAATTAGTAATTTGTGATGTTGTTGGATTATTTGTTTTTTTTTTTATTTGTCAAACACATTGTGTTTATTACATTACAATCTAGTCAGTAAGACTAATTAGCAATTTTGTTTTAACCTAATTTACTATAAAGTTTACAATTCTTGAGGTTCACTCAACAGTTTTCCCCACTTTGCTTAAACTGTAAATCACAATTTTGATGTGTTTATAGCACTGTTTTGTTGTGTTTTTCAATTTCAGTTCACTAGCTCGAACGGCTTCACCCTTCTCAGTCTTCTAACTAGCTCAGTATTGTCTAGGAGCTCAATCACTTCCACATTCACATGCCGATGTAGTCTATCTTCATGGCTTTTTGCGTACTTTCTTATAGTCTCTGTTACAGTATCAATTCCTAGTTCCCGATGTAGATCACTATTTCGAACGTACCAAGGTGCATTAACAATGTTTCTTAGTACTTTATTTTGGAATCTTTGAATAACTTGTATGTTACTATCTTTAGTGCAACCCCAAAGTTGAATTCCATATGCCCATACTGGTTTCAGTATTTGCCTATAAAGTAGTAACTTGTTATGTATGGTTAAATTGGACGTCCTTCCAATTAACCAGTACATTTTTCTATACTTAAATTCAAGCTCTTGCCTTTTTTTCTTAACATGTGCTTTCCAGCGCAATTTCGCATCAAGCGTCATACCAAGATATTTAGCTTGATTTGAATATGGTATAGGGGTGTCATTAATTGTGATTTGTATGTGATTTACGTTTTTGTTTTAAAATCAACGTGAATTGATTTGGTTTCATTCAATTTTATTCGCCATTTTTTGGTCCATGTTTGAACTTCACTGACAGCGTTCTGCAGTTTTTCTGTTGATTGTTCAATACTTTTTTCCACTGTAATTAAACCAGTATCGTCGGCGAATGTTGCTAAATGACAATTTTCTGGTTTTGGGATGTCGCATGTAAATAATAAATATAAGTAGGGACCTAGCACGCTACCCTGAGGTACACCTGCTTTTATTTTTCGTAAATTTGACTCAAAATCTTCCTGTTTGACTCTGAAATGTCTATCACACATATTATGATTCCAAAATATCAGAATATTGTTTTGGCAGAAACAGCTTTAGTTTATAGTTTAAGCCTTCATGCCAAACTTTGTCAAATGCTTGCGCTACATCGAGGAAAACTGCGGAACAGACTTTTCCCTCTTCCAGCGATTTTTCTATTAAATTCGTTATTCTGTGTACTTGGTCGATCGTAGAGTGCTTGTCGCGGAATCCAAATTGATGAGTTGGAATGATTTCCTGTCTTTCTATGATCGGTTTTATTCTTTTTAGCAGTATCTTTTCATAAAGCTTAGATAAAACGGGCAATAATGATATTGGCCTATAAGATGACACATCATGAGGTGGTTTTCCGGGTTTTGGTATCATGATTACTTCTGCAACTTTCCAAAGTTTAGGTACGTATTTAAGCCTAAAGGACGCATTGAAAAGGTTGCATAATTTCACAATAGCTTTCCTGGGGAGTTGTTTTATTACTTCCCCAGTAATTAGGTCATATCCTGGAGCTTTTTTCGGACTGATATTTTGTTTGATCTCTGTTAATATTTCTCTTAGTGAAGTAGGCTTAATGTTGCCTTCTTCTTGATAAGGTTCGTTCCAGGGAAGATTTTCATCCAGTGCTTCGTTAGGCTGGAATGTCTTTTCTAAATGACTTGCAAAAAGTTCTACTTTTTCTTCGTTACTCCTTGCCCATTGCTGATTTGACTTTCTTATGGGTGGAATTTGGGTAACTGGTCTTTTAAGGCGTTTAGTTGCTTTCCAAAGAGAATAATCAGTGCTTTTGTCGCCGGTGAGTTCACTTAGGTAATTGTTAATAGAGTCATTTTTGATTTCTTCAATTTCTCGCCTTATGCGCTGCGTCATATTGTTGATAATTGTTTTGTCATGGGGATCTCGACTTTGCTGCCATTTTCTTCTTAGTTTCCTTTTTTCTATAATAAGATCTCTAATTTCTTTTGGGTAGTTTTTTCCCTTAAAAATTCTTTTTAATTTGGGACTGTTTTCCCAAGCTGCTTGTTGAATATTAACGATAAAACAATCGACTTCTTCATCAATTTGTTGTGGCGTTCGCAACGGTACTGATAAGTTCATCTTTTCCGACAGACTTTGTTTAAAACTAGCCCAGTCCGTCAGTTTATTAACTAATGAGATAGGTGCTTTTTTCTTAATTATATATTCACTCAGAGTTAGGATAATAGGTGAGTGATCTGAGTGTAAATCATAACTTTCTTCTATCTGCAGAAAATTTGGAGATATATTTTTTATTACGAAAAAATCGATTAGATCGGGAATTTTTCCAGGATCGGTTGGATAATATGTTGGCCTACCTGTGGATAGGGGCTGGCATTGATATTCATTAATAGCTTACAGAAGTTCCTTCCCCTTGGAATTGGTTAGTCTAGAACCCCAGTAGGTATTTTTTGCATTAAAGTCACCCCCAACTATGAATCGATTTCCCAACTTTCTAAGAAAATTGAGATATTGATTTTTCTTCAATAAATGCCTTGGTGGTATATAGGCAGCAGATATGGTTAGTGTATATGTTTTGGTTTTTACACTTACTGCTGTAGCTTGAATTTCAATTGTTTTGTATTCCGTCTCTTCAATGTGAGATATGTTTTCTTTAATTATGACAGCGCTTCCTCCATGTGCTGTATTGCTAGGATGAATTGTGTGATACACTTTATATCCTTTAAATTTAATATAGGATTGATTTGTGAAATGCGTTTCTGATATGAGGCAAATGTCAATCTTTTGTATATCTAGTATAACTTGCAACTCTTGCTGATGCTGCAAGAGCCCATTGGCATTCCAAGCTAAAATTCTAAGGTTACTGACCATTTTGACGATTGATGATAGCGCCATTATTGCTATTTTCCAGTTTAGTTAATCGCTCATCAAGTTTGTTTAATTTTTCCAAAATCAATTGCAATGTTTGTTCCATAGTGCTTTGGTTAATAGAGTTGCCACTAACAGTGGCAGGAGCTGATGCTACTGCTTGGCTGTAAGTCCTTGTCGCAGAGTTTTGCGTAGCTGCGTTTCTTGGTTGTTGGCTGTGACCATTTGTGCGGATTATTTGGTAAGAAGAATATTATTCTCTTTTTATTACCAAATTGTTTGATTATATCTTTTCTAATTGTGTTATTATTGGAATATCGAAATACAATTTGATTTCCAAATACATTTACATGTTTCTTAGTATATGGAGCTCCTAGTATTGGATTTTCCATAGACGTATGTATTGTTTGGTCATTTTCAGACAAGACTGAAATTGTTGAAGAACGATTAGTTGGTGTTATTTGTCTGTTACTTTTTTGAGTTTTCGAATATTCTCCTATTTCTATGGGAATTTCTTTTTTCTCTTTTCTTGGAGGTATTATTAGTTGTGATAATATCTTTATTTTGGGTTTTACTTTCTTAGGTTCCTCTTCAGGTTCCTTTTCTGATGCTGTTTTTGTTGATTGAGAAGATTCAGACATTGTTATCTCTTTTTCTTTAGCTATCTCGCTTTGTTTAGGAATATATACTCTAGAATCTGTAAAGTATTTTGCTATGATTTCATCATTACATATAATGGTGTATCTTTCAGCATTAATCCTAATTTTTTATGAAATTCTTCATCTGAAGATGTTAATCTGGCATCTGGATCTGATTTTTGAATGGCATGAAGTTGTATTGCAGGAATTCTTGATAGTGCGTCTGCATTCATGTTTAATGTTCCTTTTTTTGTATTTGATCTCATAATCAAATTCAGATAGTTTTAGTCGCCATCAGACTAATTTAGAACTTGGTTCTTTAACATTAAATAGCCATTGTAGAGGTTTGTGATCTGAAGATTGTGAATTTTCTACCAAAATGATAAGGTTGAAAATATTTTGTTGCCCATACGATTGCTAAAAGTTCTTTTTTAATCGTCGAATAATTACATTCAGCTGGGTTTAAAGTTCTTGATGCGTATGCAATGGGAAGATCAGCTCCGACAGGACCTTGAGATAAAACGGCTCCAATTGCATAGTTTGATGCATCGGTTGTCAATAAGAAAGTTTTCTTAAAGTCAGGATGTTGTAGTATTGGGTCATTTATTAATACATTTTTACAAGTTTCAAAGCTATTAAGAAATTCTGCATTGTGTATTATTTTTTTGTCTTTTTTCAAACAAGATGTCATTGGTTTGGTCAATTTGGCAAAATTCTTTATGAATTTTCGGTAATAACCTACTAATCCTAGAAATGATTTTATTTCCTTCACCGTCTTTGGTATTGGGAATTTTTTTATTGCCATTATCTTTTTTGGATCCGGTTTTATTCCATTTGGTGTAATTACATGTCCTAAGAATTCGACTGTCTTGTGTAGGAATTCATGATTTGTCTAATTGTATTTTTAAATTAAACTTCTCGAGTCTTTCAAATACTTTCTTTAAATTTTTTACGTGTTCATGAAGTCAAGTGGAAAAAATTATTATGTCATCTATGTATACTAGACATATTCTATTCTGTAATCCTAGTAATACAATATCCATCACTCTCTGGAATGTCGCGGGGGCGTTTTTCAAACCAAAGGGCATTCTGTTAAATTCGTAATGACCATTTTCAACATTAAATGCTGTTTTGGGTATTGAATTTTCATGCATCTCGACTTGATGAAAGCCAGAGGCTAGATCTAGTGTCGTAAAATAATTACTACGACCAAGTCGGTCTAATATATCCGTAATATTAGGTAATGGATATCTATCATCAATAGTTTTTTCGTTTATCTTTCGATAATCAACGACCATTCTCCATTTTTGTATGCCTGCGGCATCTTCTTTCTTAGGAGGTACAATCCACACAGGGGATGACCAAGGGCTACAGGATGGTCTGATTATGTTATCTTCTAACATTTTCTTTATTTGAGAATTTACTTCTTGTTTATGCACATGTGGGTATCTATACGTTTTTGTGTGCACTGGTATTTCATCCGTTGTTTTAATCTCATGTTTGACTTGATTGGTAAATGTCAATTTTTCATTTGGCTTGTGGAAAATTTTAGGAAAAGATTTAATTACGTGTTTTAAAGCATCAAATTCCTCTGAGTTTAAATGATTAATACGCAACGACTTAATGGGGTTATTTGCATATTCAGCATTTTCTAATAAAGTCATTTGCTCTATATTAAATATCTCAAACTGTTCGTCAGAGTACGGTAAACTTATTTCCGCTAAGTTGTTTATGTTATATGGGACAATAATAGGCTTATTCATTAAATTATGTACTTCTAGAGCTACGGTCTCGTTTATGACTGTGGCTATTGTCGATGGTATATAATACGTTTCATTTTTTATCGGTGGTGTAAGTATTTCAATGCCATCAGCTATATTTGTATTGAAATAACATACTCGAATTGAGTTGCTTGGAATCTCAAAATTTTGATTTTCGAAATCTGTTCTATATTGAAACGGAATTGTTGTTTTATTATTAGAAAAAAGCATATTAGAAAAATCTATATTTAAATTATTATCTTGTAATGCTTTGATTCCAATAATTCCATCAAAATAGTCATGGAAATTATACATTATCCTTTCAATGTTGTTTTGAATATTATATTCTTGTAAAATTGGGATATTGATTTTTCCATACGTTTTTCTTGTACCCATGCAAGTGGTTAATTTATTTCGTGAATTAATTATAGAATTTGAAAAATATTCTTCTGCGATTGAGGGTCTTATTAAAGAGGCATGACTTCCTGTGTCAATTAATAATTTACACGGTGGATAGTCTATTTGAATAAAAGGCAGTTGGTTAATTTGATAAGCATTTAAAGTTAATGCTGACTCATTGCATCCAAGGCTTGTAACTGAAAATTTTCGTCTTCAGTTGCGACTTGATTTTCTTCAAAATTTGTCTCTTCATAATAGTTTTGATTTTCAGAACATTCGTCATTTTCGAAATTTTCATCAGGTTCAGGCAATTCGATTTCAAAGATATTATTAATTTCTTCGATTGTATATTTAGAAGGGTATTGATGTTGATTTTGTGCTCTTGGTTGCACTGAAACACCGGACATAGGTGTGGGTTTCGAAAATTGTTGATTAGTGTTTTTTCGAAAGGCATTATTGTAGTTTTTGCCAAAAGTTCCTGAACTAGTAGGAAATTTTGTTGGTACATAGTCCTTTTTAGGTTGTATATAGGTTGGGATGGAAACTGTGGTTTCTGTGGTACATACGATGTTTTTTGTGTATATTGAGGTTTTTGTTGAGTATAGGTTTGTTGTGAACGAAATTGCGTATTTTTATTTTTGAAATTTGAAAAATTTTGATTTTGATTTTGATTTTGATTTTGATTAGTAGAATGAGTAAGGCCTCTACTAAATTTCATGTGGTTTTCAGCTAGTTGATAATTTAACACAAATTTGTTAGCTGCATCCAACGTTTGTGGATTTTGAACCATTAAAATTGTTCTTAATTCGGTTGGCGAATTAGTGACTAGATTTTGAATAGCAATAATTCCGTTTTGTTCAATTGAAACATTTGCAACTACCGTTAAATTCGGGTCGCACATAATTTTAGATGTAATTCTTTGAACTAAACCTTTTAGTTTATCCAAATACTCAATAATAGTTTCTTTATTAGTTTTAGTGGTATACATAAGCTCTTGTACCAAATTCTGTATAGAATATTGATCACCATACTTAATTCTTAACGCTTCTTTTATATCGGTCCATGTTTGTAAATCAGGACGTGCCATAAGAAAATTTCCTGCATCATTTATTAATTTTGATTTTATGGCGGTAACCACATACTCTTTTTGAGCATTTTCACCAGTATAATAGGTTTGATAAAATTCATTGATGTTTCTTATGAAATATTCTAAATATTGGCTTTCGCCACTGAAAGGTTTGATAAGTTGTACAATTGATTTTAAATTTTCGCTCATTGTTACGGTTAGTCTTTGATTTTGGTTGTTACTTCTTGAATTAGGATTGTAAAGATGAGTTAAATTAAATTGAGTCAAGAGATTCTCGATTTCTTCTTCAGAATCTGACATATATATTTCTTTGAATTTTTAAAAGAAATTATTTTGAAATTTTTTTAAAAAATTCAAAATTAGAAAGTTTTATTAAAATTAAAATTATAATTAATTATTCAGTCTTATGCGTTGCTTTTTCTTTAAAATTATTTGTTGTTGTGGGTTTGTAAATTCTTTTTTACTCTTTATTTTTGATTTCAGTCTTTTCAGCAAACCGTTTTGGAATTGCAAAAGAACAAAAATCTGAATTTAAGTCTTCTCAGTAAATCAAAAATTAGAAATTACAAAAGATCAAAAATCTTAACTATGGAACACCAATTACAAAATGTATAAAGAGAAAGGTTGTACTTACTAGGCAAAGCTAATAACAGTAGTCTTTCTTCACACGTTGTTTCTTGTTATTCCTTTTACTCAGTTAACCAATTCGAAGTGGACAGTATCTGGAACGTTTAATAGCAGCACTGATAATCCAAATTTCACTTTTCCGAAGAATTCACTTTTTCGAACTTTCTTCAGTCTTTTGAAATTTTCGCGACGGATTACGACTGTTACAACTCCCGAAACTTAAGCACTCTGAGCATCCGAACGACTGCGCCAATTATATTTTCGATTCAGAAACTTGTATTTTAAAAAAGATTTATTTTATTGATTAAAATACAGAGGTGACAAAAGAAAATATTCGGATCAAATTGCTACAGGCTAAAGCCAGAATTTAATTTAATGCCGACATAGCAATTTGATGTTTACTTTACAACAATGTATTTAAAAAGTCCTAGAGGAAAGGGGTAACCACATTAAAGCATATAAAAAATAGATAATTGATTATAAATCAGCATGGCAATTGGTTAATATAACTAGTATATATTTCAGAATCAAGTTTACATTTCAAACAATAACAACTATGTACCAGGGAGCAAGTTTGTACACAAGTACTTTTTTCTAATTTAAATATCGCATGGAATTTAGTTTGTAAGTTGTGTGTGCGTGTAAATTTATGCACGATTTTAAAGTTTATTTTTGTAATGTTGGAAAACAAACACGTTCTATTGTTGTAATTGCGCAATACCAGTTCGTGGTTTCAAATTAACCGTCTAATTAAAATAATCCATATCAATTAAATCAATCTATGTTTTTCTTAGAAGAAAAAGGTACTTACTTTTAACATCTCTATTGCTAATAACACAGTAAACACAAACACAAATTAATTAATTCACATTAATTTTGATGGCTTTCAAATAGCTATTTTGGATTTTGTTAGGATCGACAGTCAGTTTTCAATAATACAGGGTGATTTTGAAACATTTTTGAAAAAAAAAGACTCCGTATATGGAACCTGTAAATTTGAACCTTATACCGGGTGTCTCAGAAGTTTAGAATTAACTTTGTTTTAGAAACTTCATTTATTTCAAATCACCATCATCCACTTAAATTTGATTCAAGAAAATTAAATTGCATCAATGTGATATAAATTTTACATCTACTTAAGCATGACATTATGCATTACATTCAAGTTAAATTTTACCTTATTGTGATTAGAAAAAACTTAGAAATTATATTCATGTAGCTTTGTGTTTACTATAGAAACTGGTAGTAGCTGACATAAAAGTATAGCTCACATCTAAACTCGTATTTTAATAATCATTTTCCCGGACATGTATTGACGTAAATTACCAATTAATGATTTCATTATAAAATATTAACAATCAAAAAGATCGATACAAATAAGGGAACTCAACTTTCCATTATTATTTAGCCTTATATTTATTAATCAATACCGCATTGAATTTTACGAGAACAGTTTCACTTGATATATTGCAGTTGTAGTTTGTCACTGGTTATAAGAGCATTATTTTTTGTTTCAGAAAACCACCAATCAAAATGTAGCGTCGACTAAAAATGAAAGAAAAACGAAAACTCCTCTATCACCTAGTGCTGCTCCTAGCAACATTTATCTTAGGCCTAATTTTGTGGCTCAGCCTTATTTTACCATACTCAGAAGTCAACGACAACTTCACAGAAATACCTGGTTACGTGACGCATTCGGAACTGTACAACTTTACTTATCCTCTGAATCTTTTGCCTGGCAACGATTATGGATTATTGGTGAATAACAGTTTCAATTTCAGTATTTTGAATTTGGGCTGTAGCGAGCAAACGTTTTTGTTGGTACTCATACACTCCGCTCCAGGAAATTTCCAGAAACGAAACGTCATAAGGAGTACTTGGGGCAATAGAACAAAAAAGATTAAAATATTTTATGTAATGGGAAAAGCTTTATTAGACATACAGAACAAAATATTACACGAAAATCAAATAAACAAAGATATAATTCAAGGCAATTTTAAAGATGTTTACAGAAATTTGACTTTGAAACACATAATGAGTTTGAAATATGCAACTTACCATTGTCCTCAGGCAAAATATATTCTAAAAACTGACGATGATGTTTTCGTAAACATGCCCTTAATGCAAAATTTTGTAAATTTTGATTTGTCCCCTTTCGGCACCAGTAACTTACTATTTTGCTCAGTAAGAAAATCAGTAAGCGTTTTGAGAACGTACCGATCCAAATGGAGGGTGGGTTTCGAAGAATACCCTTGCAGAACTTACCCCACTTACTGCCCAGGCTGGGTAATACTTTACAGCCCCGACGTTGTATTCAAACTATACAAATCAGCTCAAAATACTGCAAATTTATTTTGGATAGACGATGTTCACGTTACGGGGATACTGGCGGCGAAAAATAACATTTCTCATACGGACAGTACGAATTTAATTATTTCCAAACGGGATCAGCACAGTTTGGTCGAGAAAAAAGTTTTTCCGGCGAAGCCTTTTTTGTTCGGCAGGCCCGATTTGGAAGCCGACGAAATTAAGAGTCTTTGGTCGGGGGTTAGCGCTCATAAAGTACCCAAATCGGCTTTAGGAGTTTGATTCAAATAATGTGATCCCAATACAATTATTGGACCAATCAGTAGATAAAATGAGTTAAAATATTTATGAGTAAAAGGAAACTTCAAAATCTCCTATCTCTGAGTTTTCTAAATCCGATCTCGCATGAGGTTTATAGTTTTTGAGAAAATTGAGTTTGGAAATTTATATTAATTTAAGATTTTCGCAAGTAGGTAGCCTTTGTGCAAATCGAATTCTTAAATTAAAAAAAAAAAACAACTAAATAATGTTAAAGCTAAATTTTAACTAGACTGTGGTAATAACTAATAATTTGTTAATGTTAAAAAAATTGTTGCCAAATATTTCTAAGTATAGTATTTTTAAAGTCAGTCGGAACAAGGTAAAAATTATTTGCAACTGGTGGCTGACTAGTGGCAGTGCATTTCTTATGGAAATATTCAATCACCAGTCGTTATTTATCTTCACCTAGTTTCAACTGACTTTATAAAGACTATACATAGATGTTTATTTATTGAATGGCTGTGCATGTGTAACTTAGACCTTTTAGGATGCCTATACCTACTTATAAAACTGATAATTAGAATTACATACATTATATTTTATACTTAAATACTTATATTTTGATTTGTAAGTACATATTTTTTTCTATTTTTGCTATTTTGAATTAATTTTTAAGTGTACTATTTTGGTTAATTTAGGTTTTACTCAGTATTAGAAACAAATTATTGTTTGGCAAATGTTTCATGACTTAGGTGAGAGCCCATAATAACAAAAATAGAAATATTTATTTTGTATTGTTTAGGAATGCAAAGATACTTTTGGGTCCATTGAAAGATGTACCTTCTTAGATGTTAGAAATGAAATAATTATAATAAAGAATTTATCACTGTATTATTTTTGTAATTTATATTGTGGCATCATTTTGGAAATGAAATAAAAATTCAATAGGTACAGACAAAAAAGGCAATTTCATAATGACTGATTTAGTTTTTATCTTGAAATTTGATTGCAAAACTTTGTTAAACATGTAAAAAATGCACAGAAATGATTAAGAGTTTTTACGGCACAGGAGCAAAGGCTTATTATGTCAAAAAAATTAAAACAAAAATTTATAAATAACAAAGGAAGAAACAAAAATTGAATAAGTAGCTACGAGGACGGAATACATTCCGACATGATTAACTTTAACACATTGCATGCCTCGCCAGTGCGACACTGATGTTTCCATTCTGGCCATGTCGGACATACAGGGTGACAATTTGAAAAATAGCAATCGGGAAAATCTCTTAGACAGATGATCGAAGATGCCGTGATGAGCAGTGATAGGCGTGCACAACACAGAAAGCAGAAATTTTACCAATATTTTTAGGCCAGTAGGTAAGTAATAAATAAAGGAGGTAGCTGGAAAGTATTCTGAAGTTAATGATATTTTGGCATGTCGTTTGTGGATGGTCTGTGAAGTAGAATCTAAGTTTCGACCTCGAGGCCCTGTGCTAACTTGGGGAAGAGTCGAGAAACCTAGAAATTTTCGAACTTTTTCTTTCAGTTTTTTTTTATAACTTCTAAACCATGCGTTTATACCGAAATACACCTATTAATAAAGTTGAAGAAAATTAAATTTCCTTCAAATTCAATTTATCAAAAGTTTAACGCAATAGTAACCGAGATACAGTGGTTCAAAGATAGAAAAAAAATGTCGACTTATTAAAAATTTCTTTCCGTCCGAACATAATGAGGCACTGGCACTATAGGCTAGGCAATGAAGGAAGTTTATCTCAACATAATTAGAAGTTAACATTTTTTTTGGGGGGGGATCGGTTCATTTCATGTGCTTAATAACATATTTAGTTTGCGAGTTGCGACCTCGTACTTCCATAGGGTTTTTAGTTAGGGGTGGTTTTTAGGGGTAATTTGCGGTTTATGGAAAACGCTGCTCAAAGGGATGGTCCAATAGCAAAAAGTTTTAAATGATTGTTGTAGCTGAAGTTTTTTGCTATAAAAAACTCAGCGACAGCACCCTTCTATCTTCTATATTTTTTTTTCTGCAGCGTCTTGAATACTAGCATGTTTTTATTCAAGGCCACTGAATTAACTTTTCACCTTGTTTGAAATTTAGAATAATATTGGCCTAGCTCATTGCCTAGCTCTAGACAAAAATTTAGAAATGTCAGAATGTCAGGTGAGTGTTTGTCATATTTTTGTTTTGACAAAAAAAAAACAACCCAGAGCATGGTGTGCGGTGTGGTTGTTAAGGGTTGAATTTTTGATTTTCCAGAGCAGATGTTTCAACAACAAGAAACATATTATTATTATCATTTTTATCAATAGAAGAACAAGTGTATTTTTTTAGGTCCTATGTTGGGCTAGTTCAATTTAATACAATAGTCATTTTAGAAAAGTCCACTGTGTATTATTCCTGGTCCAAGCTCCCTTTTCAGTTATCGAAGCAAGATTGGTGAGGTCAAAGCTAAAAACCACCTCATCTTTCTACATGGTCTCAACGAGTCGGATTCCAGATTTCAGTACAATTCCAATACCTTCAGGAAACAATGTACAGTGGAAAAAAGTCCAAGAACTAGGATACAACTTTACAGCTTGGAATAGCAAGGAGAAAAGGTCAAATCTTTATGCTTTTTTTTGCATGCTAGTGTTTTTTTCAACTGCATAAACTACTGAGTGGTTTCAAAAGAGACAAGTAGTGCCTTTTATTCAAATAACATTATTACAAGTTTGGTTTTTGTTCTCTGTGTGTAGTATGTAGGAAAGTTATTAATTTTCAAGGCCCTGCTATTTTTGCTCCAATTTATTATTTTGTGATTAAGAAATGGCTGTGGAACTACAGCAAGCCTTGAAAGCTAGGAAAAGTGCTAAGTCCGCTTTTACTAGAATTGATAAATTTTTAACATTAAATAAACACAATCTATTGCATAAATATGACTATCAGAGTAGGTTAGATTCACTCGAAGAAAATTATAGTAAGTTCAATTCTGCTCAAGATATTATTGAACTTAATGAAACTGATGTAGAAAAAATTGGTGATCGTGAGGAAACTGAGGATAAATTTTACCTGTTAAAGACCACTTTAAAGGTTTTGTTAGACGAGGCTTCTGGTAATGTTAATGTTAATAAAAACGCTGTACAGCAATGTAGTGTGAGCTCAAAGTTACCTGAAATTACTATAGATAAATTCACAGGTGCTCATCAAGTTTTTTTGATATATTCAAAGCCTTAGTTTTAGATAATCATAATTTTGCAGAGGTTCAAAAATTGATCTATTTAAAGTCAAATTTGAAGGATGAACCTTTGAAACTTATTGAAAATTTATCTTTAGAAGCTAGTAATTTGCAGGTAGCTTTGAATATTTTAAAAGAACGGTATGAAAATAAACTTGCTAATATTTATTCACATATTAAGGGTCTAATGGAACTTCCATCTATTAATAAAAGCAGCTCCACAAATTTACGTAAATTTGTGGTATCAATAAAGCAACATACAGAAAGTTTAAAAAATTTGAAAGTTCCTATTGACCAGTGGGATTTAATTTTAGTTTACACCCTGTCACAAAAACTAGACATATATACCAGACGTAGTTATGACTTAGAGAGAGGTCCATCATGCATGCCTACGTTAAATAATTTCTTAGAATTTGTGGAAAAGCATTGCCAAGTTGCAGAAAATTTGTCTTCCCCTGATTCTTCTCGAAAGCATTCTCATTTTGCAGAAAAAGAATCGCAGTCTTTCACCCAGTCACGTCCATCAGGGTCTCGTCATAATTGTTTACATTGTAAAGTGTCCAACCATTATTTACCCAAATGTTACAAATTTAAAAATTTGTCTGTTAATCAAAGAAAACAATTTGTTTTTTCTAATCGTTTGTGTTTTAAATGTTTTGGAGCACATAATGTCAAGCAATGCACCTGGAAAAATTGCCCTTTGTGCGGGGAGGCTCATAATACCCTGCTGCATAACCAAATCAGTGATAACTCTTCAGGGGCCAACCGGAACCAAGAGAGTCAGCAAGTTTCACATAACACTATTCAGTTAACACAGACAAATCAACCTAAGCCTACTGTTAGCAATGTAGCAAACAGTCAAAAAAATAATCAAAATTATCTATTAGCAGAGATCCCTGTAAACTCACAAACTGATAGTTCAGTCGCAGTTTCAAAGTCCAGTTTATTTGTAAGTCAAAAATCGCATGTTTTGCTAGCTACTGCCTCAGTGGATGTTTTAACTAATAATGGTACTATGATTCCTGTCCGAGCAGTTCTGGATAATGGCTCACAAGTTTCACTCATCACTCACAGGTTATCAAGAAAATTGGGTTACCCAACTTACAAACAAAATGTTTCAATTAGTGGCATTTCAGGAAAAATTATGTGTGGGGATTCTATTGATATTCATTTAAGTTCAAGTGTCGATCACAGCAAACAATTTAAAGTAACATGTTCAGTTACTGATTTAATTTCTTCAAATATGCCACAGTTTCCTATCAATAAGGAAAAACTAGAGATACCTGATACAGTTATTTTGGCTGATCCCAAATATTTTGTTCCTCAAGCTGTTGATTTACTTCTTGGCTCAGACATATATTTTAGTTTGATAACTCCTGGAATCATTAAACTTGGAACTAATCTGCCCGTATTGCAAAATACTCAATTGGGATGGGTGATAGGAGGTTGTCTCTCATCTCCCTTAATGTCAAATTTTATGTTTTGTGATCCACTTCAATATTCAACTTTATTTATTAATTCAAATCAAGTTGAAGATTTACTCCAAAAATTTTAGGTTTTGGAGGAAGTCCCACAAAAACAGATTTTATCAACAGACGAAGAAGCTTCAGAAGAAATATTCAGGAACACTACAAGAATACTTGAAAATGGAAGATTTCAAGTCAATTTCCCATTAAAATCTTTATCAGAAACGACCAAGTTGGGTGAATCATTTTCATTGGCCAAAAAACGTTCTTTTGCTTTAGAAAAAAGGCTTCATCAGAACTCTGAGCTATTCAAACAATATGGTGACTTTATTGATGAATATGTGAATCTTAACCACGCAAGGTATATTCCATTAAGTCTTAAAAACCAGAACAATGATCACAAATATTTCATTCCTCATCATTGCATTATTCGTAATGATAAAGTAACTACTCGTCTTAGGGTAGTTTTTGATGCCTCTATGAAAACCACATCAGGTTTTTCTGTAAATGACATTTGTTTCAAAGGATTGGTAGTTCAGCCAGAACTTTTTGATATTATTTGTAGATTCAGAACCTTTCCCTTTGTCATTGTTGCCGACGTTGAAAAAATGTATCGGCAAATTAGGATTAATTCGGATCAGACATACTTGCAAAACATTCTGTGGAGAAATGTCCTAATGATGAGTTGCAGTGCATTCAGTTACTCACAGTGAGCTATGGAACAAATTTTGCTCCATATGTAGCTACACGGTGTCTTTTGGAACTAGCTGAGTTTTATGAGAGCAAATTTCCTCTTGCTGCTAATGTCTTGCGAACCCAAACCTATGTGGATGATATTTTGGGAGGTGCAAACTCTTTAGATGAACTTTATCTCCTTAGAGATCAACTAATCCAATTGTTGAAGCTAGCAAAATTTAATCTTCATAAATGGTGTTCGAACTCAATTGAATTCATGAAAAATTTCAGTTCTGATGTAGATCAACAAAGCTACTCTTTTATTTCAGAAGGAAACTCTAATAAAGTCTTGGGTATTTTTTGGGATCCCAAGTTAGATTGTTTTTCAATTTCGCTTCCTAAAAACATTCAGTTCAGTTCAATCACAAAAAGAAATGTATTGTCTGCTATAGCGCAAATCTATGATCCTCTCGGATTTGTCGCTCCAGTTGTAATAATTGCCAAAATCTTTATACAGAAACTCTGGGTGGCTAAGCTGAGTTGGGATGATCCATTGACGATTGAATTAAAGGAGGAGTGGTCTAATTTTGCAAGAAATATTTCTGAGTTATCAAATCTGAAAATCTCCAAAGATTTAGTGGGCAATGATCAAAACAAAAAGATGGAAATTCATGGTTTTTCAGATGCTAGTTTAAAGGCATATGGTTGCTGCGTGTATTTAAGAGTAATCCATGGAAATGATTCAGCTTTCACTAATCTCATATGTGCCAAGTCTCGCGTCGCACCTCTTCGCACAATTAGCCTTCCAAGATTGGAGCTTTGCGGATGTGTACTTCTAGTACAGGTTACTCAAAGAATCCGTGAGATTTTCAAAAATCGGTTTGAAATTGAAAGTGTAAATTTATGGACTGATTCGCAGGTATCATTAGCATGGTTAAAGTCACATCCGAGCAAATGGAATATTTTTGTCTCTAACAGAGTATCTTTGATTCAAGAATACAGTTTTGACTGCATATGGAGGTATGTACCTTCAAAACATAATCCAGCTGATTATGTGTCAAGAGGCCTAAAGTCAAGTGAACTTATTAAATCCATTCAGTGGTGGAATGGGCCAGAATATTTGCAAAATCCTAACCTAGATTTAGACTCATATAATTTTACTCCTGAATTAAGGAATTTACCAGAAGAAAAAAAAGTTGTCCTAAGTACAGTGGTACATCAGAACGAAAATATTTTTCTTGAAGTCTTTAATAAATTCTCAGATTTTGTCAAACTGCAAAGAGTTATAGCAGTTTGTTTGAGGTTTCTTCATAATGTTAAATGTTCAGAAAATGAAAGAATTTATGGTCCTTCGAAAGTCTATGAGTTACAAAATTCCTTGTTTTTTATTATTAAAATCATTCAAAAAAAATATTTTTTCACAGAACTAGATAGTTTATGTAAAGGCAAGTTTGTGAAAAACAAATAAATAAGTTGTTTAAATCCCTTTGTTGATGACAAAGGTATAATGCGAGTGGGTGGAAGGTTGTCAAATGCACCTATCTCCTTCGATCAAAAACACCCTATTCTGTTACCTCCAAAATCCCACGTGACTAACTGTTTATTAAGACATGAACACTTCAGGCTGTATCATGCTGGCCCTCAAACAGTATTAAGTAATTTTAGGTTGCGATTCTGGCCGATAGATGGTTTGAGAGCTATAAAACGCATTATACACAATTGCATAGGTTGTTTCCGTTTTTCAGCCAAGGCAGCAGAACAAATTATGGGAAATCTTCCCAAGGATAGGGTTTCCATTGCTCGTGTTTTTCTAAAAACCGGTGTGGATTTTGGTGGTCCATTTTGGATAAAAGCATCTAATTTGAGACGTGCTCCTAAAATCAAGGCATATATTGCTATATTTGTTTGTATGGTGACCAAATGTGTACACATTGAGTTAGTGTCAGGACTATCAACGGAATTATTTTTATTGACTCTCAGGAGATTTATTGCTAGGCGTGGCAATCCGTTTGTTATTTATTCAGACAATGCAACAAATTTTTTGGGATCAAGCAATTATTTAAAAGAATTACACGATTTTTTTAAATCCAAATCGAATTTAGAGTCAATTGAAAGGTTTCTAGCAAAAAACGAGACTCTGTGGAAATTCATACCTCTACGTTCTCCTCATTGGGGTGGAATTTGGGAAGCGGCTATTAAGGGTGCCAAACATCACATTTTGAAGGCTATTGGTGAGAACCTGTTGACCTTTGAAGAGTTTAGCACTGTTCTTGCAACCATTGAAAGTATTATGAACTCGAGACCCTTAACTGTACTTTCCAATGATCCTTCAGATCTGAGCCCATTAACTCCAGGCCATTTTTTTGTAGGTGGTAGTTTAACTGCTTATCCAGATAAACCATTAATAGATGTTCCCAACAAGAGATTATCTAATTATCAAAAATATACCAAAATAAGGCAATTATTTTGGAAAAGATGGTCTATTGAATATTTAAACAGACTGCAGAATAGGCCTAAATGGTTGGTACAGTCTGAAAATCTTAAGGTTGATCAAATTGTCTTATTAAAAGAAGACAATTTACCCCCACTTAAGTGGTCACTTGCTCGGATTATTGAGCTCTCCCCTGGTCATGATGGCAAGGTATGTGTAGTTAAACTAAAAACGAAGGATGGAATTTTCATTAGATCCATAAAAAAGGTTTGTCCTCTTCCTGATTCCAATTGGGATGATTAGATTAGTGTAGTTTGGGTTAGTTATGTATTGTTAAGTCTTAGTTGTAGTTTGGGTTAGTTCTGTATTAAGTGTTGTAGCTTTGTGGAAAACTCCAAGGTGGGAGTATGTTTGAAATTTAGAATAATATTGGCCTAGCTCATTGCCTAGCTCTAGACAAAAATTTAGAAATGTCAGAATGTCAGGTGAGTGTTTGTCATATTTTTGTTTTGACAAAAAAAAACAACCCAGAGCATGGTATGCGGTGTGGTTGTTAAGGGTTGAATTTTTGATTTTCCAGAGCAGATGTTTCAACAACAAGAAACATATTATTATTATCATCACAGATTATCATTTTTATCACTAGAAGAACAAGTGTATTTTTTTAGGTCCTATGTTGGGCTGGTTCAATTTAATACAATAGTCATTTTAGAAAAGTCCACTGTGTATTATTCCTGGTCCAAGCTCCCTTTTCAGTTATCGAAGCAAGATTGGTGAGGTCAAAGCTGAAAACCACCTCATCTTTCTACACACCTGTTTACGCGGATTTGATGCAGCAGCGGCCAAATGCATAATCTGATTTCAATTTTTCAAACACCACAATATTGCTAATGGAATGCACTCTCCAATGCTTTTTTGTTCGAATTTTTCTCCTGAAAATTAAGTGAGCACGGACTTGCCTTATGTGCGAGGAAGTTGTAAATTGCATCGAAAACTACCTCTTTCTTGCATTCACTGTAATTTCTAAACGGGGCCAAATATTTGGTGACCAGTTTTCGACAATCGGCAGCCCATTTATTCCTCTCATAATGCTCCAGCGGATTTCTTTCTTCGTTAATTATTCAATGACTTAATTCTCCTACTCTCTAAACTGGCGATTTCATGCGGCACCTGGCGGAAATATTTGGAACTAACTTAAAGAGTAATAAGATCGTTTGTTTACATACCGTATTGGAATATTTTCTTGCTTTTTCGATGTTTTCTGTTGGTTCCTAATTTGAATTACGTGTTTCGTGTCGAAAAGTGGGAAACAATAAAGGGATAGCTTCTATTGTGATTCTGTGAGGTGCTATTATTACAGGAATTCAATGGCATCTGTCTTCAAGTCCAAGCATAACACAAACTGCTGTGTATACTAATGCCATTCCCGAAAAGGTGCAGACAAAACTATTCATTTTCATTATTTTCCTAAGAAAAATAGTGATCGTTTTCTACGCCAGCCTGCAGGTAGGATAAAACTGTGGCCAAACTCAAAAACAGGCCTCCATTTTCCATATTTCGTGTTGTATGGATACGAAATGCACAAAAGAAAGTCACAACGTTCAAAATTTATAAAATATAGTAAGAAAACACCGAAAAAACTACGAGAACAACAAGAAAATAAGCGAAAGAAATACGAATGCATATAAATACAATACTGAACGTAAAAATATTACTCGTTCTTCGCCATATTTGTTTACAAACGCCAGCGCCCCATCGGTAGTCGAAATCGCCAATATTAACGTCATTCGCATAGCCTAAAACATTGACATTTTTTGTCAAGAAACATAAGAAATTATTCGCCCCAAAATGAGTGCCGCAGACGAAGTGGCCACCCTTCTGATGCAAATCCAAAAGGCCGTGTCCCGTAGCGAGTCGATGGTGATACTGAAGTATCTGGATCACAACATTCAAAGCGGAGAAGAAGTTAGCCTCCAAAACCCTCTAGAGGCTCTGATACAGGAATTGTATCATTTAAAAAAAAGCTTGGACATCCAAGTGGGCATTGTAGAAAAAACCGAACTAATCAAGAACATTTTGAAATACAAATTGTACGAAATACGGTTCGAGTATCGGAAGGAAATTGAAAGGTTGCAGAAGAGACGCGAAAGTTTGGTTTCGAAATTACCCAAAGCGGGTTCAATTGTGTTAACTTTAAAAATAAAAGATACAGATGACAATATAGCCAACCTTGAAGAAACTCATTTAAAAAATGTAGATTTTATGAGAGAACAAAAAGTGCAAGCAGAAAAAGCTTACGGACAAGCCGTGCTGGCAATGGACCATAATTTAGCAAAACTAATCAAAGGCTATAATATATTTTCAAGTCTAATCGAAGCTGAAAAATCCTCACTAAGCCATCACGAAGCTCAACTTCTAGCCTCAAAGTTTTCTGATGAATTTGCCGTATTCAAAGCTGCTATTGAACGATTCACTGAATTACAAACAACAGGGTGGAAAATTGTTTATCAAGAAGAAAAAATAGTAGACATGTTACAGGAAAGAGGCCTGAAAGTGCTGCTCACAGGCGAATTAGTCACCGACGATGGCCATCAAATTACTTTTCGACAAGCTAGAGACTCCAAACTGTTTGATAACATCGGCCCAATTTTTTTAAAAGTAATACGAAATCATTTAAACGAAGAACCCGGTTCGGATGAGGATTCCTCCAGCAGCCGATCAACATTGTCGAGACAATCAAGCTCAGCAGAGAGAATTCCTAGAGTATTTTCAACAGATATCACGTTCTTAAGGGACCGTTTGGGCAAACCTTTGACGTTGGCCTTACACGAAGTGGTCACCATACAGCCCTCAGAGCCCATTCATTATCTCAGCCATTGGCTGTTCAAATATCGCTATAATTCGCAAATCGAAAATCCCAACAGCGAACAATATGAATATTTAAATAATAAAAGGAATCAGTTGATTGAAGAAAAGTCGAAGAAAAGGACTACGGATGAAGTTATGGCCACTATTTTGGAGATGGTGGATACCGCTGCGGCTATTGCTGCTATGAATGCTTTTATCACAAAAAAAGAGAAATAGTTTAACTAATTAAAAATCCTTCTAGCAATTTATCGCATTTAAAGTTGTATTTCAGGCAAATTAAAAATAAAAAAAAATATGAAATTTTTGATAGTAGGAAATTAATTAAATTTGAATTCACATTGGTCAAGTTACTTCAAGTTCACATCTTTAAAGGGGGTGTGACCCAAAAATGAAAGTTTTAGTGCAAACAAAATCTAAGAATAAATATTTAAACCGCATCTTGTTACGATGATCCGTTTTCGAGTTAGGGCGGTTTAAAGATACAGCTAGGTTTTTGTGACGTCACACTGGATTATCAGGGACAGTATTAACACGTGCAAAAATGTTCTAAAATAAAAGAGAATTATCTCCTAGAGCAAATCGCAACCACTTAAAGTATGGGGTAGGGTTCACTGACGACTGAACGGACAGAAGACTGCGATTTCGGCGGTTATGACATCACAAGCTCCTGCATAATTTATCTTCAAATGGAATTTTCTCAGATACTATTTTGAATGTCACACCCCCTTTAAGTCAAATCATCTCTCGATATTTACATAATAAGCTTCTGCTACGGTATACCAAAGTTTTTCTCGTTTGAGTTTTATAGTGGCGATTTCGACTACCGATGAGGGCGCTGGCGTTTGTAAACAAATATGGCGGGAAACAAGTAATATTTTGACGTTCAGCATTGTATTTATATGCATTCGTATTTCTTTCGCTAATTTTCTCGTTGTTCTCGTAGTTTTTTCGGTGGTTTTTTACTATATTTTTTAAATTTTGAACGTTGTGACTTTCTTTTGTGCATTTCGTATCCATACAACACGAAATATGGAAAATGGAGGCCTGTTTTTGAGTTTGGCCACAGTTTTATTCTATCTGCAGGCTGGCCTAGAAAGCACGATCACTATTTTTCTTAGGAAAATAATGAAAATGAATAGTTCTGTCTGCACCTTTTCGGAAATGGCATTAGTATACACAGCAGCTTGTGTTATGCTTGGACCGCTTGGACTTGAAGACAGATGCCATTGAATTCCTGTAATAATAGCACCTCACAGAATCACAATAGAAGCTATCCCTTTTTTATTTCCCACTTTTCGACACAAACCACGTAATTCAAATTAGGAACCAAAAAGAAAACATCGAAAAAGCAAGAAAGTATTCCAATACGGTATATTAACAAACGATCTTATTACTCTTTAAGTTAGTTCCAAATATTTCCTCCAGGTGCCACATTGATTTTTGAAATCGCCAATGACATTGGCCGCCATTTTGATTGGATTGTCCTATTGTGCTGTGCAGTGCTGCGCGTATACACGTCATCCGCAGTGAAGGTTCCTAAAGGTAATAAGGTTGTCTGGTAATGGGTAATTTGATGACGCATTTGGGGGTGCCTTATGAAGATTTGCATTATGTTGAGGCATCCCAGTCCCCGGATGACGTCATAAAAGTTATCAGGCAACATAACCTCTCTCGAACAACCTTGATCTCTCTTTTTGCTGCAATCCATGAAGTTCTACAAAGTACAGACAAATCGTTTTTTTCCGTTAAAAACGAGACTTTGTCGCAATTAGAACGGCTCCCACAACTAAGTAGATACAATACATACCGTATGAATTTTCAAAAAAATCAACACCTTACAGACTTTATAGAAATCAAAAATCGCAATAAAACGTAGTGCGTATGGCATTGGCGTCCATTTTGAATTTCTTGTTGACAGGTCGTTGGATTGCCCTAATTAGGCAATCCAAGCCACGCGACATTCAAGATGGCGTGACGGCCACACAAGGGCCAAACTTAATTTTTTAGTCGTGTGCTGTCTGTTGTTTTTTCGGAGTTTCGCAGTTTTATGTGCTTAAGGGGTATTTGTGAGGGGTAAATCTGTTAAGTGCAATACGACAAGACATTATCATTATGCAGAGCCCGTATTTGCAAGAACTTGGTGCCCAGTCAATATTATCCATACCCTCTAACTTACTTATTGGTTTTTCTGTTATAAAATCATATATGATGGTTGAAGAGTAAGACATGATTCAAAATAGTACTTACTCTTACTGAACTGCGCACGCTTGGGACCCTGTAGGTTTGAGACACATTGTCCATTTCTTCGAGGCTTCCACCTTCCACATCCCACAACCACACTTTATTCGGCATTTTTACAACACTAAAACTATAAAACACGAAAAGATATCCAGTTTCCTCCTCCCGACTTGATAGGCTACGCAGGTACCTTCTCAACAAATATTTTATTAAATAATAAAAATCATACTTGCGAGCAAAAGATGAAGCTAAATAACTGAAATACGAATCAAAAACACATATTCAAAATGAACTTGCTTGGCCGCCACGCCATATTGAATTATGGTTAGCTGAAACCCGTTTTTTGACTGTATTTTTTTTTCCCAAACAACTCTTATTCCAAATTTGAGAATTCTAGCTCAAGTAAGAACGTCAGAATGGCGTGGAACGACATCTAAACTTCTTTAGCAAATTATATATGTAGATTATTTCCTTGTATCAAATACTTAAGTACTTACAGTACTCATTTAAAGATTAGATTCAAATTTTCTTTTATACTGGATATTTTCCGAATCAGTAGGTGTCTCAGCTATGCTGAGGGCGAGTTCTCTTGAGCGTAAGTTGACATTTCTGGCGTAATTACGTGATAATAAGGTGTAATTTGATTGGTAAAATATCCAGCATGGCAAATATTTTACCAATAAACCCAACCATTTTATCACGTGATTTACGTCAGGTATGTCAACTTACGCGCATGAGAACTCGCCCTAACAATGAGTATGCAATGTATTTATTTCAAGTTTGTCCGATAGTTTCACCACAAATAAAGCAGCCTACTTTAGGGAAGGAAATGAACAGGAAATAGAACTCATTCAATTTTAATTGAACCGCCCTCAAAATTATTTGCAAGGTACCCTAAACGGTGCATATTGGTACTACCCCTATAACTCCTTGTACCATTTGTACCCGAGACTAGGGTGGAAGGAAATGTCCATATTTTCACAAAAACCCTTTTTTCGATGAATCGCGATTATTAGTTTTACCCCCTCAAACCACCCTCAATGTTATTTGCAACTCTTTTTAGGTACCTACCCTTAACGGTGTATATCGTTGGGTACACTCGATCGACCTATGAACGAATGGAGAACCATACTGAGGAAAACCACCTATTTAAAATATTATTTCTCCAAATTTTAACTTTAAATCGGTTACTGAATAAAAGTAAATGATGCAACCATGTCTGCGCCATCAAATTTATGTTTGAACGGAGCGCGCCACAGAAAATGAAGGTACCGAAACCGAAGAGGATATAAGAGAAGAGGCGATTAGGCATTAGAGAGAGACTTGAGAACAAGCTGGGACTGGTTCCTTTAGGCGCGTGTCTGTAATTATTCATTATTCAATTTTCATTTCTATTTTGCATTAAAATTGATTGTTCAATCCAATTTGTTATTAGTGTGTGTGTAAGGAGCGTTCACAGGTTAGTAGATTAAATGTTATTTTGTTTATGCAAGTTCCTATTATTTTGTTCGTTTTTATGTATTTTTTGTTTGTTTATAACATTTTTTTTAACGTGCATTGTTTATGTATTCAACCAAAATCGTTTTATGCTGTAAACAACACAGATAAAGAGTAAGAAGAAGAAGTTAAGTGCTGTCTTTTTGTGCTAGGATTTTGATTTTGTGTATTTAGAGAGTGTATTAGGGCCTTGTTGAATTTACTAACATTTTCCTACCGTGATGAGAGAATATCCTAACAAATTGAAATAATCAATCTAGAGATATTGGCTCAAAAACAACTATAGCTGAGCAGCTTCCCGTATGGGACCTCAGTATCCGCTGGGAAACTGGCTAACTAACAAAAAAACTCTTCAGTATTGAATATAGGTAGTGTTGATTGAATCTAGTGTGTGTAATTAAAATTTTAGCATAAGAACAGGAATGGTACCTAATTTAAACTTTTATTATTGAATTATTGACTTAAAATTATTATTAAAATGGTTCTTTTATGTTTCGATTTTTGAGGAATGTTAGATCGAGGGTTTCTCTGCCGTTCTCTTTCCCCTCGAAAATTCTAGGTCGAGAACGGTACGATTTACTTTAATAGTAAAGTAGACGTTTCACAAATTTTTCGTTTCTTTTACATACCACAACTCCCTTAAATTTCTTAAATATTTGCTATGTCGGGCGCATGTCCAGTAAGTAAAATTGAGTAAGTTTCCACAACGTAGGTCCTATTTGTTTTTCATTTCATTTTTCAGAAGATTTGTTGTTTAAAAGGTAAAGACTGTTTTTTTTTTTTAAGATAAAAGTCAAAATGACATTATGTTGGCAAAACAATGTAAAATTGTCAATGCTTTCAAATTTTTAATGTAGAAAAGCTTTGTGTTGCCAACATAGTTACTAAATTTTTGACTTGGGGAATTATCTTTAAAAAAAAACAGACATTAATAAAAATTCTCATTGTTCAATCTTACTGAACGAACCCAGGTATGTTATACTACAATACGAAAATATACAAAATTGTATGATTATTCAAAAACTGTACATAAGAAACTGTATGATCATTCAAAAATTGTACTTAGGATTGAATTCATACATCATGGAAAGGTTGAGGAAATAGTCAGAAATAGGAAAATACCAACGGCGTATCATAGTAACTGGGTTCAGGTTATGTATTATTGAACCTTGATTTTTGACTGCGTTAATTTGCGAGCGACACGAAAAAGCAATATTTCAACTTTGACTTGACTTTGTAAAGAAGCAAATACAGCTTTTTCTAGTTTAGATAGCTCTTCCAAAGATGCTACGAAAGTTACTACAGAAACTTCAACTTGGTGCTTTGGGAGCTTTTAAATACATACATCATTCAGACTTTCTAAGACAAAAACGCTAAACGCTCTTATAAGTGAGATTCATCACTCCAAAGACACTAGAGCTATTTTAATTTTTGTGAAGAATCAATCGAAGTACTCCAAAGACATAAAACCATAGACATTTTATGGATGTAGGTAAAAGGTTTTCAGAGATCCTCTTTCCAATACTAACTAAAAATTTACTGCGAGCAAAATTCTAAAAAAACCTTTATTTCAGAACATTGCACATTTTTCTGGAACAAGGTGTAGATATTTTTTCCAATTTTTCAAAACCCAATCCAGAGTTCGTTATGATCTGAGTTTTAGGATTGCGCAGGCCACTCCCAATCATTTTTAGTGTCACAATTTTCCCGTGGCAGGCAGCTGATTTTCCAGACCGTGCCAGATTTTTCAGTTGCCTGGATGTTTCCACAGCGGGCGCCGACGGTCTGACGCGCCCTGTGTCCGAACGATTTTTATTATTTCGTGTCCACCAACCTACGATGAATAATATTTGTAAGTTTTTGCTCAATTCTCAAGTCAATTGTGATATTGCTGGATGAAATGTTTTAGGTTTAAATTGTGTGCATGATTTTAACCTGTAGAGGCGATACTTTATTTCTATTTTGAGTCAAGTTTGCGCTTTCTTAACTATAATTAGTCCATAGGCAACAAATTGATTGATTCTATTGCATACAAAAATGTCATGCACCAAAAATTGGATGCTGCTGTTGTGACCTTGGACCTTCTCATCTCTCTCAGTTGCTCCGGTTTTGAATCGCGTATCGATTTTTATTGTTTTAAAGGTCAGGGTATTGCTAAGAGACGCTCTGTTTCGTCTGAAAAATAAACATTGCAGATGCTTTAGAAGAAATTTCATTGAGATTTTGCGATATTTGGGGCTTGAACAAGAAATTACCTTATGAAAATATTCACCAGATAAGACTGAAGTTATTTATTATTATTGAATCGATTCAACAATAATTAGTTATCTATCCATTTTCATTAAAGAATTTTAGATTTGTTGGAATCTGACCATCGTTGAATTACCTTTACCTAACCATGTTCTGAATACTAAAGTTTTGACTGAAGAGAGTGCTGACCTAAATGTACTAACAATATTTTCTTATTTTCACTTATATAATGTAAAAATCTTTTGATTACATTTTTGATTTGTTGGTGTTTGAGCTTCAAAAGTCTGACCATCGTTGAATAACCTTTACCTAACCATGTTCTGAATGCTCAGTTTTTGACTGAAGAGAGTGCTGACCTACGTGTACTTACAATTTTGTTCTCATTTTCACTCATATAATGTAAAAATCTTTTGATTACATTTTTGATTTGTTGGGGTTTGAGCTTCAAAAGTATAACCATCGTTGAATTACCTTTACTTAGCCATGTTCTGAATGCTAAGGTTTTGACTGAGGAGAGTGCTGACCTAAATGTACTCACAATTTTTCCTCATTTTCACTGATATAATCTAAAAATCTTTTAATTACATTTTTGATTTGTTGGGGTTTGAGCTTCAAAAGTCTGACCATCGTTGAATTACCGTTACCTAACCATGTTCTGAATTTTAAGGTTTTGACTAAGGAGGGTGCTGACTTACATGTACTAACAATTTTTCCTTATTTTCATTAATATAATCTAAAAATCTTTTGATTACATTCTTGATTTGTTTGGGTTTGAGCTGCAAAAGTCTGACCATCGTTAAATTACCTTAACCTAACCATATTTTGAATGCTAAGGTTTTGACTGAGGAGAGTGGAGAGTGCTGACCTAAATGTACTTACAATTTTTCCTTATTTTCATTAATATAATTTAAAAATATTTTGACTACATTTTTAATTTGTTGGGGTTTGAACTTCAAAAGTCTGACCATCGTTGAATTATCTTTACTTTACCATGTTCTGAATACCAAGGTTTTGACTGAGGAGAGTGCTAACTTACATGTACTTACAATTTTTCCCTGTTTCCACTAATATAATCTAAAACTCTTTTGATTACATTCTTGATTTGTTGGGGTTTGACCTTCAAGTCTGACCATCGTTGAATTACCTTTATCTAACCATGTTCTGAACGCTAAGGTTCTGACTGAGGAGAGTGAAGAGTGCTGACCTAAATGTACAGGGTGTTTCAGATTCGACCCACATCATTGGAATCTCGGAAACGGTAAGATATACAGGGCTGGTTAAATGGGGGCAAAGTTGCGTGATTTGATGCTTAACAAAATTCTGCTTTGATATTCAGTATATTCCGAATACTTCCGGAGATATCCGGAAAAATTACATTCTTGATTTGTTGTGGTTTGACCTTCAAGTCTGACTGTCGTTGAATTACCTTTACCTAACCATGTTCTGAATAATAAGGTTTTGACTGAGGAGAGTGGAGAGTGCTGACCTAAATGTACTTACAATTTTTCCTTATTTTCACTAATATAATTTAAAAATATTTTGACTACATTTTTAATTTGTTGGGGTTTGAGCTTCAAAAGTCTGACCATCGTTGAATTATCTTTACTTTACCATGTTCTGAATACCAAGGTTTTGACTGAGGAGAGTGCTAACTTACATGTACTTACAATTTTTCCCTGTTTCCACTAATATAATCTAAAACTCTTTTGATTACATTCTTGATTTGTTGGGGTTTGACCTTCAAGTCTGACCATCGTTGAATTACCTTTATCTAACCATGTTCTGAACGCTAAGGTTCTGACTGAGGAGAGTGAAGAGTGCTGACCTAAATGTACAGGGTGTTTCAGATTCGACCCACATCATTGGAATCTCGGAAACGGTAAGATATACAGGGCTGGTTAAATGGGGGCAAAGTTGCGTGATTTGATGCTTAACAAAATTCTGCTTTGATATTCAGTATATTCCGAATACTTCCGGAGATATCCGGAAAAATTACATTCTTGATTTGTTGTGGTTTGACCTTCAAGTCTGACTGTCGTTGAATTACCTTTATCTAACCATGTTCTGAACGCTAAGGTTCTGACTGAGGAGAGTGAAGAGTGCTGACCTAAATGTACAGGGTGTTTCAGATTCGACCCACATCATTGGAATCTCGGAAACGGTAAGATATACAGGGCTGGTTAAATGGGGGCAAAGTTGCGTGATTTGATGCTTAACAAAATTCTGCTTTGATATTCAGTATATTCCGAATACTTCCGGAGATATCCGGAAAAATTACAGTCTTGATTTGTTGTGGTTTGACCTTCAAGTCTGACTGTCGTTGAATTACCTTTACCTAACCATGTTCTGAATAATAAGGTTTTGACTGAGGAGAGTGGAGAGTGCTGACCTAAATGTACTTACAATTTTTCCTTATTTTCACTAATATAATTTAAAAATATTTTGACTACATTTTTAATTTGTTGGGGTTTGAGCTTCAAAAGTCTGACCATCGTTGAATTATCTTTACTTTACCATGTTCTGAATACCAAGGTTTTGACTGAGGAGAGTGCTGATTTACATGTACTTACAATTTTCCCCTATTTCCACTAATATAATCTAAAACTCTTTTGATTACATTCTTGATTTGTAGGGGTTTGACCTTCAAGTCTGACCATCGTTGAATTACCTTTATCTAACCATGTTCTGAATGCTAAGGTTTTGACTGAGGAGAGTGATGGCGGTTCAGATAAAATGCTACAATTTTTGTATTTACACCTTTCACCTATCACCTATAATTACGGCTGCAGGTGGGTGTCAAAATATAGTGACTCACCCTGTACATTGCAAGTACTATATATTTTCTACTTTCAATCTTCCATGACTGTAGACTCTAAACTGTATACTGTATCTCTACCTGATTGTAATTTGCTTAAATAGTTTCAGTTCCCCCATTCGATCATAATGAATACGCGTGATTTCGATACGTTTGCCTGAATTCCTCTCCAGCTATTTCTAAGAAATATAGGTAGGTCATTGGAATCAATTTTTTTATAATGGAGGTCCTACTTTATCTGTCTCACTTATTTCCTCAATATGTTGTAATCACAAATAAGTAGTTTGTATTTGCAAATAGCTGTTTATCTTCATTCTAGAACAATCCAGAAAAGTGTCAACGATAAAAATAAGTCATGGCAGTCCAGATTCTGGACCAAGATCACTTCGCCATCAGCGCCATAGTGACCGTCACTTTGCAGGTGATCTTTTTCCTGATCGTCGCCCTCTTCGAAATCGACAAGGTGACAGATTTTGCTGGCGGAATCAATTTTATGATTCTGGCTTTGCTCACTTTCTTTTTAGGACAAGGAGGAAACAAAGTACGAAATAATAATACCAATCTTGTCTCTTTTGCAAATTAAAATTTTTATTTGTAGAAATCCTACGATAGCAGGCAATTAATGGTGACAATGTTCGTTTGTATATGGGGCATAAGACTATCTGGATATTTATTGTACAGGGTATTAAAAATAGGAAGAGACAAACAATTCGAAGATGCCAAAAGTAACACTATTAGATTTGCAATATTTTGGACGTTCCAGGTAAGAATCAAGCTGATAAAATTGAATTCGATTTCATATATTATTATTTCAGGCTGTATGGGTTTACGTCGTCAGTCTTCCAGTAATTATAATCAATTCTCCACGTCACTCCATACCACTGGCGCCTAAAACTATGACCACTTTGGATTCGACAGGCACCGGTTTATTTATCGTAGGATTTCTAGCGGAAACTTATGCGGATTTGCAAAAGTTTTCGTTCAGACAGGATCCACTCAATCAAGGAAAATGGTGCAATGATGGTCAGTATTATTATAATTTTGTCGACAAATGAGTAGTTTTAATTATGTTTCCTTATAGGTTTATGGAGACTGTCCAGACATCCCAACTATTTCGGTGAAATCGTGCTTTGGTGGGGCATATTTGTGATATCTCTGAACGTTCTGGAAGGGATTGAGTGGGTTGCTATAATGTCTCCTTTATTTACCAGCTTGATTATTTTGTTTATGTCTGGAATTCCTTTACTGGAAAGGAGTTCAGATGAAAAATATAGAGAGTAAGTATGGATTATGTCAAATTGTTAGAAATTTCTTCAGAGATAAGTGATACCTAGTTTCTTGAATACATTTTTCATTGCCAGTTTGAAAGGTTTCTAGGATATCACATCTCCTTGTTTAACCCTTCTTCTGAATACGAATATGTTCCTACTTTTACCATAGAATCTAGTTTATTTCGTTTTTCGTCATATAATCATCTGGTGATGATGATATCCAGCTCTAGTTTCTATTGGGAGTTAAAAAGTTGCTATAAATAATATTTTTTAGATGAATCTGTCATTTGCTCCTCACAATTTAATTATCTTAGCCTTGCTTTTAATGTCTTTTCGATAATTTATGCGGGTTCATCTTTAGGCTTAGGAACCTCGTGATTTCACAATTGTGCTTAGTATTTGAAAGTAGAGTAGGGAATCTAATTTTGGGTGCTTTTATAGTTTCCGGTATAACGATTTCGATTTCCGAGAAATCTTTTTGCAGCTGGATCGGTTTATTGGTAAACTTTTGAGTGGCACGTGCTCACTTGATCAATCTTGAAGTCGGAGACATCAATTATATTGAATAGGTTGGTTAAGATAATAAAGCCGGGTTCTCACTAGGCCATTTCATAGATCAGTATTATTGAATCTATAGGATTGAACATAGAATGGAATGGAAAATTTGTTCACATTTTCCAATAACATTGAAGATCTAGTGTGTTTTAAAAATGGCTGCAAAGAGGAAAATTCTGCGGGCCGGTGTTCGTATTTTTGTGAGTATTTAAAAACCCCTATAAAAAACAGGAAAATTAGAAAACTTTGTCGTTGGTGGGTTAGACCGTGGATAAAACAACGTACCTATATATGAAGGTGCTTCTGTAAAGCTGACAAAAGAATGGGGAACAGGTGACCAGGATGCTTATGGGAACCACTTAAGAATGACCGAAGAGAAATTTGAAGAACTTCTACAGAAAGTGTTACCCTTGATACAGAAAAAAAAATACTCCATTAAGGGACGCTCTTCCAGCAAGACTCAAATTACAAGTAGTTTTAAGATATTTAGCTACTGGAGATTATTTTCCGTCTTTGGGTGCACTGTACCGACTGCCCAAAAACACTATCTCACAAACATTTTAAATGTAACGAGCGGTTCGGTTTTGATTCTAACCTCAAAATAGTCAAAATAGACACACCGGCAGTTCAATGCGGCTGAACACGCTCGTTCTCACGGTCAATTACCGTTCAATTTAATTGAATCAATCCCGTTGATCCATGAAAAGTAGAAATACCTTCCAATTTGATTGAAACACAAAATCATTGAGCAATATCATTGAATGGATGTTTACATCAGTCTATTTTACTTCAATGGCATGGATTCAATGATATTGATCTATGAAATAGCCTAGTGAGAACCCCGCTTAAGAGTGGCTGATTTGATTTTATAGAAATATTTTTAATCCATTAAATCCAAAGACAAAAAAAACCTAATCATCTGAAGGTTTCAGCAATATTTTCACTAACAAAATCCAATCATTTTTCCAGTGACTCCGAATATCGTTACTACAAATCTTCCACGTCGCCGTTAATACCGATCCCGCCGTCAATCTACGAAGAAGTACCGCAATTCCTGAAATTCATCATTTGCTGCGAGTACCCGCTGTACGATTCGCTCAACGAAAAAACCAAAACGTCGCACATCATCAAGGAATCGACCAGCACGAATCTGGCGCAGTCTGACGTCACATAGCTGTAGCTAACGGCTGCTGACGTGCCGCAAATCAGCGTCACCGCCGAGCAGCCCGTTGGACGGTCGAATTATTTTTTGGGCGGACTTTATGGGTACAGGAACCAGAATCCTCCTGAGTATATCGACGACGAGGAGGATTATCGATGCTACCAGAGCAAAGACTATGAGTTTAAAAATATTAGCGTGGTGGTTAACGAGCATTGTTCACAAGTTTCTGAGGTGTAGCTTTAAGAGTATATTGAGAGGTTAATTTTCTTACATATCTCCGTATACTGCCTAGCTAAAAGAGGCTCAAAAAAAAGTATTATTGTATTATACCTACTTGAACTTAGTATATATTATGTAGTACCTACATAGTATTATTTGTGACTTCGTGTTCTTTTTTGTGATATTCTCTAACAATTTTTGGTAGTACCTACCTATGTATTAGTAAATGGTAATCGAGAAATTCTATGTATAGTTCATTGTTCAGGGCAGAAATTTGTGTGTGCCTGTTAAATTAATATCGATGTGTATTTATCCTACTTATCAGTGATAGACTGAATAATTCAATTCATATCAACATTCTTGTATTTGCGATATGACCGAGTAGCAATAATCTAGTTTTCTGACATAGCTTTTGACGTCGCCAAAACTTCCTTATTCTTCTCTGTGTATATTAAATTGTATTTTTAGATTCTACTATTTTTAGAGGAAGAAAACTAGTAAATTGAAAAGTGAAATTATTAAAGTATATTAATTATAAGACTAATAAAAAAATGAATCAATTTTCTCTTATGTTTTTAATAATAGATTTCTGGTACTAGTTTATTTATTTGTGAAAATGTGGACATTTCCACCTTAGTCTCGAGCACAAATGATATAGGACCTTAGACAGTACCGATATAACGCCATTGGTATTTTCCTGTTTCAGACTATTCCCTCAACTCTTTGATGTTAGTATGAATTCAATCCTATGTACAGTTTTTGAATAATTATACTCAGTTTTGTATATGTATTTTCGTATGGTTTTTCACAGTACCTTCATATGCAATGTGCCCAAGATAAGGAGGGCCAGTAATTGCTGTATCTTCCATACTCCTCATTCAAACTCATTCAATTTGGGTTTATTTGAAAGAGAATTTCATTTTTATTAAGAACACCACTTCGTTCGAGGTCGATAGTTCCCACCGCGTCTGCTAGAGGGCGCTGTCTATTCAAGATCCAGTTTTTTCTAATTTTCATGAAAAATACAAATGACATAATATTATTTTTGTATTGCTGTGCTTAGAGAGCAAAAAAATATCTAGATTTTGGCGCAAACCGCAATTCAATATCTGCATTTGTTTTCAAGTTACGTGAGGTCTATGGTCTCCAAAATATCGTACCTAGCCGACCTTAGTGGGACACCCTGTACATAACATATAACGACAGAGCAGAGATAATGGGTTTAGGATTTCAGAAATAAAAAATAAAACTCCCTTTCTGAAAAAATTATGCCGACGTTTCGACCATGCATTTGGCCTTCTTCACAGGTTATTTTTACCAGCAAGAGCGTTCCATGTCAAAAAATACTGCATAAAGCATTTCACAACACAGAGGAACAAACAAACATCCATTCTTGAATTTGAATTTTCATTAACGGAACAGGAAACTTGACAAACACACCATATAATTGCCATTCTGTACCAAGGATTTTTTTAAAATTTGAACCATAAGAATAAATCTACCTTACCTACCTGAGCATTCAGGCCAGACAAAGGTTTTCGAGAACCCTCACATAGCCACATAGCTCATTTGAATTTCATTGGCCTATTCCATTCACAATAATTAGATTTCGTTTCCTTTGAGTTAGATGTGGGGTTTGTGTTTCGGTAGAGAGTAGAGAGTTTCTTATTTCATTTCAAAACTACTTCATTTCTGATTCTACAATTCTATTGGTGGGCGGTTAACTGGTCGACCAATGGGGAAACAGATTGCGTTTTTATTCGTCATATTGCATATCTGACAGTTTATCAGAAGGTGAATAAACCGGCCTTAAAAGATATCAAAAGTAGATACAAGAATTTGCATATTTTTATAAATATTGAGTCGATTTTTCTTTCCAAGACCAAGACCAACACCAAGACGAGAGTTTCGAGAGAGAGTCTTGGTCTTGGTCTTGGTCTTGAACGTCAAGTCTTGGTCTTGGTCTTGAGAAGATTTATTAGGTCTTGGTCTCGGTTTTGCTACCAAGACCAAGACAAGGCCAAGACTAGTTTTGTGGTCTCGCGAAGCCCTATATGCTTGCAATATATTCTAACATTGATGCGGACTCAGTGGAGTGTAAGACTACTACACCTTTTCCAATTGTAATTCAGAAACAGTTACATGTATTTCAGAAACCGTCAATAATGTAATTGAGAATAGTAAAATGTTATTCAGAATGTGTTAATTGTAATTGAGAATAGTTAAATGTAATTGAGAAAGCGTCAAATGTAATTGAGAAAAGTCAAATTTTATTGAGAATGCGTTAATTGTAATTGAGAATAGTCAAATGTAATTGAGAAACCGTCAGATGTTTTTGAGAATAGCTAAATGTAATTGCGAATGCGTTAATTGTATTTCAGAAAGCATCAAATGAGATTCAGAATAGATCAAATGAAATTGAGATCATGCAAGATTCGAAACTGTATAGCGTGTAAGCATTCGCAATTTGTGATTCGCATCTATAGGAACTACGCTTTAGACAAATCATTCAGGGAATGTCTGGATCAGGCGCCACAATTTTAAGACTACCTCCTTATTCGCCAATGCTGAATCCCATCGAGAACATTTGGTCCAAAATAAAAACTTATGTTAAACGTGAACCAGAAGTGAATGGGCCTGGAGTAGTTGAACAGCGATTGGCTTATTTAGAAGAGATAGTAGACCATTCTCATAGTCTTGCGAGTTTTACAAACATCGTTCAGTGCGAATTCTTTTAAACTGTTAATTTTCAATTCTTGTAGTTAATGGTGACTGTGCCCGCGCTGGACAACATTCGACAACGTTCTATGAGGCGGCTTTAGCTATGCAACCAATGTTTATTGGACGATAGTTTTGAGAACTGTTTGTTTTTTAATTAGGATTTTATGTAACTTTCATTTTAATAATAGATAAAGTTCCGATATCCCCACAAATTTTCACGAATTTGTGTGACTTTGTATGTATATGAAATTTTCGCATTTTCATTATCTCAATTTCATTTGACCTATTCTGAATCTCATTTGATGCTTTCTGAATTTCATTTAACGTTTTCTCAATAACATTTGACTGTTTCTCAATTACATTTGACTATTCTCAATTACAATTAACGAATTCTTAATTACATTTAACTATGCTCAATATTATTTGACGGTTTCTCAATTACATTTGATTATTCTCAATTACATTTAACGCTTTCTCAATTACATTTCACTATTCTCAATTACAAGTGACAGTTTCTGAATTACAATTGGAAAAGGTGTAGTGCTGAGTTGTCTGATCATGAGGCTGTACACTGTTGCTTCCCCTTTAATGTACCGGGTGATTGTCTATATTTTGCACCCACATCTATCTCACCTTTTTGGACAGATACCAAGAAATGTCAAATGTGAAAGTTTTCAATGATGGTAGTTACAAGTATACAGGGTGTTTCACAAAAGCGATTACCTATATATTTTGCTGGTGGTCTCTATACTTTACCTCTTTTTCAATAAAAATGCAATTATTCCACCCTTCTTCTGGGTATTTCTTCAAACAGGTGAGATAAGTGTGAATGCAAAATATAGACAATCACCCGGTATATCATGTACACCCTGCATAAAAAAAGAGGTGGTAGACTATATAGGTACAGGAAGAAACTTCGTAAAATTTAAACTGTTGTGTGCACAAACTGACTATGGTCATGGTTCATAAGAAGTAGGGAACCAGAGGTAAACCATCCACCAAATGAAGCGATAACTTGCGAATATTGGCGGGAATTTGGATAAATTCAGCTCAGAACATGCTAGTGACTGATGGATGATAATGATGACGGCCTTTGTATGAAAAAACTGGCATGCAATTTTCCTATGAACCATACCTGAGAAAACCAGGGTGGAAAGTTTTTCGTGCTCCACCCTGTATCTGACTACCTGGATGAAATCAGCACAGAAAATCAGTGACAAATTTTATCGACACCAAATTCACGGCTCCCCTCTAACTGGCAGAATGACTACACAAAGATATGATCCAGACAACCCCATGAACACCTCCCTATCCCGAATCTGCTAGTCATAAACCAAGTAAAAAACCCACACCAAAATTAGACAAGAATTTTGCCGCTGGCGTCAACAGCCTTATAGCCTAAAGCAGGAGGCTCTGGTAATCTCATCGAAGGTCTAATTTCTACTCTCTGTTCTTCAGAAAATTCCAAGCAGCCAGCGATTTAGTGTGTAAACAATTCCTTTATCGCTGGCTATGAGGAAAAGCACTTGTCTAATTAATCATCAGACAACCCCAATCTGACCACTATATATACTTAGGCAAAAGCTGCCCAATTTAGCTGCAAATGCATATCCCAATCCCGGTAAATTCTTGCACCCAATCACAAACCTCCCCACCTGCACCAAAACTACTACCTAGAGACTCATCAGGGCTCAGAATTGGTCAGGGTGTAGGGCTGTCGACCCCATTTTATCCAAACCCGCGTTCACGCGCACAAACCCCTAGCTCACACTTTGTTGTTGAGCAAGCGTCCAATGGACCAAACCGCCCTACGGGGCACAACTTTTTGTTTTTTGTTTATATGATAAGTCATGTCCTTAGGTTAAGTAATTGTTATATGTAGGTATATTGTTTGAGGGGGGCCTTACCCTTCTTCCTGTATTATGTAATATTGGAATTTTAAAATATTTTATGTTTACGAATTTGGATGACTCACTCTTCAGTTACGTTCACAAAACAATACAACATTATTTTTAATAGTATAACATGTTTATTGTTGCAAAAAAAAAATACGTCAAAAAATATACAGTTTATGAAGACGAAAATCACTCAAAAATAATTTTCCCTTCGCCGTTAATGGACGAAAGGTATGGGCCAAAAAAGATAAGAAAAAAATAAATTATTCACGATGACACACGAGCTGCGATAAGAATTCCACCAGGGTCCTAGTCGGACGCCCCGACATTCCCTCTCTAAGATACGCATAGTCTTTTCCGTCTGTCCGCATTACGCCATAAGTGTCCATATGCAACCAATCGCCGCAAGGCACGAATTCGTTGAGGAAGGCTGCCACTTTACAAGCCTCACCACATCTAAAAATTACTTATAGCTCAATAATTGGGACTTGTGGAGCTTATACTGACCTCGGGCTTCCTCCTCTACCATAAGTCTTGACATCTTGAGCATGATGATGAGCCACGAGTTTTGTGAAATGTTCCCAAAGCGGGAATCTCCAAACTCTGTCTCCGGTATGCATCGAGGCGGCAAGCATGTATTCCCAAAGGGCTTCAGAATTGGAGAAAACTCCACTCGCCGAAGCTCCTAGGGAGTGTTTCATGTCATTTGTCATTGTACCAACATCTACGATGAATCTTGGCCAAAAGTTTTGAGCATAAACTAAAGCATCAGCCACACAGAGCCTTCCTGCCGTATCAGTCGATTCGATTTTTATACTTTTACCGTTCATGGCTTTGACAATGTCGCCGGGTCGCATTGCCGCGCAGCCAGGCATATTTTCGCAGAGAGGTACCTAAAACGCATAGTGTGATCATGGATTATTTACTTAAAATCCTCATACCAGAGCTCGAATGTTGATGGGCAATTGCAGACCCGCAACTGCGCGGCACGCAGCAACCACGCACGCAGCACCTCCCATGTCGCCACGCATGAATCTTTGCTTGTTGGTTTCTTTTAGGCATAGTCCGCCGCTGTTGTAGGTAATACCTTTACCAATAAGAACCTAAGGAAAGAAATCAACTTGAAAGTTAACACGTTGCAATCTACAATTCAAATTACACATGAGAGAGACATTTAAAGGATAGTAATTGATATCGTTCTTCTTTCTCAAAGGGGGTGTGCGCCAAAAATTAAAGTTTTAGTGTAAAAAAATCTAAGAATAACTGTTCAAACCTCGTTATTTTACGATGAACCATCGCTGAGATATACCGCTTTAAAGTGTGTGTGACGTCACGAGAGCTTCGTCCAGCCGCGCTCCGCATTGTTAATTTGATTGTTCCCGGCACGCGTAAGTGGTTTTTGTTTAGAGTATTGCAGGTGACACAGGAAAAACATATGAAAATTCAATTTACTTCACTTTCTCGTGCGTCGCTTGAACTTTCGTGACGTCATAGGGTGAGATTCGGTACCTTCATAGAGCCATATCTTCGGTATCATTTGTCTTAGAGAGGTGCGGTTTTCACTGTTATTCTTAGATTTTTTTTTTCTCTTTTTTTTTAAGATGAAGTTGTTTTTTTGGCGCACACCCCCTTTGAATCATATCTGCTAACGTTGAAACAAATCAATGTTATGTTGTGAGTCTGAGATTTTCTGAAAAAGATTATAATACAAGAACAAAATTCTAAGAGTTTTAATCTAGAGAACAATAATTCAACTTTGAGACATGCTCATCGCATGAACTCCAGATGCGATTAAATATTTGATCGATTCCTTGATCCAGAAGATAAATGCTAGTAGAAGTTCAGCAGCGGGATTCTGTAACGAATAGAGATCGTTATCCATATCGCTATGGCATTTGCTATCTTCTTCTTTCTTGTCGAAATCAAAAGAGATAGAAAAAAATCTCTATTCTTTACAGAGTTCCAACCTTGCTGTCTTCTTTTGTCTTTTTGAAATCAATAAAGATGGAACGTCAATAGAAATAGCGAATATATTATACTGGTCACTGATGGACATTTTCAGAAATTTTACTCCGAGCGGCATTTCGTGCGACATTCGGCAACTTGACGTTTCTACAGGGCTGCCAGATCTATGAAATGAAAAAGCGGGACTATTCTTATCCAGAGGGAAAGCTCGCCGCAAGCGAATCATTTTTTGCGGGTGCCATGCCCAAAAGCATAAGGGAGGGGGGTAAGTGCCAGATGCTAGTTTATGCAATGAAAGATTAGCATTTTGTTGAAATTTTTGACATTTTTATACCTACAACATACAACATTTAATATCAAAATTTTTTGTTTAAACCCAAGAATCGTAAACTGACAGGATTGCTCTTCCTGAGAAGGCGTACGTTCGCCGGTTCTCGAGTCCAGAAGGTCTGCGAGTGACGTCACCACGTCAGCAGCTAATAGTGGAGACGTAAACCGCAGACCTCGATGAAATGCTTGCGATTCAGGCTCGTTATTTGATTTTTGCGTCGATTTTAAATGTAGAAATAGCTATTTATGTAATAAGTTATAAAATGAGCGTGTTTTTTGCACTAAATGTGAAGATTGGGTAGGAAAAGCGGGAAAACCGGGACAATTCACGTGAAAAGCGGGACCTGAAATTAATAAAAAAAACGCGGGACCGATTAACAAAATGCGGGACTGTCCCTCCTAAAATGGGACGTCTGGCAACCCTGCGTTTCTACGGTATTTCGACCCCGCTGAATCCGATTCCGGATGTTGCCAAGCCAAATTTTGTCTCCAAAGCAGAGATATGGGAAAGTCGTTGGTTAGAATAGAATAAGGGTCCATCATCCTGCGCAACTGGCCGAATTTCAAGGACCGCCATTTTTATCACTTCTTGTCAAATTCGGGATTTGGAAAAATAGGTTATGAACACCTTAAAACTCCAAAAATAAGCAGAAATAACAAAAAGAAATCTTTTAAAACACCACTCTGATAAAAATATCTCAGTAAAAGTAGGTAACCGAACAAAAGTAAGGTTATGTTGTGAAAAATCTGTCAGGTCAGATTGAAGTTGTCAACGAAAAAACTTATGGCTTTCGATTGGTAGATTTAATGCGCATTGAGTGTATTTTCATCCTTTTTCATCAACCTGTAGAAGAAAAAGACAGAAATAGAAAAAACTGCATTAGATCTACCAACCAGAAACGGTATAAGTAAAAACTAGTAAAAAGTGATAGAAATGGCGGCCCCCTATGGGTTACCATCAAATCGGATGCGCAGTCGTCTAAGCGCATTCTATTTCCCTCACATATCTCTGTTCCAAAGACCTCAAATTCAAGATGGCGGCTGGACTAAGGGCCTAAATGAAATTCTTCTTAAAATGTATCGTTATTAACCGGCGAGATGTCGTTTCATATGTTTTTGGGGAACATAAATATGAGCACCGGAAGTCGATTCGGATACCGGAAGTACCCTAATTCAAGATGGCGGTCGTCGGAGGCCTAAAAACAGAACTTTCAGAAGTTGGCATATTGTCAAGTGCGGCGTTGTTTTTGACATTGACTAGATCAAAAATTAGCACCAGAAATCGATTAAGCAACCGGAAGTACCGTAATCCAAGATGGCGACCGTTTGGGGCCCAAATACCAAACTTTAAAAAGTTGCTATAATATGACGTGCTGGGTATGACCACAAGTGTTTTGAAGGTCGCTGAAAACGAATTTGAGCGATAGGAAACATGTTAACACAGGTTTGCGAAAATATAATAGAACAAATATACATACTTTGAGGGGTTTGAGGTCGTGTCTGCAAGAGACACAGACGTATTTGTTTTGCTCCTGCACCATTTTAAGAGAATGAAATGCAAATAATGTTTTATGATGGATGGTACTGCTAAGGACAGAAAGTCTGTACAGTCGTGAGCATAAAAAGTTAGGCACCCGTTTTTTCCTATTGTAAAACGAGCTCATCAGCTATACCTACTGCAACGACAGGGATTGTCATATTTAACAAAAAATCCATTGTAGAGAAAAGACTGATTTACCCAAAATAGGGAAAAATGACAATACCTGTCAGTCAGGTGTGCCACTTTTTATGCTCACGACTGTACCTATTCATACAGTTGCAGCGACAACTCTCAGTGAGCGAAACAATATCCAATATAGGGAGGCGCTCTAGTTGTATATCGTACACATTCCAAGCTTCTTGATGGACTCGCAGTTGCAGAAGTTCAGAAGAGATTTTTGTCAAGGTGCGAGCAATTCATGGTATTTTTATACAAGATAAGAGAAAATACCTGTGATGAAGCGAGACACATTCTTTTTGGAAAAGTTTCAAGTACTGAATTGCTTCCAGCTACGTCTGATGCAGCCCGTCTTCACATTCTCCGAGCCACCTACCAAGCCGGGGTCTGGCTGAATGCACACCTAGCAAGGCCAGACCTTGCTGATCCTTGCCGGTACGGATGGAGTCTGGAATAGAATTACATCCCAGTCTACACCACCCTGCCAGCGGTGCTCAAGTCCTGCACGCAGTTACTGAGTTGTGGATAAAGGTCAGGGTGCGGCACAGGCTTGTGCAATTGCAGGCGGGAGAGTGAGGTCTGCATCAAGTTGTGCAAGTATCAGGCAGACTGCGAAAACAACAATGACAGTGATGATGTATTCATGTAAAATGTTTTGTGCATTTTGTAAACTCCTCAAAGTATAGTTTTACTATTTTATTTCGGCAAACCTGTATTAACATGTTTCCAATCGTTTTTCCGACCACAAATTCGTGTTCAGCGACCTCCAAATCACCTGTGGTCATAGCACGTCATATTATAGCAACTTTTTAAAGTTTGGTATTTGGGCCCCAATCGGTCGCCATCTTCGATTACGGTACTTCCGGTTGCCTAATCGATTTTTGGTGCTAATTTTTGATTTAGTCGATGTCAAAAACATATGTGCGTATGTGCCGATAGGCCGCACTTGACAATATGCCAACTTCTGAAAGTTCTGTATTCAGGCCCCCGACGGCCGCCATCTTGAATTATGGTACTTCCGGTATCTGAATCGACTTCCAGTACTCATATTCATATTCAGCAACCCGAAAAACATATGAAACGACATCTCGCCGATCAATAACGATACACTTTAAGAAAAATGTCATTTAGGCCTTTAGTTTGGCAGCCACCTTGGATTTGAGGCCTTTGTAGGCAAAAGTCGGCTTGACAACATCCGGATTCGGATTCAGCGGGGTCGAAATACCCTAGAAACGTCAAGTTGCCGAATGTCGCACCAAATGCCGCTCGGAGTAAAATAGAGTACGATTTCTGGGAATGTCCCCCAGTCTACAGGCCTATTCCCACAGGAGTCTCTGACAGTTTGTAAACTGTTAATAGGCATCGCCCATAGATGTTTTCATTGCTGTCGTTACAAGATAAATCTGTAACTTAGCTGAGCGATTGTTTCTGACAGATTGCAAACTGTCAGAGACACCTGTGGGAACAGACCTTATATCTCTATTCATTACAGAATCCCAGCCCAGATTTGACTATTAATTTTTTGTAGTACAACATTCTATAACTACTTCTTACTGTTGTAACAGGCCAAAATTGCACAACTAATTCTTACCTACTTTCAGTTTTCTATTCAAAATTTCCTTAAATTTGTCAACATTTTCTCTCTATAAAATTTCAACAACAATCTCAACGGTTGCGGATCCTGTATCAACGGTTGTGGATCCCCGCTATATTTAAATGGAAATTGGTTACCCGTGATATTTGGATGAAATTTAAATATGTTATTGAGGATGCCATAAGCAACATTTTTTACCATGGGCACAACCCTGTATATATGACAGGTGAGGCGTGGTTAGCTGTCAAATATTGGAATCTTATATCCAAAAGCAGAGTAACTATGGCAGATTTTGATGAACAAAAAATCTATTTCTACTAAGTCGACCAAGTTAAGTCGAAAAATGTCAACCATTTTGACACCTGCCAAAACCCTGTCAAACGGCGGCACTCATCTTTTCCAGTTTTCAATATTTCATGATGCCATTTTGACATTTTTAACTTGTATGTAAATTCTGAATTCAAAAATTGAAAAAAAAATGACAGAACTGTCAAAACCTGTCATTTGTTTTAGTAGAAAAAAAACCCTAATCTGATTCTTTTTTGTTTCAGGGTAGTTTATTGGTGATAAAACATTAAACAAAGTTCATGCATGTCACATTTTGACAACTGTCAGAATCTGTTTTTTTGCTTTTTGGTTCATATTGAGTTTGTTTGCTTAGTGAAGTTCTACAACTATAATGATAGAATAATACAATAATACAATAGAACTAGACCTCCACTAAGCAAACAAACTCAATTTGAATCAAAAATCTAATAACAGATTCTGACAGTTGTCTGACAGTTGTCAAAATGTGACATGCATGAACTTTCTTCAATGTTTTATCACCGCTAAACTACCTTGAAACAAAAAAGAACCAGATTAGATTATTTTTTTCTACTAAAACAAATGACAGGTTTTGAATTTACTGTAAGCAATTTAGCAATTCCTGACTTTCATAGTGTTTATCCAATGTTTATCCTATCTGTGCGCCATATTGAATAAATACAAGTGGCCTGCATTCATTAGGTTATGTAGCAACCATAAAGGTGCAGAAATGTCATTTATGAATGACATTTCTGACTTTTGACACAGACCTAGTTTTTCTAGAATCAAGAAGAACAACAACCACGTGCCATGAAAAACAAACCGTTAGTCGCCAGTTTTCCAATAAAAGTGAATTAAAATAGAATCGCAATTTCTTTTATTTTGAAAACAAACATCGCCGGCCTTTCCTACATTACATACAAGTTAAAAATGTCAAATGACATCATAAAATATTGAAAACGGGAAAAGATGAGTGCTGCCGTTTAGCAGGGTTTTGACAGGTGTCAAAATGGTTGACATTTTTCGACCTAACTTGGTCGACTTAGTAGAAATAGATTTTTTGTTCACCAAAATCTGCCATAATTTCTCTGCTTTTGGATATAAGATTCCAATATTTGACAGCTAACCACGCCTCACCTGTCATATATACAGGGTTGTGCTCATGGTAAAAAATATTGCTTACGGCATCCCCAATAACATATTTAAATTTCATCCAAATATCACGGGTAACCAATTTCCATTCAAATATTGCGGGGTCCTTTCCTAATTTTCAATAGTCAAATTCTATTTGCTGTAATGATTTCTCCTCGTCCAACGTGGGGCCGTTGGGGGGCCTGTACACGCATCAACCGAAAACAAAGATGGAGCAGTGGAAGACGAGTTCTACGACACTCTGGAGAGTAAAATAGGCGCACTAGCTGAACAGGATATGAAACTTATTTTGGGAGATTTTAATACAAAGCTAGGAGGAGAAGCGAAATTTAAGCTCCACGAGCCTACACAAATTCTCAAATGATGACATGCAGAACTAGTAGCATCCAACCAACAAGCATATTATCAACTTCCAATTTATTTTCTATCATGAGAAAACTCTAATTAATAAATCCTGAGTGTTTCAAATTGCTGGGATGGCTTTTTCAGGAACCTTCAAAGACGATTTTACACGAATTTTATGATTTTCTTAAGTATTAATGAGTAAAAAAGTTCGCAACGTTAATGTAAGACAATAACAGTAAATTTAGACCACTAAGAAGAGAGTCTAATAAACTACTAGAAGGAAAAAAAAAAGAACATAACAGGATCAAAAGTTGCAGGAGATGGAAGAAAAAATACCAGGAAATTTTATAAGACAATAAGAACAAGAAACAATGGCTTGAAACCTAGAAGCAACAACATCATGAAGGATGACAACATATTGATCTAGTAACCATCAGGCAAGATCAGATGCTGCAAACATGGAAAGAATACTTTGAACAATTACTTAACCAGGGTTATATAAATAACGAAGTACCGACCAGCTTCTAACCTGCGGAAATGCGAGTGGAATTGAGAACGCTATTAAAAAGTTAAATAATAATTAAATATCCGGGTAAAGATACGATAACCGCCGAACTCTTCAAACAAGCTGGAAACACCACAGCCATATTTCAACTACACGAACTCATAAGAACTATCTGGAAAAACGGAAAAACAAGAAGACTCCAGAAGACTGGAGATAATGCAGAATAATCCCCTTACACACAATTATAGAGGAGTATCGCTCATAAACATAGCATAATAAGTTCTAGCAAATATAATTCACAGAGGAGAAAAAATCTGGGAATTCAATAGGTAGATACACCAACTGTTTATAAATTTCCAACAGGCCTATGATAGTGTGAGAATGGTTAAGATCTGGGAGACAATATGGCAGAATTCGGGATACCTCATACTCATAAGATTATAAGACTTAAGACTAAGAGCCGCATTATAACTGTGTATTTTTCTGTGTATTTCTACATGAAGAAATACACGAATGCAAAGCGGAAATATTAGCCGCGTTTTAACAGCTGATTACGTGAATAAATTCATCGATCTATGCATGCATAAACACATGTAGAAATACACAGATGTAATGCGAGCTTAAGAAGAGTTTGTGTGGAAAGTTCCAGATGCAGAGTGAAGAAAATACTCAAGAGAAAATGGACCCACCATAACAAGAAAACTTTCTATGTCAAAGAATATACATTTTCAGATTTACCTGAGGTGAGATCATCATAGATCCGAGAGCTGAAATCAAACTTCAAACAAGACAACTTTTGAGTCTTTCATCAACTTAACACTGTGAAAAATATTGTAAAAGCTCTTTGGGATTAAAGTGGGATTTAGCCATTTGGCAGAAATATTTTCCAGGACTAGATATTTCTTTATGTTCTTCTGCCTTGGTCCCAGAACCTAGATAACATCTTGAAACCCCGTTGCCACACCCTTGGACTTCTGATATAAAATCCTTTCATCTATGAACAATCTCATAGCTAGTAACACATCATTTCCCAGCCACTGGGTGAGTTTTGCAAAAATGAAAAGAGCGAGGAAAATGTATGGATTAAAAATAGAGATAGCTCTATACTGAAAGGATTCTAATGTGCTTAGGAATTGTAAACTTCTGGTCCAAACTAAGCTTAATTTTTACAAGCGACTGATTCAATCAACTCACTTCCATGTTATCATAAAGGCGGAATCCTCTCCAACAACGATAGTTGTTTCAATTTAGAAGATCGTGCGAGATATTTGATGTTAATATTTGTCAAAATTAGACATCAATTTTTTGGTCTTAGGTCGCTGCATAACCTATGGAAACTCCTAAAAGAAATCATGACTTTCTGAAGCTTCTGGGGATTAACAAACTGATGGGCGAAGGACAGAGATTACCCTGGAAATTGATACAGAATTGAAGAATTCACAAAACGCTGCCTGGGGAAATAGAACCGGTAGACAATGATAAAAATTTATAATAAAAACTATGTATTTGTTTTAATAATATGTGAATAATATCCTTGAAAGTTGTGCCCAAAATTGGAACAAATTAAAATATCTAATTGTTATCGAAGATGCGAATTAGAAAATTGATGGATTCGACCAATACAAAATATTGAGGGTAGATAATGATTGAACACGAGACTTATTGAATATTTAGTTGGAAATATGCTTATTTCAAACAACATATCCTTTATGTTCGGATTTGATTGGGAACCACATTTTGAAGAGTCGCTGACTAGAGTATAATAAGTAATATTTTGAACATAACAAAAAACTTACCACAGGTCGTTCGTCTCTAGACGCTCCGTAATAACTGAGCTCCAAAAAGATTGGCGGTTCGCAAGATCCTTGAGCCACGGCCAAAAACGCGTACATCTTTTGCGTTTCGGCCCACCCACGTACTTTGACTTCAACGTTGACGCCCGATTTACACAGTACCTGAAAATTTATTAAAAATAAGATTAATAAATAAAAAAATCAATCAGGTATAGGTACTTCAACGGCGTTTTGTGCAAATGAAGTAGGCGTCATAAGATTCGCCGGCGTGTCCATGAGTTGCCTGGCCAAATTCTGAGCGGCCGCTTTCTGCAAACCGATTTGCCAACCGGTCCAGTCGCAGTCGTCGTACAATTCTAGTTGAGGAATGAGAATTTGATGCGACTTCTTTTTTTTCTCTTGGTAGAGCCACACGCCCAAGGCGGAACCTTCCGCGGCCGATTCGGCGTGTCCGAAACTTTCCACGAAAACCTTCATGGAGTTCATTTTCTGTAAGGCCTTCGCCCCTTTGGCTGCAGCAATTCGGATAGTCTCCTTGCCTTCGTCCATTTGTTCGAACACGTCGTAACCTTGACATTCTCTGCCCAATCCGACGACTGCTACCGAATTAAACTCGTCGTCCAAATTGAAAAATACTCGGACTTCGCCTTTGGGCGGTGGTTTTCCGGCCACCGATAGCAGTTCGAACAATCTACCGCATACCATGGAGTTATACCTTTCACCTGTGGGCGTCAATTTTCCAGGATCGAACAAATCGTCGATGTTCGAGTAGCATCCCAAAATAAGCCCCTTCAAGCGGTTTACTTTGCAAGGGTTTTCGTCTTTCAGGATCGCGCCGCAACCTGGGGCCAGCGGTGGCCGAGGGATTCGTTGAGCTGCTGTGCCCGCAGCAGCCTCAGCAAAGGTTCTGATCAAATTCGTACAGGGTCCGAGAGTGCTGATTTTGAATATTACGCGTAATAATGCCATCGTGTTTCGATATCACTTACGCATATTTACGTACAATTTTTTTTTTGGATTTTTGACTGGAAAAAAAAAATTATTTGACAAAACTGATTTTTGTTTTGTAAACTCAAAAAGGTTGCTTAGTGACTACTTACTGAAAATTGGTCCGCCAAAATTAGCCTGGTAAAAGTACAAAATATACGTACTTTAAAAGGTGTTTTGGGTCTTGGTATATAATTACTGGTTAATTTGATTCGGCTCTACTAGGAATGATAATTCTTCGAACAGTGGGCCTGACTTTTCGAAATATTTTTTAACAAAACGTCAAAACCTGACATAAATTGGATACCAGGCATAGACTTTGATAGAATACCAGCTAGCCATGTTCGTGTTAGTCTCTATGGTGTTAGTGCCAAATTATGGACTGTTATGATTTTCGAAGTCATTTTAGTATATTCGTGTTATCATTTATGGTGTAATCAGTTATCATTCTTGTATATTTAAAAATATTAATAAATTAGTAAGGATAAATATTATTAAATATAAGTAATATTAAATTAGTTCATTTAAAGCCAATACGCGACTCTGTGACCCGAAAGAAAAAATCTAAATTATTTTTAATCAGGTCCTGTCTCGTATCCCAAAATGGCCGCTAGTGACATCCCGACAATGAATTCCTTTATTACACGGGATATCAGTCAAGTTAGCCTGCTGATTGTTTTTGTATATGCTGTGCTAGAGAATAGAAAGTACCTGCTAGGTAACAACCAGATACTTACCAGTTGGTTCATAATCTGGCCCTTAGATGATTAGTACCCCCAAAAATTCAAATGAAAAGGGGGGTCGAGTGATACGTCATTTGATTGCTATTTTCATTAAGATTATATCCCCGAAGTTTTAAGTTGCTACTATTTACCCTGTTGAAATGGCGGCTTGTCAAAGTTAGGAGAAATCAATGGAAAAATGCTGTGTGATTTTTACCTGTTACCTACGCATAGGTGTGACAGGTAAAAACTATACAGTTAAGATTTTCGAAAAAAAGCATTTATCCTAACTTTGAAATAAGTAGCAACTTAAAACTTCGGGGATATAATCTTAATGAAAATAACTACCAAATGACATATCACTTGACCCCTCTTTCCATTTGAAATTTTGGGTGTACCTGTTACCCCTACTTAAGAGTTGACAGGTAGGGGGTGAAAATACCAATAGAATGTGTCCCCCAAAAAGCAAAAATTGACGTGTTCGAGCGATTTTTAATTAAACACCTAACACCTGAGAAAACCTGGGTGGGAAGTTTTTCGTGTCCCACCCTGTATAAAAGGAATGGATGTTTGCTCATGCATGTCCCTTATTCTGGCGTACCTGGCAGCACTCTCCTCAGTATTTGATTATGAAATCTCTGAATTCTGGAATTTATGTTCCGGACAATCTGTCAAGTCAATTTTGGTTTTTTGGGGGACACTTTTTATTGGTATTTCCACCCCCTACCTGTCAACCTTTAAGTGGGGGTGACAGGTAACCCCAAAATTTCAAATGAAAAGGGGGGTCGAGTGATACGTCATTTGATAGCTATTTTCATTAAGATTTATATTGCCGAAGTTTTAAGTTGCTACTATTCACCCTGTCGAAATGGCGGCTTGTCAAAGTTAGGAGAGATCAATGGAAAAATGCTATTTTTACCTGTTACCTACGCATAGGTGTGAGAGGTAAAAACTATACAGTTTAGATTATCGAATGTAATACCACAAGAGGTTTCAGGATTACCGGATAATACTTTTACCTGTCACGAAACGCGTTACGCAACAACACCACGACTCCGAAGGAAGAGTGGTGTTGCTGGTAACGCGTTGAGTGTCAGGTAAAAGTATTAGGTAATCCTGAAACATCGAGTGGTATTCAAAAGTTTATACAACGAACTAAACTTTGATACTTTAAAATTTAAAAAAAATTGTATAATGGAATTTGCTATAAATGCCACCAAGCGCGATAATCAGGGCCGTAGCCAGGGGGTGGGGGGGCATTGGGGGGCAATGCCCCATCTTTCAAATGATCATGCCCTACCTTTAATACACAACATGCGTTAAGGTTTTTTCTAAGAAATTTAAGAGTAGATTGAATAGGCCTGAAATCGAGTAAGTGCGAGGATAAGTGTTTACGAAAACTCCTAAATGTATGCAATAATGTTTGACGTTCGACGTTTACACAGAGGAAGTTTTTGGTTTCAAAAGAATGCGAATTCAAGGATAATACGATAATGCACACTACTACACAGCATTGCTTATCGGCCTAGCTCATTTGTGGAAATCCCGGCCATTGACGACATCATCAATTACGTCGTCAGCTGTTTACGCCAGCGGTCGTAGTTTAGAATATACATTTTGGATGAAAAATGTCATTTAATTTTGATTAACATAATAGGCAAAGAAGAAGATCTAAAAAAGCGTTGCTTTAGAATGTTAATTAATGTACTAAAACCAAGTAGGTATGCATAAAGCAAAAGCCCGCCGCGGAATCATAACCTGTGGTGCAAACACCCTACGTCAAGAGAAAAACGACACGCTGGCTACGTCATCACTGGTTCTTTGACGTGGGGGAGGTTTGAGATTTGATCTACACAGGCCTTATGAGGATAAGCTACCTACAGTAGTACTTATGGCAAAAACCATTGGTAAAATTAGTGCAAAAAGCATGTATTTCTTTTTTACAAGCTAGTAAAAGAGGACAGGAATACTCTCAGTGCGCACTGAACTTAGCACTGGATTTCACTATTAGTGTGTATTATCCTTGGTGCGAATGGTCCAAGGCGGCGCGATAATCAGCGCCATTTTGTTTACTTGCCATGTGTTATTTATTGAAAAATTTGCCTTCGGCGCCATAACCCCCAGTTTATTTACCTATAATTTAGGGGGGGAGTGTGCCCTATGTCAAATTTGTCATGCCCTATCACATATTTGACTCTAGCTACGGTCCTGGCGATAATCCTAAAAGGCTTATCACTTGTTAAGCCTCTCGTGTCATATGGAAATAATGTGAGTTGTATAATTGAAAAAAAGCATTTATCCTAATTTTGACATGCCGCCATTTCGGCAGGGTAAATAGTAGCAACTTAAAACTTCGGGGATATAATCTTAATGAAAATAGCTACTAAAATGATGTCTCACTCAACCCCCCTTTTCATTTGAAATTTTGGGGGTAGGGGATGAAAATACCAATAAAATGTGTCCCCCAAAAAACAAAAATTGACGTGTTCGAGCGATTTTTAATTAATCACCTAACACCTGAGAAAACCTGGGTGGGAAGTTTTTCGTGTCCCACCTTGTATAAAAGGAATGGATGTTTGCTCATGCATGTCCCTTATTCTGGCGTACCTGGCAGCACTCTCCTCAGTATTTGATTTTGATATCTCTGAATTCTGGAGTTTATGTTCCAGACAGGGGCCCCATAGGTGAGCATAGGTCTTATGACCTGTTTGTATATTAAAAGTTTGTTACCTGGCAATAGAGGGGAGTTGGGACCGATGAGGGGTACAGTTTCTGCTGCGCACTGAAGGTGTGAGCCAAAGCGTGGGATACGTGGTACTGGAATTTGTATAAAAATGTTTCATTTACTAAAACTCTCGTTGAAGGGGGGACACTTAGTTAAGAATGTTGAGAGGCAACCCGAGTGTTCAGAGTGAAGCTCGGAATCTGAATGCCTTGCCTTCATTTATCTTTCACCAAGGAAGGCAAGGTTGGACCTCCCTAAAGAAGGGTATTTTACAATTTTCTAAAATTAACTTATCCTAACATATTGTAGCAAAACGCCCCAAGTACTCTATGTAATTAGTTAGATGGTAAATGGCGAGCGGTATATTGATGGTGTTTATTTACTCGGAGCTGCTACCTAAAATCTGTGGAAGGGTCTATTTGCAAGAGAGAGAAACAAACTATTGAGGTGTACTAAAATTATATTTTATTATACATAAAACCCAAAAATTTAAATCAGCAAAATATCGTCCAATTCTGACAGCCTCATCTATTTCTATAAATTCAATTACTTCACATCCGTTCTAAAATTGTTATTATTACGGACCACTGAAATATCCCTACTAAATAAGAAACGCCCTATTCCTACTATTCCTAATAACTTATAAGTTAACTCATTTCAACACTTCCGATTCATTCCTATTAACTACTCTTCACCTATTAATGTAAATTCATTAAAATTTCTAAGTCCTTTACTGACTGCTTATGAAAACCCAAAATAATTACCTATTTGTTTATCAATATAGGTATTACTAACTTATTCTTATAAAACCTTACAATAATTTCTACTTGAAAAATAAAAATCCTAATTCAAAATTCATTTCATGAACAACAACTTTCCAATATTTTAAGACAATTAATTCTATTTCATGTACATCAGTTTTCCTTTCAAAATTTCCTATTCCATTTGATAGTTTATTTAATCAGAACAAATTCTATTTTCGGATTCCTATGCCTAGCTAATAAATTCAACTGTTTAATTCATAATTCCAACTCAAAATTGTATATTGTTAAATGCATTATAAGTTCCCTTCATATTTTTGGTGCAAAATTAAATTAGAATGTCATTATATCTGAAGGCAATTAAAGTTAAGCAATAATGTTCCAAAACACTCGAGTTATTGATATTTATGCAATAAAGTTCAACAGTTAATTATAAAGTCAAAAGTTTTTCTAGTAAAAAATCACTCAAGTTTTTACGCATTAAAAGTCATTGTTAATTCACTTCTTATCATTCAGAATCATTGATAAAAGTCACAACGTTGCCAGAATGTTTTCAGGTAACGTACTAAAATTGTAGATATGAAAAATGTACTAGATTTCGTGAAAATGTACTAGATTTTTTTTTAAGATGAGGATGGGTTCAAAAAATAATACAAATGAAAACATAAGGAGTTTTCGGAAACGTTAATCTGATTAACCCGATCATCAGCAGTCTTTCATCTTTTTTTAATGAATACGATTGAAAAATGACACAAAACATCAACTGGTTTATCGGATGAGCATTTCTGAAAAAGCCTATAGTATATTTTGGAATATAATTTACACAAATTTTTATAAAAACGGTTTTGGGAACGTTGTTATAAAAGATGTTTTCGTTCTTTGTTCAAAAAAAAAAAGAAAAGAGATGCAAATATAGCCGAAGCCCGTAATTGTGAACGCGCCCTCGAAACCATGTTTAGCGTTCGATATCAAAATCATAAAATCTGAAAATTTATGTGTCGGAATTTTTACAAAAAGGTAAAGTATGTTTTTTTTTTTAAAGATTATTCCCCAAGTCAAAAATTTAGTAACTATGTTGGCAACACAAGCCTTTTCTACATAAAAAAATTGAAAGCATTGACAATTTTACATTGTATTGCCAACATAATGTCATTTTGACTTTTATCTTTAAAAAAAAAAAAAAACTTTATCAGATTTAAAGTCAAACGTACTAACGCACCAGATTCTTTGAAAAGGTACTAGATCTAGTACAATTGTACTAGACTGGCAACGCTGACTAGTCAAAATCACTCAAGTTTTAGGCATTAAAACTAAAAGTTTAATCACACAAAGTCATGTTGATCATTTATATTCAAAATAAATCTTGTCACTATAGAGTACTTACATTTTGTTCATAAAACACAAAACTAATCTAAATTAATTCTTTTGATTACTTAGAGCCCGCACATAATTGTTGACGAATTTAATTGTTCTTTCTTTCAAAATTTTTCCGCTACTAGACTGTTACCGAGGCAATACAAGAAACTTTCCGGACTGACACTTTAGGTAATGTAGATTTTAACTCAAACTGGACAGGACTGCGAACTCATCTCTCAAATGACAACTTATCTGCTAACTGGCAACTCAACTTAACTAACCACTAACTAGAACTAACTCCGTGGTATTTATATTAAATCGATATCCCCGCAAGGTATTATTAATTATCCCCCAAATCGTCAATAGGCGGTCGTTTGACGATCAATCAGCCAATCCCATTGGCCGACCTAAATATTATTAAAAATAATGATGCAATTTCCTTGAAATTTTTATCATTTTAAGTTTAAAAAATCGAATAATTATGTCGCAATATACTGATTTATCGAGGTCAAAACATTATTGGTTCAAGAATGCCATAAATCATCAAATTAATTACTCTAGCCCCGTTTTTATTATTTTTAAGACTTTAATTTAGATGATGACAGGCTGGGTGTCGAAGTACGTTAGCGTTAATTTGTTTCATTTTTAATTTATCGATACGGATTTGAGGTATCGGAAATTCAGTTTTTGATTGTTTGATTAAATTTAATTTTTACAGTAAAGATATTGTAATTATCGGGTCTAATTTCTGGATTATTACAATATTTTATTTAGGTGCTAAAATGTTACGAAACGTTTGTACAATCATAAACCTAAAATTAACTTAGGGGTTATAATTCTCGCCATCTGTATTATAAAAAAGGCCTGCGAAGGTACTATGTCTTTGGCGTCAAGAGTACTTCCCATGGGCTGTATTTGACTAAGTTTTTATATTTACAACAATTGGGGTTTTTGCAATAGAAGTACCGACTTTCGAGAAATTGATGTGAACAGGACATTAGTTATACTATAATAATTCTAGCCGGCATTGTCTTTGAACTCTAACAGCATAAAGCATTGTTATAACAAAACTTGGGACTTAATTACACAGATGGTGATGGAACTTGAGAAGAGAAAATGTATTGAACATTAGGATTATTGATAATATAAGTAATAATGAATTTACTAGTTCACAACATTGTGGAAGCATATGAGTTTCGTCTTTTGACCATTACCACCAAGCTTCCACTTATCTTAATAAGGTTGAAGGATTGCAAGGTGATGGGCTAGATGAAATTTTGTTGCTTGTGTTGTGTGGATTGAGCGTAAAAAGCGGTGTCATTTGCGTACAGCGCCTGAAAATGAACCTAAAATTACCTAGGATGTTGCATACAGCTGTTATACTGTATAATTTTTTTAAAAAATCTTAACTATAAATACAAAAAGGAAGCCAAAGTCCCTTCAAAGTAAAGGGTTTACTCAAAGAGCTGTATTGGTTGCATTTCAAATCAAATTACTGATCATTGTACCCTCCGAAGGAGCGGACTTCCCATTAACATACAATTTGAAACTTATATAAGATCCCAAAACTCTATTTAATGTGGAGGTATGATGTTTGAATGAAGATTACAGCCACTGCCATCTCTAAAGGGAACGAGAAAAACGTTTTATTGCATCCACCAGTTTTTCCAGATTAATCTACATTACAACTGTGTTAAACCAAAGAATCATTTTGTCTTGTTTCCAGGCAGAATGACGAAGGTATTTTGGAGCGTCATTGTTTTAGTAGATTGAAAAATTATGGTAAAATTTATGATTATTCACTGTAAATCTTTCTAGAGGAAATGCAATTGAAAATATCAGATCTCGCCTGCTACCTCATTTGATAGCCGTTAAAAATAATCAGGGGTTTGAATGTGCTCTAACAACATCATACTTTGACGACGTATCAAATTTGTTAATCAAAAATATCGGCCCTAAATCGATACATAAAGACGATATATCAATATATTCAAAAAAAAGGCAAAAAGAAGCCAAAGTCCCTTCGAAGTAAAGGTTTTTACTCAATGAGTAGCGTTACTTGTTTTGAATTCAATCATGGTTAAACCTCCAAAGGAGCGGACTTCCCGTTAATATACAATTCAAAACTACTATAAGAGCTCAAAGCGTCAAGCTTAAAAGCGGTATAATGTATCGTATCATAGTAGTATCAAAACTACACCAGCGCCATCCCTTAGCTTAACAAGAATCACATTTCAATGCGGCCCGAATCATTTTGTAGTACTTGTTTCTTGATTGGCTAACGAAGGTACTTTATTTCGTATGTACTATTCTTCAATTTCAACACCTTAGATGGTACTTTATTATGGTAGATCGAAATTCTTTCTTAAAAGAAGTAAAGAACCATGCGTCACAAAAAGTTTCCTATGATACTTGGGTACTTGGGAACAAATTTCATAATAATGGATTCTCTTTTTGGTACCTATTAGTTTTTTCTATAAATTCAAAATATAAGAACTAAAGTCTGTTCTATTACATTTTTTTTTAAATTCTAGAAAGACATCAATTAAAATATTAGAGATTCGGAGTACCTATGAAGTTTACCAATGAGGCAAAAAAAGCATACCAATAGACAAGTCCAAAAAGAAGCCAAAGTCCCTTCAAAGTTAGGGGTTTTTACTCAAAGAGTTTTGTGTTTCATTTTTCATTTTGAAATTATGTACTTAACATGGACCCTTCAAAGGAGCGGACTTCCCGTTAAAAAACGATTGGAAACTACTATAAGAGCCCAAAACTTCTGGCATAATAGCGGTTGAATGGTTGAATGAAAACTTCGCCAGTGTCACCCCTTTGAGAACACAAGAAGCACGTTTGAATGTTGCCCTTTGTTATGTGTCTTGTTTCTTAGCAGGATGGCGGAGGAATTCTTATGTATTTCAATTAGAGTTTCAAACATGTTAACTGTCTTATATTATTCGTGATTATATATTTCATGTGACTTTGGGAGTTATAAGCAGAAAATATTTCATGTCTAGCATAGAGCAGCAACAAAATTTGAAAAAATCATGGCAACGTGTTACATATTTTCAAAGAAAAATTGCAACAAAGTGATAGTTTCTAGTGCTATCATCTCTTCGCTAAAAGAGTGTACCGAAATGCAAGGTAGAAAAGAACTCACATCACATGAACGCCCTTATCTTTATAAAATGTGAGAGAAAGAGCCTCATCTCGTTCTAGTTGTAATGTCTTAAGTGGCAAATAGGTGGCGCTTACTGTCTGAACACTCATAATATTATACCACTACTCCAGGAGTTTTGAGTAGTTATCATGGTTCCAGTAACTCCTATTACTGGTTTTTCTGAAGAAGCAAACTCTGATTTGAGTTGAATTTGATCCGAGAATAGCTCATTTTTGATCCATCTTGAGATAAACTGCGTGTAAATCCTATTTCCGGCTGTCCTAGAGCAATAGACTAGCTTCTCGTTAAGCTGAATCTAAATGAGAAAATCATGAATGTTCTAGATCTAGAGCAGTAAGTTTCGATTTAGGATCATTAGCTTGAATTAAAGTTGAGCTAAATAATCGTTTTCGACTCTTACTGACCTGAATCTAAATAAGAAAATCAAGAAAATTGAAGGTATTCCTGGCGCTTATGATGAAACGAACTTTGATATTTTAGAGTTAAATTTGAGCTGAAACGATTTAAGAGGCTCATTTTTGCTAATTATTCAGCTGAACTTAACTAGAGAGCATGTATCTTTATTCCTGATGGCTCTTTCTCGAGCAGAAAACCCAGGTTTCTGACCATTCAAAAGTTGAAGGTGATTCTTTTCTTGAGCTGAACTTGATAATGGAAGCCTACAAATCCTATTTCCAGTTTCTACGGAGTTTTTAACTCTATTCCTAAGCATTTTGAAGTTAAAGCTGGGCTATGCTAATTTAAATACCCACATATAGGCGCAACTAGGGGGATGCTTGGGGGTGCTGAGCACCCCTAAAGCAAAAATTAGCACTCCTATTCGGCATCCCACCATAGCACTACCTAACACTCATATAAAAAATTAGTTCAATTCTTCAACCAAATTATTTTATGAATTTTTTTTGCACTTTTTGTACTTCCTACTTACGTCATCGATGACGTCATAATTTAGAAAAAAGTATTTGTCGTTGATTAATTCATAGAGCACGTTCGCAATTATTATTGTTATGAAATAAAAATTTTCAACCGGGGCCAGTATTACAATACATATTAGGTACCTTAAAATCAAGACTTACCCTAAAGTATAGGGTTTTTATGTTATATTTAGAATGACGTCATCGAACAAGGTCAGACAATGTTGTCAATGTCTATATCTTAAGGTGACATTGAAATATCGGCTCTTAAAAAACCATTGGAGTCCCAAATAAATTAATTAACTGCGTATTATACAGGGTGTTCTTAAATATCATGTACAAAAGACAAAGGGTGATTTTTTTTTTTTTTACGACTGAAATCTCAAATATGTTCTAAAAAATTGACTTATTTAAGCAATTAAAAAAAATTCACCCTCTTACATTTTAATTTTTTTCTAGAAAACTTGCAAAGAGAAAATTTTGAAAGTTTTCCAGGAATAAGAGGAAAATGAGAAGCTCATTTTACGAAAATTTCAAAATTTTCCAGTAAAAAATCAGTCCAGGAAAAAATCTGAAAAATTGACTTTTTCAACTAAAATTCAGGAAAATTCACCTCTTACATTTTAATTTTTTTCTGCAAAATTTGCAAAGAGAAAATTTTGAAAATTTTCCAGGAATAAGAGAAAAATGAGAAGCTCATTTTACGAAAATTTCTAAAATTTTCAGTAAAAAATTAATCCAGGAAAAATTTTGAAAAACTTACTTTTCAGCAAAATTAAGGAGAATTCATCCTCTTACATTTTAATTTATTTCTAGAAATCTGGCAAAGGGAAAATTGTGAAATGTTTCCAGAAGAAAAAGAAAAGTGAGGAGCACATTATAGAAAAATTTCAAAATTTTCCAGTCAAAAATCACTCCAGGAAAAATTCTAGAAAATTGACTTTTTTAGGCAAAATTCACCCTCTTACATTTTGATTTTTTTTTGGGAAACTGGCAAGAAAATTGTGGAAATTTTCCAGAAAAAGGAGAAAATAGAGAGCTCGTTATAGCAAATTTTGTAATTTTCGAATACTCGTAATTTCCGTAATTTTTCTTTAAAAAATTTTTAATTCCTGTCATTTCTCAAATAATTCTTATAATTTTTTAAGTAATTCCTGTTGTTCTTCAAATTTTCGTAATTTTTTAATTCCCGTAGTTTCTCAGAAAATTCCGTTATTTTTATAATTCCACGTTTTTGTATGTTTCAAAAATTAGTAGGTACTTAATTCCCGTAATTGCCGTATTTTTTCTGGGCATTTTTCAAAATTATTTCCCGAAAGCCTTTGTAATTTTTAATTCTCGTAATTCCCGTAACTTTTTCGTAATTCCCGTAATTTTTTATAATTCTCGTAACTTTTATAGTTTTCGTAGTTTTCAATTCAATTTTCAATTGTCGTAATTTTTTAAATTTCTTGGACGTTTTTTGAAATTTTATAATTTCCCGGTCTTTATAATTTTTGTAATTGTAATCCTGATTCTTGTAATTCTTGTTATTTTCTAACTTTTTGAAAATCATCATTGGTTTTTCCGATTTTTGCAACTCGTTAATAAATTTCCGTGATTTATTTCCAGAATTTTCGTAACTCTTGTAACTTGTCTAATTTCTATAAGTTTTTAAAAATTTAATTATTTTCTGTAGTCCCGAACTTTTTCGTAATTTCTGCAATTTTTTGCAATTCCCTTAATTTTCGTTAATTAACAAATTCCCTAATTTTTATCTTATTTCCGATATTTTTTTTTTCAATTTTTCGTAATTTTCGTAATTTTTTCTAATTCCTATAATTCTATTAATTGTCCTAATTTTTTTTATGATTTTCCTAATTTCCGTAATTTTTTATGATTTTCGTGATTTCTGTTATTTTTTTAATTCCCGTAATTACTTTATTTTATTTTTCAATAATGATAATTCCCGTAAGTTTTTGAAATTTCCGTTATTTTTGAAATTCTCGTGATTTTTATTATTTTTTCGTAAAACGTAATTTCCAATAATTTTTTGCAATTCTATGTAATTTTTGAAATTCGCGTAATTTTTTTCAATAATTTTCATTGTTTTTCGTAATACTCGATTTTTTTCTAATTTTATAATTCTTCTCTCAATTTTTTTTATAATTAATGTAATTTCCATGATTTTTTGAAATTTTTGTGATTTTTGTTAATATTTTTTCATATTACGTAATTTTCCAATAATTTTCGTAATTTTACTTAATTTTTGAAATTTCCATGATTTTTTTTCGTAATTTTATAATTCTCCTAATTTTTCAATAATTGTAATTCCTGTATTTTTTTGAAATTTCCGTGATTTTTTGTAATATTCGTTATTTTTCATTTTTATAATTCCTGTAATTTACGTAATTTATCAATGACTTTTGTAGTTCTACGTAATATTTGAAATTGCCAATAATTTCCATTGCTTTTGTAATATGTACTCAAATTTTATAATTCTCCTTTTTAGTTTTTAATAATGGTGGTTTCCGTAACTTTTTAAATTTTGCAATTCTCGTGATTTTTGTTACTTTTCCGCTATACGTTATTTTCCAATGTTTTCCAAATTTTAATAATTTTTGAAATTCCCGTGATTTTTTTCGTAATTTTATAATTCTCCTAATTTTTTTCAAATTTAATTTTCACAATTTACCCATGATTTTCGCAGTTCTACATAATTTTTGTAAATCCCGTGATTTTTGTAATTTTTTCGTAATTTCCGTAATTTGCCAATGATTTTTGCAATTTCACGTAGTTTTTGAAATTCCCGTAATTTTTTAAAATAATTTCCAATACATAAGTATTTCCATTCCCGGTTTTTTTCGTAATTTTGCAATTCTCATTTTAATTTTTCAATAATTGTAAGTGTTGTAATTTTTTCAAATTTTCATGATACCAGCAAAATTAACGCACCACTACTATATTTTGACAAATATTTTTTATGTCATAATATTGATCAAATATTTTTTTGTCTTAAATAAGTAGGTATATTCTTATTCTAACTTGATAAGGGCATTAACAAAAGATAAAATTCCAAAAGAAGGTAAGAAAAAAATAAATGAAAAAAAAACGACAAATTTCGAATAATAAAAAATTATTAACTTTAGCTTAAAATAATTAATAACGGGTATTTCCTCCTCTATTTTGGATGGCGCACGGCAGCGATTATTCATGCTCAAAATTACGGGCCTTATCTCGTTTTCATCCAAATTGTTCCATATTTGAACAATATCTCTAGTCAGCCCATCCAAAGTGTTGGGAGGGTTAGGAAGTGCTCCATAACGGCGGTAGATCATGTCCCAAACATTTTCTATTGGATTAAGATCAGGACTGTTTGCTGGCCAGTCCATAGTTTCAATTCCAAAGTCATGAAGATAATCTTGCACAATCTGAGCAACATGCGGTCTAGCATTATCTTGCTGAAATAAAAAATTCTCACCAATGAAAGTGCCAAATGGTTCACATGTTCTTGCAGGATCTCCCTTATGTACCTATCTGCTGCTAAACTGCCATTATCAATAGCTACCAAGTCAGTACGAGCAGTTAAAGAGATTCCTCCCCAAAACATAACTGACCCTCCACCAAATCATCTGGTGTTTTGGAAGTTACATTGGGCATATCTTTCATTTGGTCTTCGATAAACTCTCATACGTCTATCTGAGTTGTAGAGACAAAATCTGCTTTCATCTGACCAAAGAACTCTTTCCCAATCTTCATCAGCCCAATCGATGTGTACTCTAGCAAAATTCAACCTTGCTCTACGATGCTCTGGGGTCAAAGCTGGTCCTCGCGCTGGGATTCTTAGTCTCATATCAGTTTCAGCTAAGCGTCGACGAACAGTATCAGTTGAAATTCTGAGTCCATCTGCAGCAATCTTCGTGTCACGAACCGTTGTCTTAAAGCTGAGACTCTTAAAAAACGGTCTTGAACTTGCGTAGTTATGCGATGTCTGCCTTGACCAGGTCTTCTCAAGTTCTGACCTGTCTCCCTATAACGTTCGATCATAAGGGAAACGGATGTATGCGATACACCAAATCTCTGTCCAATTCTTCGGAAGCTCCATCCCTCTTCCAGTAAAATGACTGCCTGAGCACACTCTTCGGCCGTCAAATTTCTAGATTGGCGTTCCATAATAAACACTTTAATTCACTGTACCTCACAAACATGAATTTTCATTGCAAAATGATAAATTTTAGTAATAAAACCTAAGAATGAAAGAGATATGTTAATTCAAATTTCATCTGAATTCCAACAAAATAAAGATAATATAAACAGACTTCGATAAAAAAAAAACAACTGTATAAATTAAGAATGTGTGTACTATGGCAGTTCAAAATTAAAATAAATATTTTTTAATTTTTATATGAATTTCCAAAAATAATTCGAAATAAGTTAGTGGTGCGTTAATTTTGCTGGCCAGTGTATTTGCAATTTTAATGATTTTTGTTATTTTTTTGTAGTTTCCGTATTTTATGTAATTTTTCAATTATTTTTGTAATTTTAGATAATTTTTGATGTTTTTCAATTTTTTTTATTTTCATTGCTTTTGTTATACCCGATTTTTTTGTAATTTTTTAATTTTCCTCTTAGTTTTTTAATAATCAATGTATTTCCCGTGGTTTGGTAAAGATGGCGGACGGTGATGGTTGTGTTGGCGATAGTGATCTTGAAACGGAGTGTTTTAAGTGCAAATACGGATTTGATGATGCAAAATCAGTCATACAGTGCACCGTCTGTAATCGTTTTTATCATGGAAAATGTGAAAATGTGGATTTACGAGGCTTTCATATGAAAAAAGCATCTTGGAAGTGTATGTTGTGTGCGGAGTCTTTGAATGAGGTTAGGATCGAACAACAAAAACAAAGGCTTAGGAAGAGGAGCCGTGTAGAAGACAACCATATCGATCAAGGTACCATCGAATCATCAAATGCAGTTTTAAATTCATTAGTTAAGACAACAAATGAATTAACTAAGAAAGTAGATTTGCTGTTGGATGAAAATCGTAAACTTAAAGATGAAATATCTAAACTTAAGGCTATTCAGCCTGAATGTAATTCTCTCCGTCAGCCTTTAAAAACATATTCATCTGTTACCCAAACGCAAAATAATAAAGTATTGGTGGTCAATCAGAAAGGTACATCAAAGGATATTTAACAAGTAAAGGAAGATATAAAAACTAAAATTGATCCTGCAGACATAGGAATTGGCGTCACAATGGGTCGATCAACAAAAAAGGGGGGCCTGATACTCAACTGTAGCAACGAAAAAACAATAACAAACATTCAGTCGCAAATTCAAGATAAACTTGGTGAAAGTTACAATGTTGATAGGCCAAAAATATTACAGCATCGTGTTAAAGTCATAGGAGTAAACAAAAGCGAATTTGAAAATGATGATAATAATATAATAACAAAGGTAATTAAACAAAATGACTTGAACACTAACTGTAATAGTTTTGCTATGAAAATCTTGCGTAGAACCAGAGTCATAAATGAAAGGTTTAATTTAGTATTTGAATTAGATGATGATACTTATAATTTGGTTATTAATAGGGAAAAGATGAATATAGGGTGGAACCGTTGTTCTGTTTACAATGAGTATGGTGTTATCAGATGTTTTAACTGTTGCCAATTTGGCCATTTTAGTAAGTATTGTACTGGAAAGGCGATATGTCCTAAATGTAGTGACGAACATGATGTCAAGGATTGTACCAGTAACGTAAGTAAATGTTCAAATTGTATACTGTCTAATAAAAAAATACGGAATGAGTCTTAATATCGATCATGTAGCTTGGGATATAAATTGTGAAACTTTTAAGAGGGTGGAACAAACTCAACGAAACAAATTTATCAAATAGCAACTGGATGCTAGACTGGAAATTAATTCTAGTATAGTATATTTTAATTGTCAGGGTTACCTAAATAATAAAGATAATATAGATGTATTCATGAATGACTGGCGGCCTAAACTGGCATTTCTGTCGGAAACTCATGTGTGCTCGGAGTCCGAATTGTGTGAATTGAATGTTGAGGGTTATCAAATTGAGAAGTGTGTGACAAATAACAGGAGAACTGGGGGGGGTCATGGTCTTAATACGAAATGACGTTAGGTATAAGGTAAAAAATATACAGTGTGTACAAAATTATGTTTGGTTGTTGTCTTTAGAATTTGTAATGGAGAGGATAAAATATCTGTGTACTGTATTGTATCATCCACCCCAGGTCGAAAATGCAAAATTCATAGATTTTTTTAATGGTTATCTAGATCAGGTCAGTGTGTTTGGGGGAACTAATATAATAATGGGAGACTTCAATTTTGATTTGCTAAAACCATCATTCTACGGTGACAAATTCCTATCTAATGTATATGCAAATGGCTTCACTCAAATTGTCAACTCACCTACACGCGTTACTGATAAAAGTCAAACACTCATTGATTATATTGTAACAAATAATAAAAACCTTCCATACAAAGTACATTTAACACCAAAAATTAGTGATCATTGTATTCTATCAATTCACCTTATTAAGAAATCTAATGGGAACTCTGACGTAGTTGCTTATCATAGATCTATGAAACACTATAATGTGGACCAGTTGCAGGATTGTCTCTTTAACTTGGGGTGGAATAATTATTGTGGGGATGTAAATGTTTTGGCGAATAGTTTTGTATCTGGTATTGCGGATATTCTTAATGTCATGTGTCCCAAACAGCGTGTTGTATTTAAGCAAAAATATTTACATAAGGTTTGGATTACGGCGGAAATTAGAGAAAGAATGCGACATAGGGATAATTTGTATGTTAGAGCGGTCAGGGAAAATAACGGTGAGGTCTGGAGGGAATATAAGGCAGAACGAAATTCCATAGTAAATCAAATTAAATTGGAGAAGGATAAATACTATAGAACAACAATTGATGACAATAAAAAGAATCCTAGGGAAATGTGGAAAAATTTAAAGTTGTTACTTCCCAGTAAAAATTCTACAGTACCTGATGAAATTTATTTTGAAAATCAAAAAATATCTGATGAATTAACCATTGCAACAGAATTCAATAGATATTTTATAAATAGCATTCAGGAAATTGTAAATAATATCCCAAAATATCCCCTCTTAGGTGAAATTTCAGCAGATATTTCTAATGTATCCTATAGTGAGTTTTCTAGATTCAAACAAATATCATTGACTGACATGAAGGGTATTCTAAAGGACATGAAAAATGTTGGGGGTGGTGATAGTGGAATTTCTAAAGAGGTTTTGTGTGATGTTTGTTATGCTGTTGGAGATCGTTTGTTGAATGTTATAAATGCGTCCCTCTCTACCGGGGATTTTCCGGAGGCGTGGAAGGAATCCACTGTCATCCCTGTTCCTAAAGTTCCAGGTACGAATCTGTGCAATGAATTCAGGCCAATAAATACCGTCGAAGTGTATGAGAAAGTGCTAGAACTCGCTGTTAAAAATCAACTTCAAAATCATTGTGATAAAAATGAAATATTGGTGAGTCATCAGTCGGGTTTCCGTGAGAGTCATTCGTGTGAGTCTGTGGTTATAAATATATGTGATGTATTTCTGAGGGAAATAGATAAGGGTAATTTCGTACTGGCAGTATTCTTGGATTTCAAAAAAGCTTTTGAGACTGTAGATAGGGACATTTTATTAAGGAAACTAAACGATATCGGCATTGGGCACACAGTATTGCAATGGTTTAAATCATATCTGAGTAACAGACATCAAAGGGTGAAATTTAAGAATTCTATGTCAGATTCCTTACTGGTTCAGTATGGAGTACCACAGGGAACCGTTTTGGGTCCGCTGTTATTTCTATTCTATATAAATGATATCGTCAAAGTTGTGAAGGGATGTAAAATTGAATTGTTTGCTGACGATACAATGATATACTTGGCTGGAAAAGATATAGTTCAGATGCAAAAAATAGTAAACACTGATTTAAATAATTTGTTTAAATGGCTTTGCAACAACAACTTAAGTATTAACACTTCGAAATCAAAATGTTGTTTATTTGGGAAAAAATATAGTCTGAAAGATGTTAATCTAGAAAGCATAATTATTATGAATAACGAAAAAATACTTCATGAAAATCAGATTAAATATTTAGGAGTCATATTCGATTCATGTTTGAATTTTTATGCACATGTAGAGTACATAACGAGGAAGTTTTCCAAAAAAGTAAACTTTATTGGGAAGATAGGCAATAAGTTGTCAATGGCTACTAAATTGCTAATCTATAAAAGTATAGCAACTCCACACCTTGAATTTTGTTCCACCCTCTTGTTCAATTTGCCTAATTTTAAGATAGAGCAGTTACAGATTGTTCAAAATAGAGCAATGAGAACTATTCTAAGATGCAATAGATATACCCCAATTGCAATAATGCTTAACATTTTAAATGTCTTTTCTGTCAAGCAAAAAGTTACGTACAGCGTCCATGTTTTTCTGTTTAAAATTAAGAACAAAATGTTACCGTCTTATATCTGTGATAGGGTGAAGTTTTTTAAAAATGTACATAGTTATAACACCAGAAATTGCAATGACTTTGTATTGTCAGATAAGTGTTGCACCAACCAAATGCTCAACTCGGTTCTATATAGAGGTTTACATGATTTCAATATGTTACCCAACAATATAAAAGACTGTGATAACCTAAAAATGTTCAAAAAATTAGTGAGAGATCTTGTATTGTGAAATTTGTTTTATATCGTTTATATTGTCGTTTTATTTTATTTTTTATACTTATTTATTTATTTATTTTACAACTATGTGTATTTATTGTTTGAATGTTATTTATTGAATCCTTTTTAATGTGTTAATTTATTATTATTATTATTATTATTATTATTATTGTGACTACCTAGGATATAATATTTTATTGATTTGTTTTTGTATTTAGCATATTTGCTCAATAAAGATTATTATTATTATTTTTCAAAATTCCCGTGATTTTTGCAATTTTTCCGATTTTTTTCATTTTTTCGCGATCCCTGTAATTTTTGAAATTTCTATAATTTTTCAATTTATTTTTATTAATTCTATATTTTCCGTATTCCTGTATTTTCCGAAATTTTTTAATGGAATTTTTATAATTTTCCTAATTTTTGTGATTTCTGTAATTTTTTGAGGAATCTTCGCAAATTCGGTAATTTTTCGATTTTTTCGTAGTTTCTAATATTTTTCAATTTTTGTAATTCTTTAATAAATTATTTTCGTAATTTTTTAATTCTTTTAATTTTTATAATTCTCATAATTTTTTAATAATCCAGTAACTTTTTGTAGTTTTGAAATTTTTGTAATTTCTGCTAATTTGAATTTTTGTAATTTTTGTAAAATTTTCCGAAATTTTTGCAATTCTTATATTTTTTAAATTATCAATTCAAAACTATAGGAATTATATACATAATTTAGAATTTCAAAAAATATGTATTCTGAAATTACGGAAATTATTCGAATATTACAGAAATTACGAAAAATAACGGAAATTACAAAAAAATAGGGGAATTACAGGAATTATTCCAAAAATGCAGGAATTACTCAAAATTACAGAAATTATTTGTAAACCAATTAGAGCGTTGTCGATCCAAAAATTGATATTTTGCTTTGTTTTGATTGGGGTAGGATCGGAAAAAAAAAACACCAACGGAAGTTTGTTTTTTTCAAAATTGTCGACGTTTCGCAAAATTTATTTGCATCCCCGGGACACTACAAAAGACGTGCAAAATTTAATAAATAAATAAATAATTAAAAGGTGAACATTAGGAACATACTGACTACCACTTACATTTAAAAATTAACTTTCCTTGTCATTAAAATAATTGTATCACAGATCTTATAGGTATTACAAAAGTTTTTTTGTCTTTGGAACATCATCATTATATTATGTAAATTACGGAATTCAAAAAACACACAAGCAAACAAGTTATTGTTGTTACTTTTTTTTTTTTTCTTAAATTAAAATCAGGTAGTACCTATAATCAATGCATGCCGGTACCAAACTACACTGAAATGGTGCCGCTATAAGCTAGGGAAAAAAAACCAAAAAAACACAGGAATTCATGAAAGAAAGAGAACGAGAACAAAAAACAACCAAAATTACAGTGACGTTATTTTATTTTATTAATAATATTGAAATATGACGTACTCAGATTTTCTACATCAGTTCGTTTGTTTACGCAACTTTTATTTTTCTGAATCTCGATCATTTCTACAATCAATCTTTTTTTATAATTAGATTGTGTTTGTAAGATGGTTACATTGTCAAAATCAAAATTATGCCCAGTTTGTAACTTATGTTCCACTAAGGCTGTTGGATTAGATTTTAAAAGATAGTTCTTTTGGTCATTTTTGTGCTCTTTCACTCTTTGTTGTAAGTATGTCTGTCCAACATAGCTCTTACTGCATTGGGAGCAAGGAATATTATAAACTACGTTTGATTTTAGTTCTTTCCTTGTGCTAGATTTTAGATTCGAAAAGAATCGGTTTTTAATTGTATTTTGGGATTTAAATGCAATTTTAAGTTTTTCTTTCTTTTTAGTAATCTTTACCTCGAAATGCGCCTTGTATTTGTTCAGACAAAGTTTTAATATAGGGTAGTTTGCAATAAATTTCCAATTTTTTTTGTTTTGTGGTTTTTACTGCATTACATTGATTAAGAATTTTTTTAATTAATGATACTGGGTAGTTATTTTTACTCAACATACTCTCTATGTACCTCAGATTTTTTTTATGGAACTTGTTTGATGAGAGTGACATTGCTCTACTTTTAAGATTATTAATTATATTTATCTTGTGTTTGAGTGGGTGTTCAGATAAATAATTAAGAAATCTTTCTGAAAAGGTTGGTTTATGGTAACAGTCAGTTTCTATAATTTGCTTCTGTCTTACCAAAAGCACATCAAGAAATGCGATCTTGTTGTCCCTCTCTTTTTCTATTGTAAACTGTATTCTAGGATGGTGTTGGAAACATGTTCCAACAATCATGCTATCTCTTTTTGATGGCAAAATATTTTTATACATATAAAGTTTGCAACACTGCAGCGTTGTCGTCATGTCTATTTTGTCATGTCTGTCAATATATTGCGCGCCATTTTTGTCATTGCAGCAGTGTAGCTTGGAGCTTGTCCACGTTAACAAGCATCCAGAAACCTTTTCACATTTTAATAAATTTTATAATCTAGCTCTGCCCTGTTGGGCATCTAAGCAAACTCTGGCTTCTTGTCATCTTGTAGTAGTAATTGTAAATAGTGTAAATATTGTGTAAATTGTTGTAAATATAGTGTCAGTGAAAAGCGCGTGTGTTTTAGTTCCCTATCCAGTCGATCATCCAGTCCACCTAATTATACAGTCCACTAATTATCAAGTTATTTATCTTCCATTATGTGGTTTTGCACATAATTTTGGCCAGTTCGAGCCGGATACTGGATAGTTCGGAACCTAAAAGTGCTTTAAAAACCCTCAAAAAGTGCCTTTTTAGTGGTTATTGATTGTTCCATCGTGATTTTTGGCGCCATGTGATGCAAAAAATCAATCATCCACTGTGCAGTCTGCACGTGTCTCAAACAACGTTGGGTTCCACGTGCCACCAGCGAAGGTTTCCGCCGGAACCGGAAGTGCGTAAGTAGAGTGGGACGGAGCAAACAAACTTCACTTGTCAAATTCAAAAGGGTGCTTCTTTTTCTCGTCTGGTTCAACCCAAGTCACCCCGGGTGCAGTATCCTTGCTTGGTGCAATGAAGTACAGCCCCGGAGCAACGAACATGAAAGTGAGAGTTCACCACCCCGACAGCTTAACCTCAAATTAAATGTCAAACATTTGTTTACGTTTTGTTGTTTGTTGTTTGTGTATTTTGGATTTTTGCAGTGAATTTGAGTGAATTTGCATTATTTTTGAAAAACTGAATTTTTCGCATTAATTATTGCTATTTTTTCATTATTTATTTAAAGGATGAACAATTATCCGTTTTTCGTTTTATTAAGTAGTTTTTAAAAAAAAAATCTAATTTATTAGGTAATTTTAAATTTTGTTTATAGATTTCTTTTGATATTTTCTTATTTTTTTGATTGTAAACTTTGTAAATATGGCTACCAAAAAGCAAATTGATAAATTATTGTCAAAGAAAAAGCAAGCAATCGACTCCATGGTTAGAATAAGTCGTTATATTTCCGATCACAAATCTGATCCTGACAGTGAGTATAAAACCGACCAATTTTTAGTTCGGAAGGAAATATTGCAGGACAGTTTTCAAAAGCTTAAAGACATTCAAGTTGAAATTCTGTGCCTTGATGGTAACTATGATGATTCAATTGATGATGTAGAAACTCTTTTTTATGATGTCATTGTAAGTATTAAAAATTGTTTACCTAAATCTAATTTACCAGGATCAGCTAATACTAGTAATTTAGCAACTAATATTGCTCAATCGGTTTCAATTCCACCTACTCAAAGTAATAATTTTATTTCTGCTGCTAAATTGCCCCCAATCGAGATACCTACCTTTGATGGAAAAAATTTAACCAATTTCAAATCTTTTATCGATATATTTAATGCTGTCATCGATAAAAATCAACAGTTAAAAGATGTTGAAAAGCTCTTTTATTTGAGAAATTATTTGAAGGGTGAGGCTTTAAGCTTAATTGATAATCTGCCACTAATAAATTCTTCATATCAAGGTGCCATAGATATTTTAAATAACAGATTTAATAATGAAACTATGATCATAAATTCACATATTTTTTCTATTTTGGATATTCCTGCCATACAAAAAGGTACAGCTCATGCACTTAGAGATTTTGTAAGTCGCATCAAGCAGCAAATTGGAGCTCTCAAAAACCTAGCCCAGCCTGTTGACAACTGGGACATGGTGATGATTTGTATTTTAAGTAGAAAAGTTGACCAATTTACCAACAGAGCCTATCAAATAGATCGTGATAGTTCCAAATTGCCGACTTTGGATGAATTCTTGGCCTATTTAGAAAATAGAGCTACAGCCTTAGAGGCAACTAGTAGTACCCCAGAGCATAAAACTAAAGAAAAGGTTTACGGTTTATTAACAAAACAAACCAATGTAAAATGTCCCTTTTGTTCAATATCTGGACATAAACTGTATAATTGTAAAAAGTTCAAATCCGTACTAGTAAAGGATCGTATATCTTTTGTCGACAGACAGAATTTTTGTAAATTATGTTTGAATATTCATTCTGGAAAGTGTAAAATGTTGTTTCGGTGTGGTATGTGTCAAAAGGAACACAATACCCTGCTGCATTTGGACAAGCAATGTGAAAATAATAATTTTCCTACTGAACGCAGAGTCATGTATTCCAATGCCTCACAGCAAGAATCTGTACTTTTACCTACCTTAAAAGTAAAAATTAAATCTAATAAAGGCAAATATATTTACGCCCGAGGTCTGGTTGACACCGGCTCTCAGATTTGTTTAGTAACAAACAGTTTAGTTGAAAAGCTAGGATTAAAAGCCTTTAATAGTTCTTTGAATATCACTGGCATATCGGAGACTAAAACTAAAATTAATAAATCAATAAATTTAAATATTGAATCTTTGGTTTTTGATTATTCAAAAAACATAAAGTGTGCGCTTGTTGACACTATTACAAGCAATTTGCCTAATGTAAGTTTTGATATTTCAGAGTTTGAAACGCCTCGGAATATTCATTTGTCTGATGACAGTTTTTACCGCTCGGGACCGATTGATTTTTTATTGGGTGCAAATGTGGCGTTTGAAATTTTTCTCTCGGAGAAGCTTAAATGCAACAATATATATTTTCAAAACACCCTATTCGGTTATATTGTAAGCGGTGCAATTTCTGCTTGTGCAAATGTCACATGCAATTTTTTTTGCGTTTCACGCGACCTATTCAGATCTTGAAAAAACCATGTCTCAATTTTGGGAAACTGAGAAAGTCCCTGAGATATTTCCAGAATATCCCAGCGAGCAAGAAGCTTGCGAGTCTTGTTTTCAAAATTCTCTTGAAATAATAAATAACCAATATCAGGTGAAATTGCCACTAAAACAAACTGACATAAATTTGGGGGATTCATTTTCAGTGGCTATAAAGCGCTTTGAAAACCTGGAAAAAAGATTTAGAGTTAATCCTGATCTTTTCTCACAATATAAGAGTTTCATGGATGATTATTTGAATTTAAATCATGCCAAAATTGTCAATTACCCTGTAGAGGAGTTAACTAATGGTTCGATTTATTTCATGGCGCATCACCCCGTTATAAGGGAAGACAAAAAAACCACCAAACTCAGAGTTGTCTTTGATGGCAGCATGAAATCGAAACAAAAGAAATGTATAAATGACTTCTTGTACAATGGGGCAGTAGTCCAGAAAGACTTATTCGATATTCTTGTTTGCTTCAGAACTTATAAATTCGTAATTTTAACAGAGACATAAAACAAATGTACCGCATGGTTTTAATTCACCCGGAACACCGGCCATTGCAAAACATTCTGTGGAGAGATCATCTCGGTTCCTTACAGTATATTCAATTACAGACAGTCACCTATGGCTTGAAAAGCTAGTCTTTTTTAGCAACGAGGTGTTTGGCTGAGCTGGCTCACTCAGAAGGTAAAAAATTCCCTCTCGCAGCAAAAGCTCTTTTAAATAATACATACGTAGATGATATCTTATCGGGTTCTGACACAATTGAAGAGACCATAAAGCTTAGAGACGAATTAATTTCTTTATTGGGTTCACGATCATTTTTTCTGCATAAATGGTGTACCAATGAACCAAACATTTTGAGTGGCATCCCTAAAGATAAACAAAATTTCGATGAGGTTGATATGAGTAAGAATAATTTTACCGTAAAAACACTAGGCCTAACTTATGATACCATTTCTGGTCATTTTTTGATAGGTGCGCCTATCACAAGCTTTCCTGACCCTGATTTGACGGAAATTCCCCAAGGTCGACTTAAGTTTTGGAAATTGTGTGTCCAGATGCAGCAGCATTTTTGGAAATAGTGGTATCACGACTATCTAACGCAACTCCAAAATAGGCCAAAATGGCGTGATGAGATGCCTAACCTTAGGGAGGGCTTGTTAGTCATTTTAAAAGAGGATAATGTACCTTCTTATAAGTGGCCAATGGCAAGAATAGTTAAAGCAATACCTGGAAAGGACGGCAAAGTAAGGGTTGTCGAAGTGAAAACCAAAAAAGGTATTTATCTCAGATCGGTTACCAAGATTGCAGTGTTACCGATTGATGACAATAATTGTTAATAATATTTTTGAAAATTATTCACAAAATTCTGTACATATATTTGTAAAACATTTAGATTTATATTTATATTCAATTAGCTATACTCGTATATACATACATAATGTCATGTGTTCCAGAAATGTGTTCCAGAAATGTTTTTAGCTTTAATTGTTAGTTAAGTTTTCGTTTACTGGATCATCATTGAAATCATACCTTTTTTAAAAAAAGGGTTGCTTACTTTCTCTTTAATTTTTTTATTTTTTTTGCTGGAAAATTTTACCTTGGTTTCATGTGAAACTCTAGGCCCCCCAGCATGTTGGAAACATGTTCCAACAATCATGCTATCTCTTTTTGATGGCAAAATATTTTTATACACATAAAGTTTGCAACACTGCAGCGTTGTCGTCATGTCTATTTTGTCATGTCTGTCAATATATTGCGCGCCATTTTTGTCATTGCAGCAGTGTAGCTTGAAGCTTGTCCACGTTAACAAGCATCCAGAAACCTTTTCACATTTTAATAAATTTTATAATCTAGCTCTGCCCTGTTGGGCATCTAAGCAAGCTCTGGCTTCTTGTCATCTTGTAGTAGTAATTGTAAATAGTGTAAATATTGTGTAAATTGTTGTAAATATAGTGTCAGTGAAAAGCGCGTGTGTTTTAGTTCCCTATCCAGTCGATCATCCAGTCCACCTAATTATACAGTCCACTAATTATCAAGTTATTTATCTTCCATTATGTGGTTTTGCACAGATGGTAACTATTAAATATGTCTAGTACAGCCTGCTCTTGATTTTTGGGAATTGCAGTTATTATGTCATCTACGTATCTCTTATAAAACGCTAATTGAAAAGGAAGTTTTTCAATATATTGGTCTTGCAGTTCTTTCATCACTAAATCTGAACAGACTGGTGATAAACAATTACCCATCCCTAGACCATATATTTGTTTATAAAAATTGTCCTGATATTGAAAATAATTATTATCAAAAACATACATTAATAGTTCAACAAATCTATCCAAAGGAATCTTTACACTTTTCTCTACAAGATGCCATTTCTTCTTAACTATGTTCACAACTATATTTGTCGGAACATTGGTAAACAACGCAACCACGTCCAAAGAGATGATTTCATAGTCATTTGGAAGTATAACATCTCTGATACTTGAAACAAACTCAAAAGAGTTACGAACATAGCTTTCATTCCTGACAAACATACCATTTAACGTAGAAGCCAGAAAATCAGATAGAGAATACAAAGGTGACCCTACAAACGATACAATAGGTCTTAAAGGTATATTATTTTTATGTATTTTAGGTTGAAAATAGATCTTTGGAGGATTTGCAGCACCTGTTTTCAGTTTTTTTCCCTGCTCGTCACTAATAAAACCATCCTTTATCAAAGTGTCAATCATTTTTTTATTTTTGTTTTGAATTGTAACTGTTGGATCCTTTTTTAGTTTTTTATATGTAGTTTCATCTATCAACATATTCAAGGATTTTTCAATATATTCGGATTTATTCATGATAACTGTTGTGTTGCCTTTGTCAGCCTTTAATACCAATAAGTATATTATCTTTGTTTTCTTTAAGAAAGTTTGTAGTTTTTTTAGCCATATTGACAAGTTGTTTTTTTTTTTGGAAGCTTAATGGTTTATTAGAACGAACAAAGTTTGTTGTAATATTGATGCACTGATTTCTAATTTGAATTTTTGTTTCCTCGTCAAACATATCTAAAACATATTCCAGATCTATAATCAAATCCTTAATTGGCTTATTTTCGGTGTAAGGTAAATCAAACTTTTCACCCAAACTGAGTATATACTGCACCTCCTTTGGAATTTCCACATTACTATGATTAACAATCCATTTATTATTAACATCAATTTCATGAATAGGTCTTTGTGCATTAACAAGATTTTTAAATTTGCCTTTTTGTTTATTTTTCAATTTTCCACTTTGAGCAGTATAAAAATGTTCTTGACTTGCTTTAAATCCCTCAAAATGAATCAGCCCAATTACATTTTTTACCTCATTAATTGCATATTTCTTTCTAGAGTTCAATTTATTAATTTTCCAATGCACAAATGATATCTCCAAATTTAATATTTGCTTTTGAAAGTTTTTTAAATAAGAATTACATTGATTAACGAAGGGGGAATTTTCTAAAATTATGTGATCTATACATTTAGCTGTTTGCAAGATATGATGTGGAAATACTTGACATTTTCTACATTTAATTAAAAATACTTTATGACTATTAAAGTTTACCAGCTTTTTATTACAATTGGCCCAAGTCTTTAAATTCACTGCCACATTTGCACCATGTAAACGTTCCATCTCTTGTATGAAGCCCATCTTTGTTACCTATCCTATTCTGAACGTCAATGGAGAAATACCCAAAAAAGTTGAATCCAATTAGAGCGTTGTCGATCCAAGATCCAAAAATTGATATTTTGCTTTGTTTTGATTGGGGTAGGATCGGAAAAAAAAAATACCAACGGAAGTTTGTTTTTTTCAAAATTGTCGACGTTTCGCAAAATTTATTTGCATCCTCAGGACACTACAAAAGACGTGAAAAATTTAATAAATAAATAAATAATTAAAAGGTGGACATTAGGAACATACTGACTACTACTTACATTTAAAAATTAACTTTCCTTGTCATTAAAATAATTGTATCACAGATCTTATAGGTATTACAAAAGTTTTTTTGTCTTTGGAACATCATCATTATATTATGTAAATTACGGAATTCAAAAAACACACAAGCCGTAACACGTTAAAATAAAAATAAAATTATAGGTACTACCTGATTTTAATTTAAGAAAAAAAAAAAAAGTAACAACAATAACTTTAGAGTTACCAGTTTTAATATTTCTGTTTTTGTTCTTGATAATTTTAAATGTTATGTCTACAGTGTTTGTCTGTGTCCTGAGCACTGGCGTAACTAGCCATCTGACCTGGGGGAGGCCTAGGGTGGGCCTGGCAGAGACGCCGATTTTTGAAAGTCCTCATAGGCGCAGGATAATATTTTTATGAATTTGTTTATAGGGGAAGGAGGAAGCTCGCCGTAGGCGCCGGCGGAGGCGAATTTTTTTTTTCCGGATGCCACGCCTAAAAACGTCTATTTTATAGTGTATATATTTTTCTATTTTTTTTCTACGAGCGTGCGAAAAGTGCTTTTTTCTACACGCATTTTAGGCCATGAAAATATCACATCATCATCAAAATAATTATGCCTGGTACTTTTATGTCGTAAAATGCCTTATGGCCCGATTATTATCAAAGAATAGGAGATGGAGAATAGCAACATTAGCAATATAAAGTAATAGAGCATAGAATTGACCACAAATAACGAAAGGACAGAATACTAATACCTCCCTTATCTAAGACTAATACGACTTGTATAATCCTTATACAAAGTTGTGTAAATTTAAATTACATAAGGTTCATTTCACCAGGGTTCATACTTGACCTTGAAACTTCAAAAAAAAGGGTTGTCGTAGATTAATTCATATGACAAATTCAATTTTTTTTGACAAATTAAAATGAATGACTTTTCTTTTAAGAACCGACGAACGTTTTTGACGTCTTTGATTTGTTTCAGTCAATTTTTATTTGTTAAACAAGAAAGGCAAATGCTGGTGGCAAGTATAAACCCTGGCGAAACAAACTTTACGTGATACTGATACTACCACACGGAACGGAATGATCATTAAATACGTTTGTACTTTCGCATTCCCTACGAAAGCTCCGAACACCCATGAGAGATTGCTCATGGGAGCACCTGCCCAATGCCGCTCTGTAGTTGGGGCCAGTGGCCTAGGGCCTGTTATTGCGACTTATTCGAATCTTTAAAAAAGTAGAACAGTGCAATTATAGGCGATTAGCTGAGTAAACCAGGCTTAAATCACTTATCTAGCTACAGTGTTGCCAACTCTGAATCAAGACTGATACTAGAAAAGAGATTTGAATCCACTAAAATCCACTAGGAGAAAAAAAAATGGCGGCGCAGGCGATAATTTTTTAAACCAGTGGAAAATCTACTAAATTTTTCACACTCTTTTTTGAAATTTTTGTATCATCTATCATGTTGTGTTAGTTTCTTCTCTTTGTTTCTTCTTAATAGGGCCGGTTTCTCAATAGCAAGTAACCTCCGGTTTAGTTTTAACTCCAGGGTAAGCGTGTCCAGTTGCTATGTTTACCTTGGAGTTATCCTTAACCCGGGGGTGACCTGCTATTGAGAAACCGGCCCTTATAGATTATGTTACAGCAGCATGTTTATAGAAGCATGAACGCCGGGTTTGCTTGACTTGAATTTTGAAAGTGACAATGTTGACAGTTGAACTGAAAGCATCATTGACAATATTGACATACCTACAATATGAAAAACCCACAAAAAAAATATGTCAAGGATGATACACACTACGACACTACTACTACAGGCTGGCTTATCCTCATAAGGTCTGTGTGTTGTGTAACAAATCCCTCCCTCACCAAATCACCAGTTTTGACGTAGGCAGCAGGTTATTTCTCATCTTGACGAGGGCTGTTTAAGGGCCGAATTTATAGTCGTTCCTTGACTCTTCCTTGGAGGTTGTGAGTTTAGAATGGACACTTGCTACTATTTGACAAGTTAGTCGTGGCAATTCTAAACGTTCAAGGCTTCCTTAAGGTCTAAGGAAACCTTAACGAGCTACTATAAATTTGGCCCTAAACAGCTGGGCTGGAACTCTGTAACGAATCAAGATATTTTCTCTATCTCTATTGACGCCCCCTCTCTATTGATTTCGAAAAGAAAGAAGAAGACAGCAAGTGCCATAGCGATAGGGATAACGATCTCTATCCGTTACAGAGTTCCAGCCCTGACGACTTAATTATGACGTCGGAAATGGTGACACACCAATATTGCGGCGATTACCAAAAACGATGCCGGTAAGCAATCCTGTAGGTGTGTATCATCCTTGAAAAATATGCTGCCTTCTGTAAATTAACAGAAATCCTAGAGAAATGCGTTATTTCGAAATTTTAAAAACAAGTATCGCAAACTAAATATCACTGAAAATTATCGAGCTAAAAATTCACTAGAAACCGTGGATCTCATTCCCATTCCCATTGAAATTACCACTATAGTGGTAATTTCAATGGGAGTTTCAGTGGTAATTTCCCATTGAAATTACCACTATAGTGGTAATTTCAATGGGAATGGGAATGAGATCCACGGTTTCTAGTGAATTTTTAGCTCGATAATTTTCAGTGATATTTAGTTTGCGATACTTGTTTTTAAAATTTCGAAATAACGCATTTCTCTAGGATTTCTGTTAATTTACAGAAGGCAGCATATTTTTCAAGGATGATACACACCTACAGGATTGCTTACCGGCATCGTTTTTGGTAATCGCCGCAATATTGGTGTGTCACCATTTCCGACGTCATAATTAAGTCGTCAGGGCTGGAACTCTGTAACGGATAGAGATCGTTATCCCTATCGCTATGGCACTTGCTGTCTTCTTCTTTCTTTTCGAAATCAATAGAGAGGGGGCGTCAATAGAGATAGAGAAAATATCTTGATTCGTTACAGAGTTCCAGCCCAGCTGTTTAGGGCCAAATTTATAGTAGCTCGTTAAGGTTTCCTTAGACCTTAAGGAAGCCTTGAACGTTTAGAATTGCCACGACTAACTTGTCAAATAGTAGCAAGTGTCCATTCTAAACTCACAACCTCCAAGGAAGAGTCAAGGAACGACTATAAATTCGGCCCTTAAACAGCCCTCGTCAAGATGAGAAATAACCTGCTGCCTACGTCAAAACTGGTGATTTGGTGAGGGAGGGATTTGTTACACAACACACAGACCTTATGAGGATAAGCCAGCCTGTAGTAGTAGTGTCGTAGTGTGTATCATCCTTGACATATTTTTTTTGTGGGTTTTTCATATTGTAGGTATGTCAATATTGTCAATGATGCTTTCAGTTCAACTGTCAACATTGTCACTTTCAAAATTCAAGTCAAGCAAACCCGGCGTTCATGCTTCTATAAACATGCTGCTGTAACATAATCTATAAGGGCCGGTTTCTCAATAGCAGGTCACCCCCGGGTTAAGGATAACTCCAAGGTAAACATAGCAACTGGACACGCTTACCCTGGAGTTAAAACTAAACCGGAGGTTACTTGCTATTGAGAAACCGGCCCTATTAAGAAGAAACAAAGAGAAGAAACTAACACAACATGATAGATGATACAAAAATTTCAAAAAAGAGTGTGAAAAATTTAGTAGATTTTCCACTGGTTTAAAAAATTATCGCCTGCGCCGCCATTTTTTTTTCTCCTAGTGGATTTTAGTGGATTCAAATCTCTTTTCTAGTATCAGTCTTGATTCAGAGTTGGCAACACTGTAGCTAGATAAGTGATTTAAGCCTGGTTTACTCAGCTAATCGCCTATAATTGCACTGTTCTACTTTTTTAAAGATTCGAATAAGTCGCAATAACAGGCCCTAGGCCACTGGCCCCAACTACAGAGCGGCATTGGGCAGGTGCTCCCATGAGCAATCTCTCATGGGTGTTCGGAGCTTTCGTAGGGAATGCGAAAGTACAAACGTATTTAATGATCATTCCGTTCCGTGTGGTAGTATCAGTATCACGTAAAGTTTGTTTCGCCAGGGTTTATACTTGCCACCAGCATTTGCCTTTCTTGTTTAACAAATAAAAATTGACTGAAACAAATCAAAGACGTCAAAAACGTTCGTCGGTTCTTAAAAGAAAAGTCATTCATTTTAATTTGTCAAAAAAAATTGAATTTGTCATATGAATTAATCTACGACAACCCTTTTTTTTGAAGTTTCAAGGTCAAGTATGAACCCTGGTGAAATGAACCTTATGTAATTTAAATTTACACAACTTTGTATAAGGATTATACAAGTCGTATTAGTCTTAGATAAGGGAGGTATTAGTATTCTGTCCTTTCGTTATTTGTGGTCAATTCTATGCTCTATTACTTTATATTGCTAATGTTGCTATTCTCCATCTCCTATTCTTTGATAATAATCGGGCCATAAGGCATTTTACGACATAAAAGTACCAGGCATAATTATTTTGATGATGATGTGATATTTTCATGGCCTAAAATGCGTGTAGAAAAAAGCACTTTTCGCACGCTCGTAGAAAAAAAATAGAAAAATATATACACTATAAAATAGACGTTTTTAGGCGTGGCATCCGGAAAAAAAAAATTCGCCTCCGCCGGCGCCTACGGCGAGCTTCCTCCTTCCCCTATAAACAAATTCATAAAAATATTATCCTGCGCCTATGAGGACTTTCAAAAATCGGCGTCTCTGCCAGGCCCACCCTAGGCCTCCCCCAGGTCAGATGGCTAGTTACGCCAGTGCTCAGGACACAGACAAACACTGTAGACATAACATTTAAAATTATCAAGAACAAAAACAGAAATATTAAAACTGGTAACTCTAAAGTTATTGTTGTTACTTTTTTTTTTTTTCTTAAATTAAAATCAGGTAGTACCTATAATTTTATTTTTATTTTAACGTGTTACGGCTTGTGTGTTTTTTGAATTCCGTAATTTACATAATATAATGATGATGTTCCAAAGACAAAAAAACTTTTGTAATACCTATAAGATCTGTGATACAATTATTTTAATGACAAGGAAAGTTAATTTTTAAATGTAAGTAGTAGTCAGTATGTTCCTAATGTCCCCCTTTTAATTATTTATTTATTTATTAAATTTTTCACGTCTTTTGTAGTGTCCTGAGGATGCAAATAAATTTTGCGAAACGTCGACAATTTTGAAAAAAACAAACTTCCGTTGGTGTTTTTTTTTTCCGATCCTACCCCAATCAAAACAAAGCAAAATAAAATTATTTGTAAATTACGGAAATTTTCTCAATATTACAGAATTTACGAAAAATGGAAATTATGAAAAATTACGTGAATAACGAAAAATTACGAGAATTATGGACATTACAAAAAACTATGAAAATTACAGAAATTATTGCAAAAATTTCAAAATTTTCAAATGAAAAATCACTCCATAAAAAATTCTGAAAAATTGATTTATTTAAGCAAAATTAAGGAAAATTCACCTCTTACATTTTAATTTTTTTCTGGAAAACTGGCAGAGGGAAAATTTTGGAAATTTTCCAAGAAAAAGAGGAAAGTGACGAGCTCATTATAGGGAAATTTCGAAATTTTTCAGTGAGAAATCACTCTAGGAAAAATTCTGGAAAACTGACTTTTTCAAGTAAAATCAAGAAAAATTCATCCTCTCACATTTCAATTGTTTCCTGGAAAATTGACAAAAGAGGAGAAAGAGGAAAGTCAGGAGCTCATTATAAGAAAATTCCAAAATTTTCCAATGGAAAATCGCTCCAGGAAAAATTCTGAAAAAATTATTTTTTCAAGTAAAATTAAGAAAAACTCATCCTCTCACATTTTAATTTATTTCTGGAAAACTAATAAAGCAAAACTTGTGAAATTTTTCCAGAAGAAAGAAGAAAATAAGGAGTTCATTATAGGAAATTTTTAAGATTTTCTAGTGAAAAATCATTCTAAGGAAAGTCGATAGGAAAGTTCTGGAAAATTGACTTTCCTAAGTAAAATTCATGCTTTCACATTTCAATTTTTTTTTGGAAAACTGCTAAAGGGAAAATTTTGAAAATTTCCCAGGATAAAGAGAAAAGTGAGGAGCTCATTATAGGAAAATTTCGAAATTTTCCAGTGAAAAATCACTCCAGGAAAAATTCAAAGAAAATTGACTTATTTAGGCAAAATTAAGGAAAAATTCACCCTCTTATATTTTAATTTTTTTCTGGAAAACTAGCAAAAAAGAAAATTTTGAAATTTTTACAGGAGAAAGAGGAAAGTGAAGAGCTCATTAGAGGAAAATTTCAAAATTTTCCAGTGAGAAATCACTCCAGGATAAATATATTTATATATTTTCGGATAATTGAATAAATTCTATTCTAAGTTAAAAAATGTATTACAAAACAATAATTCCAAAGGTGCTCCATGAATTAATCTATGACTTAATTTTTTCTTTAAGTTATGACGTCATCGATGACGTAAGTAAAAACCTTCATGCAGTGCAACGAACTATATGTTTGTTTGAAATTTCAGACATAAAAAAACCTATTTTTCAAAAAAAAGGCCATTGATGACGTAGGTACAAACCCTTGTGAAACTGACTTTTCTTACGCGTCTCATTTCCTTTCCATCAAACCCCATCATAAAAAAAAAATGGTGCTGTAGCACCCCTCAAATTTGGAGCCTAGTTGCGCTTATGAATACCCATAGGCGTAGGTAAAAGATTTTAAAAATTCGACTTCAAATCAAATATGTCGTTAACTTTTCTTGTTTTGTAGGCACGCCAATGAATTAACTTTAATGAATGCATGCTGACACATTTATGTGTACCTTGATATTAAAAAACCGAGTAAGTATAGATAAATTGAGACATGCAGAATAGTTTATTTTCTTGAAATTTCTCAAAAAACTCGACTCAAAGCATATATTATCGAAAACCCTTCATTGTTGCGATTTATAGATTTCGTGAAAGTGTATCAGTACCCTCCTTTTTTTTGATATAAAAGTTTCAATTCAAATAAAACATAAAACTTTTTTTATTTACCTTCAACCTTGTAAGTATAACTTAGAACTAGTACCTTTGATTCGTTCCTGGACGTAGGTACTTCTTGCTCGATTTTCTTTCTTCTCACGACGAAAACTTGACAAAATCAGCTTTCACAATGATCTCAGAAATTCAAAAATATCGAAAATCACTGTGAAAACCCGTTTCGTTCAAGTGTAAAGTTCTCGGAGATACTGATGTCTTGCAGAAATCACTTCAAAGTACCTGAAAATGATCAACTTACCACACAAAATAACAACAATAGGATTTTTTTTTTAAATGACGCGAAATGCAAACACCCGGATTTATTAAAAACGATTGTTTTCGCTGGCGCCAACGGTTTATAATTGCAAATAATTTTTTTTCCAATTTTTACGATTACGGCGCCAGCTAAAACAGGTAGGTAGTCGCTTATGATGAAAATTATTATGCACAACAAAATTCGACTAAACAACGTGAATCTCAGATTTGAACTGAACGTGTGTTCTGCCTTGTTTGAATAGGAACTATTTCGATACCTACCTACTTTTTTATTTGACAGAAAAACATATACGGAATTTGTGTATGTAGGTACACAATACAATGTAGTTGGTACCTATTTTTAGGTACTTCCTGGAAAAAAATATATTATTCAGTTAAAGAATGTCCAAAAACTATAAGTATTTCACAATTATTCTTATCATGCCTTTATGTTGTTTAGTTAAAGATTTATTTAATACACGTAATTTCAAGTTGCGTCACTGAATCTAGAAAAGTTTAATAACCTATTTTAACACAGGCACGTTGTACTTGCTGAATGTCAAGTTACCATAATCATCTGAAACAAATAATTAATAATATTAGTCAAGTTACCTTCAAATAAAATCCCAACAAATCTATCCAGACTATACCACAACAACCCACGTTTAGTACCCAAAAGCAGCGGTCGTACTCGCGCACTCATTGTTCATTCAGTACTGCACCGGACGGAAATTATGAATGAAACCGCGACTAAGCCATTATCAGCGGTCCACATAAATTAGCCAATAGGGTCGACGAAAAAAAAAAAAAAAATTCACCATCATAATTTTTTTGAAGTCACGTCGCTATTTTTGGCATCGAGAAATTCGAACTGTGATTATGAGAAGAAGAATGAATGTAAATCACGTTCCTTTATCGGGGGTTTTTGGACTCGAAATAGATTCGACCTTAGCACTATACAGGATGAGAAATCGCTTGTGTTGTTTAGTCCATCCTGTAAATTGTTGAATATTGAGAGCAATGAGAACTATTTACCGATTAAGCTAAATTGTTTGTGTTTTGGAGGCGACCTCGTATCTGCTCTTGGTGAAATTATTTTCAAAGTTCGCCGGGTCATCAGAAAATTATCTGGTCGTCACTTCCTGTTTGGGACTTTTGGTTTTGACGGTTTGCTGTTTTCTTGGAAGAAAGCGCCTTGTTGCTGAGTCAAAAATAGTAAGGCTTTTTGAAGATTTACTTAATGCACAATGAAATATGAGATTTTACATTTTTTCGGAATATAGACTTGATTGTATTTATCATTTCACATTTAATTAGGAAAGATATTTCATTTACAAAGAGATTACAAGGCCTTCTTTTGTGATTTATTGGATACTTAAGTGTTGGTTCTTGATTGACCGAAGGGTACCTACCCTACCGAAGTACCTACTTGAAAAAAGAGGAACCTTTCGAGAACTGGCTAGCAATCGACTAGGAAAGTCAATTTTCCTTATTACCTTCAATTTGTTTCCAAATGACTATTTTTTGAGTTATCTTTGAATGTGCCTTTAGTATATCTACTCCAACGAGTTTAGGAGTTGGAACTCTATATTTTATTTTTGGATCTTGAGCAGGAATAGCAAGTACTTCTCTTATCTTATAGAAGTTGATAAATTGAGATTTTGAAATACAGGGTACCCTTAGATTTACTATATATGTATTCTATAAACAATAAATTCTGAAAGTTTGAAGTTCCTCTGATTACTCGGAGTACTTTACAGAAGTTTCCAAAGGCGATTTAATAGAAATTTCACATGATTTATTTGCATCTGAGTGAGAAACAAGTTCATAATTCCATTTCTCAGCCTGAGATCCACTCGCAGTTTGTTCTGTTTGGTGGAAAGACCCTACCAAGGAGTAAAAAAATCCTCAAAGGGGAATTTTTTACGCATAATTCCTGCAAATTCCTCCAGATAGCCCATCACAAATTCCTGCAAATACCCCACCATGAACTTCTTCACATACCCCATAAATTCCTCTAAATTCCCTGCGAATTCCTTTAAATTCTCATAAATTCCTCCAAACTCCTCTCAAATTTCCTACAAATGTCTCTTACAAGTGGAAAACAGCAACAAGAAAAATCTTGGAAATCAACCTACAAAAACTGAATTAGTTGAAAATACAGTCTCACACATTTAAAAGTTTTCCTGGAAAACTAGTGAAAGGAAAATTTTGAAACTTTTTGCATGTAAAGAGGAAGGTGAGAAGCTTATTTTCTCAGAATTTCGGGTTTTATTTCATGTGACATCATGGTAATGCGTTTTAACATCTTATCATTCATTGCGGCGTCTTCGCAACTCTTTAAAAAGTGTGCAAATTTTTCCAGTAGAAAATATCAACATGAGGAATCTTGGAAATCAACCTACAATAACCGGATTAATTGAAAATACAGTCTCACATATTTCAAAGTTTTCCTGGAAAACTAGTGAAGGGAAGATTTTGAAACTTTTTGCATGTAAAGAAGAAGGTGAGAAGTTCATTTTCCCAAAATTTCAAATTTTTCCAGTAGAAAATTACAACATGAGGAATCTTGGAAATCAACCTACAATAACTGGATTAATTGGAAATACAGTCTTACACATTTAAAAGTTTTCCTGTAAAACTTGTGAAGGGGAAATTTTGAAATTTTTTGCATGTAAAGAGGAAGGTGAGAAGCTCATTTTCCCAAAATTTCAAATTTTTCCAGTAAAAAATTACAACATGAGGAATCTTGGAAATCAACCTACAATAACTGGATTAATTGAAAATACAGTCTCACATATTTCAAAGTTTTCCTGGAAAACTAGTCGAGAGAAAATTTTGAAACTTTTTGTATGTAAAAAGAAAGGTGAGAAGCTCATTTTCTCAAAATTTTAAATTTTTCCATTGGAAAACAGCAACATAAAAAATCTTGGGAATCAACCTACAAAAACTGAATTAGTTGAAAATACATACATAGAAATATTTCAAAGTTTTCCTAGAAAACTAGTGAAGGGAAAATTTTGAAACTTTTTGCATGTAAAGACGAACGTGAGAAGCTCATTTTCCCAACATTTTAAATTTTTCCAGTGGAAAACAGCAACATAAAAAATCTTGAGAATCAACCTACAAAAACTGAATTCGTGGAAAATACAGTCTCACACATTTTAAAGTTTCCCTGCAAAACTAGTCGAGGGAAAATTTTGAAACTTTTTGTATGTAAAAAGAAAGGTGAGAAGCTTATTTTCCCAGCATTTCAAATTTTTCCAGTAGAAAATTACAACATGAAGAATCTTGGAAATCAACCTACAATAACTGGATTAATTGAAAATACAGTCTCACAAATTTCAAAGTTTTCCTGGAAAACTAGTGAAAAGAAAATTTTGAAACTTTTTATATGTAAAGAAGAAGGTGAGAAGCACATTTTCCTGAAATTTCAAATTTTTCCAGTGGAAAATAACAACATAAAGAAATTGGAAACCAACCTACAATAACTGAATTAATTGGAAATACAGTCTTACACATTTAAAAGTTTTCCTGGAAAACTAGTGAAGGGAAAATTTTGAAACTTTTTCATGTAAAGTGGAAGGTGAGAAGCTCATTCTCCCAGAATTTCAAATTTTTCCAGTAGAAAATTACATGAGGAATCTTGGAAATCAACCTAAAAATACAGTCTCACACATTTCAAAGTTTTTCTGGAAAACTAGTAAAGGGAAAATTTTGACACTTTTTGCATGTAAAGAAGAAGGTGAGAAGCCCATTTTCCCAAAATTTCAAATTTTCCCAGTGGAAAACAGCAACATAAAAAATCTTGGGAATCAAACTACAAAAACTGAATTAGTTGAAAATACAGTCTCACACATCTTAAAGTTTTCCTGGAAAACTAGTGAAGGGAAAATTTTGAAACTTTTTGTATGCAAAGAGGAAGGTGAGAAGCTCATTTTCCCAAAATTTAAAATTTTTCCATTAGAAAATTACAACATGAGGAAGGAATCTTGGCAATCAACCTCTAATAACTGAATTAATTGAAAATACAGTCTCACACATTTCAAAGTTTTCCTGGAAAACTAGTGAAGGAAACACTTCGAAACTTTTTGCATGTAAAGAGGAAAGTGAGAAGCCTATTTTCCCAAAATTTCAAATTTTTCCAGTGGAAAACTACAACATGAATAATCCTGGGAATCAACCTACAAAAACTGAATTAGTTGACTTTTTGACAATGACAAAATATACAGGGTGTTTCATTGAACTCAAGGCATCAAAAAATCGCATGTCTGTCAAACTAAATTTCAGCAAGTTTCAGGCAATACTGTGAAAAAAAGCTTATTTCCCCAGAACAAACCGTATCTCGTTAACTTTTCTCGTTTTTGAGACACATATAGGTATACCTACCTGTAAAATGTGTCAGTTTATCTAAGGACACCCTGTATGAAGTCAAAAACTGAGTAAGTACCAGTCAGTTAAAAACAATGGTCAAAAATAAGTCTACATAACATCATTTCCAAAAGACAAAATCTTATATGATATTAAAGCAATTTTACTCAATTATTTGAGGGCTGAAATTGGCCCAGGGTGATTTCCTCAACAAATCCGCAAGTGAAACATACTTTGGTACCACCATGATCCGACCGTATTCGCCACCGTCGTATGACCCGATTGTTTGGTGTGCCGTTGTTTAGTTAACATTTCGTACATTCCAGCGCGGCCAGAGAGTAGTACCCACCACACCATCGGCCGTACCAAAAGGCAAAAGGCAGGCAGAAAAGCCGGACTTTCTCACGGGGTACGTTGATCGCATGTGAGCGGTTCTCCGAAAAAACTGCCGGCAATAAATATGAGACGCAAAGGCCTGAAAGCCGAGCAACCGCGCTGCTGGCACTTTGGCTTTTGTAATAGCTTCTCCGATTTTATAGCTTTTCCAAGAGCTAAGCCTCTAAGTATCAAGTGTGAATTTTAAGCGGAACGCCCCTTTGTGTGGCCCGTATAGTACCACACTCTCTTTCTCGGTTTTAAGGTTTTTTTGTTGCTATAGAGTTGTTACATTCCACAAGGTCTGGGTTGGTCTATGTAATGACCGCACACGAAGCCAAGGAACTGCGAACAATTTTTCCAAAACAATGATGGATAGGGAAATACAAATAAATTAAAAACTTCACATCATACAAACTATTGATAATGCAAAGCAGAAAATGTTTCCTTAAATAGAACAATTCTGCGAAATGCAGTGTTACCAGTCGCTTGCATTACGTCATTCAAAATTCCGACGAATGTCAAGAGCAAACAACCAGAAGAGATAAATGATACTGAAAAATCTATCGTTTTGCGGCACTCGAACAATCGAAACTTTCTTAGAAAGTTCGAAATATGATGGGTGCTTTCACCTGGCAATAGGAACTCTTACTTTCTTGATATATTTAATTGACATAGTTTTTAATTATTAGTAGAAAAACGTAATGATCTTACCTTGGAAACTTCAAAATAATCACACTAGCACTACTAGACTGATTGTGTTACTTAGTAAGACTGGCACATAAATTCTTTGGTATTCGTCAACCTAACCGGAAACAAAAATGAATTTTATGCACCGTTCAGCGTCTATTAAAAAGGAATTTCAAACTTTGTACGACAAATACACAAGCAGCATTCCCAAGAAAAATCCGCTTCAGCAACTAAAATGCTGCTTTCAGCATAACGATAATTTTCTTTATGGGAAAAACCAATGCCGTACGTGTTTATGGTCGTACTAACAAATGTTTATTGATCAGTGGCGCAGCAGAAATCTATAAAAATATTGATTTTTTCAATAATTAACATGATGAATGTTTTAAGTAAAATTTTGAAAAAAACATTTTTGGTTCGTCAGCATCAGTTCGCCGCCACTGTAGGCAAGTACCACACGGAACCTCAATGGAATTTCATCTGCGTCACGCTCATAAACAAAATAGGTTGCATTTGCATCGCTCTGACTGGTGCCAGCGCCGATAAAACTAACGACAACAATTGTTGCATGAATGACCGATCATGTGGAGATAACGTCCTTAGTCATGATTCGCTAATCGCCTTTTCCGAATAATATTAATGAGGAAAAATACAAAAACATGGATAATTGATGCTTGTTTATTAAAATATTTGTTTGACCATTTGTCAAAATTTCCTTGAGTTAAGAGACTTCTCAATTCTTGAGTTTTTAGTTAGTTTAAGCTTGAAAACCCACAAGTTACTAATTTATAAATTAGTGATGTTCATTACTGGTGCCTGTTTTTCATGGATTCTCATTTATGGACTTCGTCGAGCTGAATTTGAAATAGAAGAAGATGGACTTTTCATTCCCGGTTCTCCTAGAGTTGAAGTTGAACTAAAGAACTATGAAACTCTAATATCTGCGGTCATTATGCACCTTCATAGAGCTAAAATTCAACCAGAAAAAATGAAAATCCCATTCTAGTTGAACTATGAGTAATAATCTTGTCCTTTGTAGAAACCTGGAGGTTTGTATCAATGAATCAAGATTTTGGAAGTTTCTTCAGACAAGAATCATCAGAAAATTTGCATACAATGACTCAGAATTTTAAAGATTTTCAGAGTTTTTTCATAGAAGCATCCATAAATCCTTCAAATTTATAGAATTCAGCAGGAAAATAGAACACTTCATGATATGGAAATTCCAATAAGAATCTGGCAAGATCCAAAGATCGTAATAGTCTTTTTCTACTCTCGTGAGCAAAGTGATTACTTTGCACACTCATTTGAGTGCGCAAAGTTAAACTTTGCGCACGGAAACTCTTTGCGCACTCTTTTTTATTACGCATTATTCTTGTATATTCGCTTGATTTTTCATTGCTTTGATGGTTTCTGGATAAACTTATATTAAAAGAAGGGTTTTAGCTGAATTTAGTGCTTAGTTACTGTGACGTTTCCCATTAAAAGTAGAAAGTAGATATCCAAATTGGATCACCTTGTACTACTAGGAATTTGTAAAATATTGGGGATTCAAAACAATTTCGTAAAAATTCTAGAAATTCTAGAAGATGTTGGAAAATATTTGTGGATTTAATTTAAAAGAAATTTTGAGGAATTCCAATGGATTTTATTTTCTACTTTACTATTATAGATCCATAATACCTAGAAAACGAAATACGTTAACACACCTATAACAACCTGATCCATAACGCCCGTTTTTGCGGGCATTATGATCTATAACGCCCGCTTATAATACCCTAAGGTGTTTTTGTTGTTGTTGTTCTATTAATTTGCACTTTACCCTAGGCAGCCACTAAATGTCTGACCTAATAGTTATTTATGTATCAAGGGAATTATGCAGGTGTTAATACCCCAGGGCAACGTTTGTGTCCCGAGGGCCTCCGGCTCGAGGGACACCAATTGCCCGTGGGTATTAACTCCTGATAATTCCCGTGGTACATAGATAATTTTATATCCTACTGAATTTACTGTATTCTGTCTATTTTTATAAAGGAATAAGCCATAAATCAAAATTTCTATTTTTTGTCAAAGTGTTACCTATTCAAGGTAAAAGCGGGAGTTATGGAAATCCTTAACTCCCTTGGGAGTTAAGACCCTGTTTATGATTATCGTAACCAAGGTATTATATGGTTTTAATAGTTCAGTAGGATATAATAGTTATTTATGTATCAAGGGTACTAAGTAGATGAATATGCCCCGAGGGCGACAGTCTTACAAAGCCGAGGGCCTCTGGCCCGAGGGTTCGTAAGTTGCCCGAGGGTATATATTTATTAGTACCCGTGGTGCATACAAACTTTTATGTCATGCCTGTGCGGGCCATAATGTGTACTTTATGCCCGCGCGGGCCATAATGTGTACTTTATGCCCGCACGGGCATAAAGTAATGAATTATATAGATGGTATCTAAGGTATAAAAACACAATAATGTACTGGTATGACATAAAATAATTTTCGGTCTAGCCAGGATTCGAACCCGGTCTACCATCAACGTTTCCCATGTAGTCCAGCGCGTTAACCCACAGGACCACCACCGTTGCCTTGCCTTATGAGATGTTTATAGATATATTAATTTATTTCGTTTCTAGGTACAGGTCGCAGGTACAGGTACAGGTCACAGGTACAGGTACATGTCAAAATACAAAACAATATTCTGTCACACAAGTTTAACTGATTTTGTTAATAATAAATTGATGAAAAAACACGGGGATTTTAAGATTATAATGCCCTTCAGGCGAAATATATCCCTCGGGCCATAGGCCCTCGGGCTAGTTTCGCCTTCGGGCATTATAATCTACATAATCCACTTGGTACATAAATAGCTATTAAGTGATTTTTGGAGATTTTGCGGTAATTGGTCATGCAAAGCAAAAGACACAAGCATATGCTACTGCTGAAGTTTTCTGAGATAGGTGAATATATTCAGATTTAGTGCAGCAAAAAGGGAGGAGGTAGAGCAAAAATATGTGCTCTACCTACACTTTATTCATAAGACTGATTGTTTTACTGAAATTTTACTATTTTACAAATCAAATTGAACTTTTCTGAGACACTCGTAGAAAAAGTATTGTTCCTAACACTTGCGCAAAGTTTCTTTCCCGCACTCAAAGCTCATCCGAACTCCGCTTCGTGTCGTTCGTCTAACTGTTTTTTCGTGCGGGAAAGTATCACTTTGCGCACTTGTTAGGAAATTAACTATTGTGATATACGTGGGTGTTTTGTAATTATTGTAGGTGGCAACCAACCTTTATACACAACTTTGTCAACTGACAAGTAGTACCTGTGGTGTCAATTGGTTCGTCATAAAATTGTAAGTTGTCAATCATAATCTTTTGCGTTATAAGATGTATTATATATTCTATAAAGTTATGAATTAATACTTCCTTACAACATACATAATAGTCTCTTCTCTTGGAAGAATTAGGAGGTTTGTCTCAAATGAATCAAGATTTTGAGAATTTTTTCAGGTAAGAACCAGAAAATTTCCAAAGAATTAAAATTTCCGGAGTTTTTCCATAGAAGCACCAAGAAATCTTCAGAATATACAAAATCCAAAGACCTCAACATCTGCAGATTCTTTTCAAAGCAAAACAGAACAACTTCATGATATACCTAGAGGGTCTAATAAGAATCTGAGATGTAATAATTTTGTCTCTTAGAAGAATCAGGGTTTTTCCATGAAAGCACCAAGAAATCCTTCAAATTTTGCAAAGAATTTGCAAAGATTTCCAGAGTTTTTCTATACAAGTACTCCGAAAACCTTCAAATTTATAGAATTCAAAAACCTCAACATCTGCAGATTCTTTACAAAAAAACAGAACACTTCATAGATATAGAAGGTCCAATAAGAATCTGGCAAGTAATAATTTTGTCTCTTAATAGAATCAGGAGGATTATATCAAATGAATCAAGATTTTGAAAGATTCTTCAAAGAAGAATCAGGAAATTTGCAAAAAATTAAGGGTTTACAGAATTTTTCCATAAAAGCACCAAGAAATCCTTCAAATTTACAGACTTCAAAGACCTCAAAATCTGCAGATTTTTCACAAAGGAAAACAAAACACTTTATAGATATAGAAGTTCCAATAAGAATCTGGCAAGTAATAATTTTGTCTCTTAGAAGAATCAAGAAGTTTGTATCAAAGGAATCAAGATTTTGAGAGTTTTTTCAGAGGAGAATCAAGTGATCCTAACTACCATGGGCACAACCTAATCCTATGACTAGTTTTTGAGACACAGGTAGTTCAATGTCCAAGAAATGCATAAATTTTATCTACCTGTCACCTAATTATATATAGTCCAACAAATACCTTTTTAAAGTCACGTGATTTTTCTCTATCCTTGTTAAATACATCTCAAACAGCGGTGATAGTAAAATTGACAAAAAAATTGGTGTCTAATTATTGTTCGTAATATACTTACCTGAAATAGAATCCGTCACTGTCATCATTTAGTTTGTCAAAGTTATTTTCGAAAATAATACAACGAACAAACACAGCTAATAATTTTGACTATATTAACCTTTTTCCAACTCGAAAAGAAGCAAATAGAGAACGGGTACCCAGTTTAGAATGTATTACAACAGACAGCAGATGTGACAAAAGTGAGTCTCGCAACAATTGCAAGTATTAAAATTGCCCTTTGATTGGTCAATACTACTTCAGAAACGCGTTTGTAAAATGCTAGTGGGAACATATATTAAAATTCAATAGTAATTAACCCCCAGTAGCTTTTTGTAGGTGATATCAACGACATAATCAATGGACATACATTTTTTGTCACCAGTATCACGCGACTTTAAAATGGTATTTGTCGGACTTTATCAAGATAGACAGGTATCCTCACGCTCAGGTGACAGGTAGATGCGTAGATACATAAAATGTATACATTTCTAGGACATCAAACTACCTGTATCTCAAAAACTAGTCATAGGATTAAGTTGTGCTCATGGTAGTTATTTATCAGAAAGGTGAGATCTATAATATACTAAAATTTGGTTGAATTTGACCGCGGTCAGAAATCTCATAGGAAGTATGCGGGGTCCTTAGCAAAGAATTAATATTTCTAGAGTTTTTGTAGAAACGCACCAAGAAATCTTCAAAATATACAAAATCGAGAGACCTCAACATCTGCAGATTTTTTTCAAACAAAAACAGAAGACTTTATAGTTATAGATGGTCCAATAAGAATCCTGCAAGTAATAATTTTGTCTCTGGGAAGAATCAGGAAGTTTGTATCAATGAATCAAGATTTTGAAAGTTTCTTCACAGAAGAATCAGGAAATTTCCAAAGAATTAAGATTTTCAGAGTTTTTCCGTAGAAGCAAAGACGTCTGACAAGTAATAATTTTGTATCTTAGAGTATCAGGAAGTTTGTATCAAATGAATCAAGATTTTGACAGTTTCTTCAGAGAAGAATCAAGAAATTTGCAAAGAATTAAGATTTCCAGAGTTTTTTCACAGAAGCACCAAGAAATCCTTGAAGTTTATGAAAATTCAAAGCAAATATCTGCAGAGTCTTTTCAAAGGAAAACAGAACACTTCATAATTTAAAAAGTCCAATAATAGGAATCTGGTAAGATTCAAAGATCGTAATAATCTTGTCTCTTGGAAGAATCAGTAGGTTTGTATCAAAAGAATCGACATTCTAAAAAATGAAGCTTGAAACATTTTATGTAAAATCTTTAATTTTTCTAGTCTGAAAAATCTAGTCCCAAGCTCCAAGAAACTCGGAAATTTCCTAAAATGTTCGAAATCTTCTCTTCAACGACTTTTGATTCTTAAAATCTTTGAAGTCTTCACATTTTTTGGCCTTTTTCTTGAAGACTTCATTTAAGAATCTTGATTTTGAGGGTTTCTCCAGAGGAGAAACAGGAAATTTGGAAAAAAATGACTCAAAATTTTCAAGATTTCCAGAGTTTTTTCATAGAAGCACCCAAAAATCCTTGAAATTTATAGAAGTCAAAGATTTCAACATCTGCAGATTCTTTTTAAACGAGAACAGAACACTTTATAGATATAGAAGATCCAATAAGAATCTGGCAAGATTCCAAAGATCGTAATAGTGTTTCTCTTGGAAGAATTAGGAGGTTTGTTTCAAATGAATCAAGATTTTGAGAGTTTCTTCAGAGAAGAATCAGGAAATTTGCAATGAATTAAAATTTCCCGAAGGGTTAATCACTACCCGAAATCGTGTCACAAATTCGTCTGAAATCCCCGAAATCCTTACGAAATCCTACCGAAATCCCCGAAATCCACGAAATCACTCGAAAATCCGCCGAAATCCCTTCGAAATATCTCAGAAATCTTTCCGCAGACCCAAAATCCCTGGCAATTGACCAAAATTCATAAATCGGTCAGTTTATACTTTCGAATATACTTATAAGATAAGTAACAGTCTAAAATCAAATTAAAATATTTGTGAATTCACCCGAGATTCTCCGAAATCACCCGAAATCCTTCTAAATCGCCCGAAATCCTTCGAAACTACCCAAAATCCTTCGAAATCAACAGAAGTTCCTCAAAATCGCTCTAAATATGAAATCTCGTCACAGTGAATAATCCCTCGAAATCTTTCCGAAATCCTACCGAACTCCTACCGATATCCTTCGAAATTACCCGAAATCCCTCAAAATCGTTCTAAATCCGAAATCTTGTCACATTTTTCCCTTAGTGCAGTGCAATAGCCCCTCGAGATTTCCGGAATTTGTATCAAATGAATCAAGATTTTGAAAGTTTTTTCAGAGAAGAATCAGGAAATTTGCAAAGAATTAAGATTTCCATAGTTTCTTTATAGAAGCACCAAGAAATCCTTCAAAATTATGAAACTCCAAGACCTCAATATCTACAGATTCTTTTTAAAGGAAATCAGATCACTTCATGAGAAGGTCCAATAAGAACCAGGCAATATCCAAAGATTGTAAACTAAGGCAGTCTAAAATGGAAATTTCATTACTCTGGCTCTCCTAGGGTTGAAATTGAATTCGAAAAGTACAAAATTCCAATTTCTGATCCTTCTAATTTTACAGTTAACATAGAGTGGTGTAAAATCCTCATTTGGCACTCTGATTTTTCTGGAATACAACTAGACATGTGTGACAAGGATTCAAGACACCCAATTGAGCTAGAGTGGTTCGAAAATCTCATTTTGCACCATCATAGAGTTGAAATTCATCTGAGAAGAATAAAAATCCTATTCCAGGCTCTCCTAGAGTAGAGCTGAATAAGGAGTAGAGAAACATCAGTTGGCTCTTGCAGAGTGGAAATTGAACTTAAGAAGTATCAAATTCCGACTACAGAGCACCCTTCTTAAACTGAATTTGAACTAACGAAGCCTAAAAATCTTATTTCCAGTTTTCTCAGAAAAGTATTTTCTGATTTCTGTTTATTCCAAAATTACAGCTTATGAAGCTTAGCTCAGATCAGATTGCCATCTCCTCTAAAGCTGGAATTGAACTACAGAATCCTAATATATATACTCCGGATTTCTGGCTAACATCTGCAAATGTTCATTTTTGATTCTTGTAGTGCAGAATTTAAACTAGAGAGAGTCTTGTATTTAATGTAGAATTCATAAAGAACTATTGAAAATATGTCCAGTTTTCTGTGGAAACTGTAGCTCAAGGGGCAAACCACCTAGGAATTTTTTGCCAAAAATGTGGGGAATTTAGAGGAATTTGTGGGGAATTTGAAGGAACTCACCGGAATTCATGAGAATTTGGGGAATTTATAGGGAATTTTGAGGAATTTATGAGAAATTTGGGAGAATTTGTGAGGAATTTGAAGAAAATTGTAGGGTCATGACGTCACTGAGGTTCACATTCTTATTATAAGAAATAATAATAAATGGAAATTTAAAAAAAAAATCTAGTTTTGTGTTAAACGTTGGGTATTCATTTTTATTAAAGAAATCCTCCCAAAATTACACTATATGATTTACAGGTCCAAATTTAAAAAATTCAAAAGAATAATGAAGTTTTTATAGGCTGATTTCCAAAATTTCTCATGTTGTTATTTTCTACTGAAAAAATTTGAAATTTTGGGAAAATGAGCTTCTCGCCTTCCTCTTCACATGCAAAAAGTTTCAAAATTTTCACTTCACTAGTTTTCTAGGAAAACTTTGAAATATGTGAGACTGTATTTTCAATTAATTCAGTTATTGTAGGTCGATTTCCAAGATTCCTCATGTTGTAATTTTCTACTGGAGAAATTTGAAATTTTAGGAAAATGAGCTTTTAATTTTTTCTTTCTACATGCATGAAGTTTCAAATTTCTCCCTTCACTAGTTTTCCAGGAAAACTTTGAAATGTGTGAGACTGTATTTTCAATTAATTTAGTTATTGTCGGTTGATTTCCAATATTCCGTATGTTATTATTTGCCACTGGAAAAATTTGAAATTTTGGGAAAATGAGCTTCTCACCTTCCTCTTTACATGCAAAAAGTTTCAAAACTTTCACTTCACTTGTTTTCTAGGAAAACTTTGAAATATGTGAGACTGTATTTTCAATTAATTCAGTTATTGTAAGTGGATTTCCAAGATTCCTCATGTTCTAATTTTCTTCAGGAAAAATTTGAAATTCTAGGAAAATGAGCTTCTTACCTTTCTCTTTACATGCAAAAAGTTTCAAATTTCTCCCTTCACTAGTTTTCCAGGAAGACTTTGAAATGTGTGTGACTGTATTTTCAATTAATTTAGTTATTGTCGGTTGATTTCCAATATTCCTTGTGTTGTTATTTTCCACTGGAAAAATATGAAATTTTGGGAAAATGAGCTTCTCAACTTCCTCTTTACATGCAAAAAGTTTCGAAATTTTCCTTCTACTAGTTTTCTAGGAAAACTTTGAAATATGTGAGACTGTATTTTCAATTAATTCAGTTATCGTAAGTGGATTTCCAAGATTCCTCATGTAATTTTCTACTAGAAAAATTTGAAATTCTGGGAAAATGAGCTTCTAACCTTTCTCTTTACATGCAAAAAGTTTCAAATTTCTCTCTTCATTAGTTTTCCAGGAAAACTTTGAAATGTGTGAGACTGTATTTTCAATTAATTTAGTTATTGTCGGTTGATTTCCAATATTCCTTATGTTGTTATTTTCCACTGGAAAAATTTGAAATTTTGGGAAAATGAGCTTCTCACCTCCTCTTTACATGCAAAAAGTTTCAAAATTTTCACTTCACTAGTTTTCTAGGAAAACTTTGAAATGTGTGAGACTGTATTTTCAACTAATTCAGTTATTGTAAGTGGATTTCCAAGATTCCTCATGATGTAATTTTCTACTGGAAAAATTTGAAATTCTGGGAAAATGAGCTTTCAACCTTTCTCTTTACATGCAAAAAGTTTCAAATTTCTCCCTTCACTAGTTTTCCAGGAAAACTTTGAAATGTGTGAGACTGTATTTTCAATTAATTTAGTTATTGTCGGTTGATTTCCAATATTCCTTATGTTGTTATTTGCACTGGAAAAATTTGAAATTTTGGGAAAATGAGCTTCTCACCTTCCTCTTTACATGCAAAAAGTTTCGAAATTTTCCTTTTACTAGTTTTCTAGGAAAACTTTGAAATGTGTGAGACTGTATTTTCAGCTAATCCAGTTTGTGTAGGTTGATTTCCAAGATTTTTCATGTTGCTGTTTTCCACTGGAAAAATTTGAAATTTTGGAAAAATGAATTTCTCAGCTTCCTCTTTACATGCAAAAAGTTTCAAAATTTTCCCTTCACGAGATTTCTAGGAAAATTTTGAAATGTGTGAGACTGTATTTTCAACTAATTCAGTTATTGTAGGTTGATTTCCAAGATTTTTTATGTTGCATTTTTCCACTGGAAAAATTTGAAATTTTGGGAAAATGATCTTCTCATTTTCCTCTTTACATGCAAAAAGTTTCAAAATTTTCCCTTTTTCTAGAGAATTTGTGGGGTATTTGGAGAAGTTCGTGGTGGGGTATTTGGAGGAGTTTGTAATGGGGTATCTGGAGGAATTTGGAGGAATTTGCAGGAATTTTGAGGAATTATGCGTAAAAAATTTCCCTTTGAGGAATTGTTTGCACCAATTCTGGGATGGTGGTTTACCCCTTGCTGTAGCTTTATATGAAAGTCATTGAAATTGGATTATTGTTGAACCTGTAAAGTTTAATGTAGAAACCGTAAAGACTGGATCTAGATTAATGTAGTGCTCATAGAAAATCCATACAACGGTGTCTTAAAAATGTTGAATATAAGGATTCTCACCAGAGTAGGAACCCATCTAAATTGTTATGGAACCTGTAAAAGATTCTACTGAACAGTACCTAGTTTACTTTAGATGCTGTTACATTTAATCTAGAGCTCATAGAGAATTACAGAAGAATGTCCAGAATCAATTGGAATTTTCAATTATTTATTACATGTGCCTGGGAATTAAGCTTAGAATTAGACAAGTTCACAATGAGGCTTTTTGATTAAAATTAGGTGCAGAACTGGGAAAATCCTGTTTTTAATATATGAAATCAAACGCTAATTGATCAGACTTTGGACTTAGAACTCGGAAATTAGTGTTTCGAGTTTGTTATTTGACTAAAAATTGTGTTCCGAACAGGGTGAGAGTGAGAAAATTTCGAGCAAAGTTCAACATAATAACAAGAAAAATCAGTTTCTTAATTCCATAACAAGGATGTTTGATTAAAATGTGGGTTAAAAACTGAGATAATCAATGGCTAGAGGATTGTTATTTAGAAAAATATTATCTCGTTAACCGTAACGAATGTTTGAATAAATAAATTATTAATTAGCTCACCCCTATTTTATCTCAAATAAATCCAAACCAAATTGAGACAAAAAAAAAAGAATCACAAGCAATATACCATTCACTAAGATCGAAGCACTATTTGGTACTGTTCAAGTACCACCGCACCGAGCCGGAACGGAATAAAAATAAACCGATGATGACGGTGTCCGGTCCGTCACTGTACGCCGTTGGTATGTAGAAAGTTCATTCATCCAACAAGCAAGCAAAGCTAAAGCAAAGAAGCTCCCAACAAAAGCGCACTGCTGCTGCCTGCTGCTGGGCCGGGGTTGGCTGTTCCACAAACTGAATCGGTTACACTCGGTCGTAAACCTAAATTCATTCATGAAATCAATAAAAACTTTCAGAAACCGGATATTCCGCCGTGTGTGTGTGTGTGTGTTGTAGATTATGCAATTATCTATTTTTGTTAAAATGTTCGAAAGAATTCGAGGAATGCGCGGTATGTAGGTTAAGAAACAGCCAGCCATCAGCACCGGCTATAGTAGGTACTTTACCTCGCCAAAGGGGGAACGATTCTCCAAGTATTTAAGTATTGTCATTGGTGTAGCAGTACCAGAAGAATCTTTTGACATTAAATTGGACTATCTACATTGAAGACTTAGAACCACTTGAACAATTAGGACATCGGAAGAGATTGATTCATGGAAATGGGCCGGACACGTTTCTAGATTAATGGACAAGAAAATTTCTCAAAACAAATGGAGCGATGAGCGATGACCTGAAAACAATTGCGACTGTTTAGGAAAGGAAGACCTGGAAACAACTTATGTCCAGCAGTAGATTCAAGAAGCTGTTTGATGATGATGAATAGAGGGTTAAAATAGACAATGAATAAGAAAATATAAACGACAAAACCCATTTCAAATGTCACCGTGATGGATCAGTCTCGTTTGCCAAACGACGAGGAATTTCCACAAAATTTCGCATGCAGAAACAGTAGGCAACGTTTGTCACGGTATAAGTATTCAAGTAATGTCTCGTAATTACTACAAAAGTCAAAAGAAATTGGAATTCACTTTTTTTTCGGAGGCACTTAATATGAATTCGAAGTAACTTACAAAGAATTTAACCATTCGTATCACGACCATATAGATAATTTGTGGATTTTCCCCTTAATCACACACCTAATAGTTTCTCATAATCGACAAAACGTAGATCGAATATCAATTACATTGGCACCAAAGCATCGTTGCTCATCGTGGCAACATCGACATTCCGAATGATTTCTCACTGATCCGGTGTAAAAAGTGTGCGGCAACATCAGAGAGGAGCGAGGCTGCGAACCAGCCTACGGGGGATGCCACCTACTGCCTGAAATGCATTCCTGCTGTCCCATGGTTCGTTGATGATGGGGCCCCGTTATCGATATATCGGGTACCGAAATTGGTTATTGGATAGATCGTATATGGTACGATGATGTTTATCTATTGAGAAAAATTGATTTCTTGTATTAGGCGAAAGGTATATACGATGCAAGTAGTGGACTTTGGCCAAACGACCGGAACTGATCTTTCGTTGCCGATTGGTGATTGTAAATACCTTAGAAGGAATTTGATCTAGTTAGTTTTTAGCGGTGGAAGATCGAAATTTAATTGGTTTCGATGATGTATCTGTTGAAGGTTGGAGATGTTTTAATCCGGAGTATTGTGAATAGTTGTTAGCTGGTACCACAGATTGCTGGTAAGTACTGGTACATGTTTTTATGATGTTTTTGATAGAATAGTGTGTAATTTTTAGTCCAAACTTGTTTTAAATTACCAATAGATTTCTATATCTTCTTCTAGCAATGATTTCTGAAGATGATTACCTCATTATGCAGTTGTGGACCAAATTTTACATTATTTTAATTGTGAAAATGAATCATTTGAAGCCCGTTTACAGATTTAATTTCAATATAAGCCGATGTCAAAGTGTTATTCGCTGTTTCTACTTTTTGTGCACTTTTCTTGTGCCCTCTTACAAATCACAAAGAAATAAGGAACAGTGTTGCCAGAGGTGGTACAATTGTACCAGGTTTGGTACCATTCGTTTTTAAAAAGTAGGCTGGTACGACGTTGGCATATTTACTTAGTACAATTTTCAATTTTTTTATTTTTTCCAAATTCTCAAAGAGTCTTAGCCTACTTAGTCTAATGTCGATGTTCTAAATTAACTTGTATTTTTGTATCCAACCAAATTCGATACATATAACAATAATTTTTGATTCGTAAAAAGATGACGTCACCAATGTAACACTCGTTTTGTAGTTTTTGGTTGACGTAGTTTGTGTTTGGGTTTTCGGCAGAAAATAAAGAAAACTCAAAGCCTCGTACTTTAAATCGGTTTTCCTGATCAGAAAAATGGAATCTCCAAAGAAAAACCCTTGAAAAATGACATTCCAAAGCCTACTTGATGAAACTTAAGTTTTTGTTACTTACCCCGTTGAAAAACTCAAAATTTTTAATACAAAATGAAGGAAATTCAAAGCCTCGTACTTTAAATCGATTTTCCCGATCGAAAACAGCCCGGAAAAGTGGAAAATTCGAGGAAAAACTGGATAAAAATGTAAACACGTCAAATGAAAATGGCCGACTGTCAAAAATGGCAAATGATATTTATTACAAGGCCTCCTTGTTTGAAGTTAGCCACAAGCAGTGTTGCCACATCAAAATCATTTTGAATAGAATTTTGCTAATTATGGCATTTAAAAGTGGAAATTTTTGCTAGAAAATGGAGAAAACTAAAAGCCTCGTATGTTAAATTGCTTTTTTCTATTGAAAATCCCCAGAAAAATCTAAAATTCGAGAAAAAACTGGCAAAAAATTACAAGCCGTCACTTCAAAATGGCCGATTAAAAGCAACATTGCCACATTACATCTGGGAAAACAAAAATAACATTTAAAATGAGTTTTTTGTTTAAAATTCAATTAAAAATTGTTAAATTATTATTAAATAATGATTATAATAATGAAAATTCCCTAGATAAAGCATCAGAAGCTTCTTTTTAGTTTAATTTCAATGAAAATGGCATTACAAGGTTTACTTGTTGATTATAGTGAGTAAGAAAGAGAAAACGATGAAGTAGTGTATGTTTGCAAAAACCACCGTTTTCTGAAAAAAGTAAAAATATTAAGAAAACCCAAGAGAAAACCAACATTCCAAAGTCAAGTTTTTGAATATTCCCGGCTCTTTGATTGGGCGCTAAAACTCGTATTTTGAATATTCCCGGTTTTTGATTGGCTCTAAATTATCCGCTGACCAATAGAATTATAGACTGGGCCTCGTGATTAAAATAACTTTGGCCCTTCGGGCTTTTGTATAACTCCGGCCCTTCGGGCTCGCGTATAATTAACAGTTTTCCCGATCGAAACCGGCCTGAAAAAGTGGAAAATTCGAAGAGCAACTGGATAAAAACACTCGAAAATGGTTGACTGTCTAAAATGCCAAATGACATATCACAAGACCAATTTGATCAAAAGCGACGTTGCCATAATTACAATCTCAAACATAATGTTTTTCCAGATTTTAGTGAGTAAAACAAAGAAGAAGATAAAGTAGGATACATTAGTAAAAAACCAAAAGCGACTATAAATGAGTAAGACAAAGAGCGAAATAAAGTAGGACATAATTTAAATGATCAGTTAGTCGAGTAAATTTTCGATTGTTCCCGGCTCAAACACTTGGAATAATTACTTAATTATTTTTTTTTTGACAACTGACAAACCTACATACAATATTATTATGACTTTTGACAATTGACGAGTTAATTTTCAGGACCACCTCTACGATTGTTATGACTTTTTTTGTCAATTGACAGCCTTGTGATTCAGATTGAGGCCTACAACAGCAACGTTGCCACATTTTAACAGTAATTTTGGAACATTTGTAATTGTAAATGTAAAACGTCGACAAGTGGCAATTCACATCAAGAAACGATTGTTATGATATTGTAGGCTGCTTGAAATTTTTAACTTTTGGCAACACTGTAACGCTAGAGGATTGAAATGGCGTCTTTTTTTTTTAATCATGAGCCCGAAGGGCGAGAGTGTTTTCAATCTTGAGCCCACAGGGCAACAAAGAAACGCCATTTTGTATCCAATTTAAAAGAAAACAAAGCCTACTTTGAAACGTCATTTTTTTAACGTTTGTTGTATCATAAGCAGTATTGCCATATGTTCTTTTCAAATCTCCAGCCTGAATGGCCGGTGTTGTTTTAATTACGTTACGAGCCCGAAGGGCCGAGGTTATACGAGCCCCAAGGGCCGGAGTTATATGAGTCCGTTCATTGTCAACTGATTTTAATACCTATTATGAATATTACAGGTCTGTGATGTGATGCCCTTAGATGTTCTGTGCCGCACGCGCACTACACAGTTACACTGAAGGAATCAGCCTGTTTTCCAGTGTTGCCAATGACCCGATAATTATCTAATTCTACCATAATTTTGACTACGATTCAATAATCGATAATGACGAGCTAATCTACCAAAATTTATTGAAACTAAAATTTTAATACAAATTTTTCAAATTTTTAAGTAAAAATTAAAAATTAATTAAAAAAATTGAAGATTGTTGTTTGTTTTGAGTGTTTTGATGTACTGGTGCGAGCACAAAACACTAGTCCCAGCTAGAAACAGAAAAATAAAAATGGAGATAAAAAGTCAAAAACTTTTTTGATAATTTCTCTTGGAATCTGATAATTTTGTTCTCAAATCCTGATAATTTAAAATTTGAGATCTGGCAACACTGCTGTTTTCCCTGGCCGAGTGGCCCGGATAACCCGCTCTGGTACAATTTTTCTTTAATTTTGGTACAAAAAATGTTTGCTCTCTGGCAACACTGATAAGGAAGGTCAAGCGAAAAACCTCCAGCAGCCAGATTATAGAAAACCCTGGGGAAAGGTAGGAACAAAGACCATTGACACTTAGGAAACCAGACGGAAATTACACAAAAAATGAAGAGCAATGAGCTGCTGTATGTTGTGAATTATTTGAAATAATTGTAAACAGGGCTTAATCATTGTTTTAGCCATATTAGACCATTAGACTATCCAAAACACGTGACACAAATATGGCCGACAAGAGGCACACAAACATTTGACACAAACACAAACCATAACGTCATTAGGTTATGTCATCAATGATCATAATCAAATACTCATTTTCTATTGTGTGCGTCTCAATTTTTGGCCGTTTCTACCCAATTACGGAATCCCTATTGTTTGGGCAAGATTGCTCTACCTACATTTCACTTGGACACCCAGGACCGACCCTTAAAATGTGAAAATATTTATTTGTTGCAACTCCACCGTCCAGTGTTGTGCTACTTTAAATAATGGATACAGGAGCATCTACAGAAAGACGATGAAACAGGCAAGAAAGATTTATTACAATGAGAGGTTGGGAATCCGCATCCAATAAACAAAAAGAGTAACTACCTACGCGAAAAAAGAAAAAAGAAATATACATATTTGCTTCCAATTTGAAAGCAGATAATATTAATTTATACTACTGTACGATTGATCAGAAACTGAGTATCAAAAATAGAAAATCTTCTGGATGGGACGATATCTCAGTTAGGCTGTTGATGTGTTGGCGAATTCCATTATTAATTCTTTTCTTACCGGAAGTTTTCCCTCATTTTTGAAGCAATCTTGGGTAGTACCTTTGTTTATTAGGGGGGTGATAAGAATTTACCATCTTATTACCAACCAATATCCTTACTGGCAACTTAGACTAAAATTGTAGAGTGGCTAATTAAGGTGGATGGTGAGCTTCCTTGATAGACATAAATTGCTTTCTCTGTCTCTGGTTCAGCAGTCAAAAAACACTGATTATGCCATATTTCATCTCCTGGATGAGCTGTATTAGAAGATAAATGATGAAGAAGTGACCGCGGTAGTTTTTTGTGACCTTAAAAAAGCTTTCGATTGTGTCTGTCATGAAGTACTGCTTCTAGGGGTGCAGTACTTCAGAGGGGTTGGATATCACTGCAGGAGTGACCTAGGGATCTGTTCTATTTATAACATTAATAATAATACGAGTAAAAAGAACGAGTATCAAAACGCAAATGAACAATGAGCACTATTTTTTTGAAAAAAATTTCATGACACATTGAATGACACATAAAAAAAGGGTTTGTGTGCCTCTTGGCGGCCATTTTAATTCAAGTTTGATAGCATCTTGGATAGTTCAATAGGTTTGAGAAGAGTACAGTAACCGTTACCGGCGTAACCTCACTTTATTGATTAATACAGTACAATGTCATGTTTTAAGTTCATGTATGAATGTGCTGGTATTCATTAGAAGTCTTTTCAGTTATAGTGTGTAAATTATTAATCCACCCAATTCCCTCAAACATCCTTCCTTCAACAACAGGTTATTGGCCCAGGCAGGACTTCAGCATTTCTCTAAACCCTGAGATCAGTTTATCTCCAGTGGGTGTTTCTTTCTTTATGTTTTTTGTTTGTCGAACTCTCACCAAGATGTCAGGTTATCAGTTACCACCAATTGAAAAGTTACATGGTAGGGAAAACTACGACACCTGGAAGTTCGCCGTCAAAACATGTGGGAATCTGTTACGGATACAGACACAATATAATATTTCAAAAATTTCAAGAATTTTGTCGAGACACAAACAAATCAGAAACTCAAATCATTTAGGACAATGGTGGAGAATACTGCAACAATAGTTTGATTAATTATTCCAAGTCTACTGGCATTCAAATTTTGGGCAGCATACATCTGTCTATGTATTGAATCGCTTGCCAACTAAATGTGTAAAGAAATCTCCAGAGGAAATTTGGACAAGGAAAAAGCCGACAGTAAAACATATGAAAATATTCGGTTGTAAAGCATTCTCTCATGTACCAGTCGAAAAAGCTTATAGACTCCATAATGTTGAGAAAAGAGAGGTTTTTGTTCAAGAGATGTTCATTTTATTAAATTTGGAAAAGGGTCTCTATTGTTAGAATAAAATAATCAAAAGACTTCACAGGATTTTCTTTTTTTCCGGAAACAGTTGTTGAAACAAAACCAGAGATAGAGCCTCAAGAAAATCATATTGACGAACACAATTAGCAAGGGAGTGATTCCAGTACTTCTTCAGATGAATATGCTGATTTTTATTCTAATTTTTCCGAAGAGGAAATTGATCCAAATCTGGACGATCCTATTTTTGGTCCCAGTGGCTGCTCGTGACTATTTCAAGTGATCAGGCTGAAAAATAATGAATTACAGTAAGGTAACCACTGCGCAGCAGGCAAAATTTGTTTTGGGGTGTTCATGCCCTCAATAATTTACAAGGGGCAAACCACCTAGGAATTCTTTGCCAAAAATGTGGGGAATTTAGAGAAATTTAGAGGAATTGGTAGGGAATTTGAAGGAACTCATTGGAATTTATGAGAATTTATAGGGAATTTGAAGGAATTTCTGAGGAATTTGGAAGAATTTGTGAGGAATTTATAAGGAATTTAAAGGAAGTTGTGGGGTCATGACGTCACTGAGGTTCACATTCTTATTATAAAAAAAAGTAATGAATGGGAATTAAAAAAAAAAAATCTAGTTTTGTCTTGGACGTTGGATATCCATTTTTATTAAAGAGATTCTCCCAAAATTTCACTTCATGATTTACAGGTCCAAATTTAAAAAAATCAGAAGAATAATGAATTTTTTGTAGGCTGATTTCCAAGATTTTTCATGTTGTTATTTTTCACTGGAAAATTTTGAAATTTTGGGAAAATGAGCTTCTAACCTTCCTCTTTACATGCAAAACGTTTCAAAACTTTCCCTTCACTATTTTTTCCAGGAAAACTTTGAAATGTGTGAGACTCTATTTTCAACTAATTCAGTTTTTGTAGACTGATTTCCAAGATTTTTCATGTTGTTATTTCCCACTGGAAAAATTTGAAATTTGTGGAAAATGAGCTTCTCACCTTCCTCTTTACATGCAAAAAGTTTCAAAATTTTCCCTTCACTATTTTTCCAGAAAAATTTTGAAATGTGTGAGACTGTATTTTCAATTAATTCAGTTTTTGTAAGTTGATTTCCAAGATTATTCATGTTGTTATTTTCCACCAGAAAAGTTTGAAATTTTGGGAAAATGAGCTTCTCAGCTTCCTCTTTACATGCAAAAAGTATCAAAATTTTCTCTTCACTAGTTTTCCAGGAAAACTTTGAAATGTGTGAGACTGTATTTTCAAATAATTCAGTTTTTGTTAGTTGATTTCCAAGATTAATCATGTTGTTATTTTCCACCAGAAAACTTTGAAATTTTGGGAAAATGAGCTTCTTACCTTCCTCTTTACATGCAAAAAGTATCAAAATTTTCTCTTCACTAGTTTTCCAGGAAAACTTTGAAATATGTGAGACTCTATTTTCAATTAATCCAGTTATTGTAGGTTGATTTCCAAGATTCCTCAAGTTGTAATTTTCTAATTGAAAAATTTGAAATTCTAAGAAAATAAGCTTCTTACCTTCCTCTCTACGTGCAAAAAGTTTCTAAATTTTCCCTTCACTAGTTTTTCAGGAAAACTTTGGAATATGTGAGACTGTATTTTCAGTTAATTCAGCTATTGTAGGTTGATTTCCAAGATTCTTCATGTTGAAATTTTCTACTGGAAAAATTTGAAATTCTGGGAAAATGAGTTTCTAATCTTCCTCTTTACATGCAAAAAATTTCAATATTTTCTCTGCACTAGTTTTTCAGAAAAACTTTGAAATATGTGAGACTGTATTTGCAATTAATTCAGTTATTGTAGGTTGATTTCCAAGATTTTTCATGTAATTTTCTACTGGAAAGATTTGAAATTCTGGGAAAATGAGCCTTTCTCTTTACATGCAAAAAGTTTCAAATTTCTCCCTTCACTACTTTTCCAGGTAAACTTTGAAATGTGTGAGACTGTATTTTCAACTTTTTTTTGGAAATTTGGAAAAAATAATTCAAAATCAAGAAAGATGGGGGAGCTAACTTTTTTCCGGTACATCGGAGAGAACTGAAACTCGGAATATCGACTAAAAATCACATTTTGAACATTCCCGATTTTTGATTGGCTCCAAATTATGCGCTGACCAATAGAAATATAGATTTGGTCTGTGATTAAAATAACTCTAGCCTTTCGGGCTCGCGTATAACTCCGGCCCTTCGGGTTCGCATATAACTCCGGCTCTTCGGGCTCGCGTATAACTCCGGCCCTTCGGGCTCGTATATAACTACGGCCCTTCGGGCTCGCGTATAACTCCGGCCCTTCGGGCTCGCGTATAACTCCGGCTCTTCGGGCTCGCATATAACTCCGGCCCTTTAAGCTCGCGTATAACTACGGCCCTTCGGGTTCGTATTACTGAGTATCCCAGATTCACAGATTTTTGTCGTGGAGGCGCGGGATTGATTGAAATAATGTTGTCAGATTTTTCTAAACTACATTGAAATATCGAAATTTGGAAAGTGTAATTTGTGAATTATTATTTCAATTAGGTATCAGGAATAAGCTTAGCCTCCCCTGCCTCCTCCGACGAGCCGCCACTGTTTGTTCCTGAACAAAATATACCAGGGTCCTTATTCTTGAAACAGGAGAGCAACGTTCCCAGGAGAACGAGTGTTCCGTCTTTGTTACTTATATTATCAGTTGCATATTGTTGTGAAAGACGGAACACTCATTCTCCTGGGAACGCTGCTCCCCTGTTTCAAGAATTAGGACCCAGAACAACAAGTTCAAAGAACACAGAGAACTAGGAAACTACCTGAATCAATGACATATGACATATTCTACAGTTATTGAACAAGATGGTGATCCTACTACTGTACAGCAGGTCCTCAGTTGATCAGATCAGGATTCTTGGCTCTGAGTATGACGCCTTGATTGAAAATGGTAAGTTCCTAGGAATTAGTAGATTCACCACCAGGAAAAAAACATCAGATTGTAAATGGGTGTTCAAAACATGGACAAGTGTCACAACATAAAGCACGATTAGTTATAAGAGGCTGTACACAAAAAAAAGATATTGATTTCGAAGAAACTTATTCATCTGGTGTTAGGTACAACTCTATCAGATATTTACTTGCTCTTGCAGCTGAGCATGATCTAGAAATTGAACAGCTTGATGCAGTGACAGCTTTCTTACAGGATGATTTGTCACAAGAAATCTACATGGTTCCTCCTGAATATTTCTCCAAAACCAACAAGGTTAGTCGGTTAAAAAAATCATTGTACAAGTGTATTTTTGAAGAATACCGGCTTGAAGCAGTCAGGCACCGATCCTTGTACCTATATATTTTAAAATTACTGAAAAAGTTATATTAATTTTAGCCATATATGTAGATGACATCCTATTATAGAGAAGGTAGATAAGGTCCTAAGACCCAATTGATGAACAACTTTAAGATGAAAGACCTTGGACAAGCAAAATCCATTCTGAGATTTCACATCACACGTGACAGACAAAATAAAAAAAATATGTATCGACCAACGTCTTTATCTAGAAAAAGTATTGAGCAATATGGAAAAGTCGAATCCTGTTGATACACCTTTAGCTCCGGGTGAGAAGTTAACAAAAACTCAATCACCAACCAGCGAAAATAAATTTAATTCCATATCAAGAAGCTGAGGGCAGTTTACTCAAATTTCAAGGCCAGACATTAGTTATGCAGTCAATTATGCCAGCCGATTCAATCAAAATCCAGGACAGGCGCATTGGGTAGCAGTGAAGCGCATTCTCAGGACACAATAGACTGGAAACTTCAGTTTAATGGTCCCGACATTATAGGTTACTGTGATGTGGATTGGGCACTGATCAGGATGATTGTCGTTGGATTACTGGATACATCTTCTTGAAGAATAATTCTCCAATATTATGGAACAGCATGAATACATACCTATGTCGTCATCAATTCAGGAAGCTTTGTGGTTACGTTCTTTAAACAATGAACTCAGTACGAAAACATCCGGTTTTATTCAAGAATACAGCATGAACACTTATGTATAACTACTAATGCTTAGGCATATCGTATGTGACCCATATTCCCTTCTACTATTTGGTAAGTTTTTTTATGTAGGTATACATCCCAACTCTCCCTAACTCCCATATTTTGTACCTTGTATAGAATTTATGCTGATGTTCAACTGATTATATTTTTTTATAAAATAAAGAATGAAGATAGACTGTGTGTTTTACTCGAGGTTTTACTCTAGTTCTTTTACATGTCCTAAGAGAATTTAGCCAGTTTTCAAAAGGGATACAGATTCTCAGGCTGCAAATGATAGATAAATAATAACAAAAACCTTGAAGAAATATAGAGAACTCTTGGGAGACTTACTAATCCAGTAAACGAACAGTAATAAAGCTCTGCAATACTCAATTATTGTAAACCCCAGGCTATTTTTTCACATATTTTCAAAACACAATATTTATATCTACATATGGTTTGGTTGTCAAGAAAATTACACGTCCACTATGGTCATCATTAGAGAAAATTGATACTGCGGGGCACGCGAACAAGATATATCAATCACAATGCGAAACCGAGCGGAAAATTACTATTGCGACGCATGAAAAGTTTCTTCGGCTTCGGCAAAAGAACGATGACATAAGCTTCACAGGCCCAAAAGTGCATAGTAGTGCTGAATAAAAAAAAAAACATAAAAAAAACCTTACCTTTTCTAAGAACATATTGATATGCATCTTAAATATGACTTCGTGGTATTTTGTAATTTCAGTTTTATGCAAAACGGGTATATTTCGAGTGTATGCATACAACTATAATACGAGAATTATTGCATTATTTTGACACATCATTATCTTTTGGATTCAAATTCTATGGAAAAAAAAATGACTGCTATTACATTTTTAGAAGTCGGCAGTTAATAAGGCCGCCAGTCACATCATTAAGACACCATTAGCGCCCCCCCAGTGATAAAAATGTCTCGGAGACAATAAATTAATTGATATAATCTCGCGAGTGCCAAATCTCAATCGCTGCCTTATCGGCCAACTTACAATTCGCTCAGCGGAGACCGTGGGATTAGCATTTGCGAAAAAGTCACACGGTGACATCGAAGTTTGAGGTATCCAGAGTCTTAAGGTTTTATTAACCCAAACCAACTAACATCTACCACTCTCCATCCAAAATAGGAGAGAGTATAAAATTCCGATTATTATCTTATTGAATAAGATTGTGAGAAAATATTACTCGGATAGGTGATGCAAGATTAGTCTGTGGAATGCCGATTTGGTTTATTGAATATGTAGTTGGTCGATCGTGTAACAAGGTCATTTGAAGCCATTGGCGGCGTTCGCAGGAATTTAGAAGGTGGTTTTTAGTGATTTGAAGAAGAAAGTTGTTAGTCAACAACTGTATTGGAATTCTTTGAATACCTGCGATAATTGCTATGATTTCCGTAAACTTTATTCTTTGCTTGTTTCTAAAGAAACTAGAAATTATTTTTTAATTAATGATTTCTTGTACCATGCCTACGATTTTCGTTTTGGTAATTAACCACACATGGTAACGTAATCCTTAAGGTATTAACCAGACGTTAATGACGTAATGTGTGAAGGTTGCTTAAGGGTTGATGTTGACATTATTGTAGATTCTTCGAATGCATTCCCTCCCAGATCTGCACCAGTCCCGCAGAAAAAAGATCATTATTTGGTTGGGCCAGAGCCGTTTCCCTGTAAATTCTCGTGAGGATGGAGTAAATTATTATTAACAACAGAATGTCTCGGAAACCATGCTGGTTCCGAATGCATGATTGAAAACTGAAGCTGCAGCCCTGGATGGTTGTTGATAGTGAAGAATATCCTCATATCCCGAATTAGGTCTTCCTGAATTTATAAGATCATCTGTTGAACCAGAAGTAAAATGACTGAATAAGTCTACGGCATTATTCACCATTTGATTCAAATTTTCATTCATAGCATTATCTTCGGGATAAGAGGCGACTGTATCATTGTCTGTTCAATCGACTAATTCATGGGAAATATGAGGTTCGACGTGAATGAGAGGATGTTCCCTATTGGCATTCACTCATGTTTGGAGAAAATAACACACTTCGAACTTAACGCCCCACGTTGGGCGCCAATTTGTTGAGAGTGAAATTACTCCAGCCAGAGGGCCGATCCTTCCGTAGAGCTCCCTGAGAAAACAAATTTTTCCTCTTTGTCATTCTTGTTTGACAAGGACAAAAAAATTCGTTCTATCGGGGAGCTCTACTCCATGCCCGAGGATCGAGCCCCCAGGCTGCAAGATGGGTGGGCAAAGACAAAAAAAATATACTAAATTCCAAACTTATCTGTTTATATCCAGTGCCTTCTATTCCTTAGAGATTGCATTGCCCATCTTTTATGGAAATTTATTTCTGTATTTTCCTGAAATAGTGTGGATGCTCAGATTTCAAATCTAGTTCCACTTACACTCAAGATTTCCCAGCATTTCTTTTTTTTTTTTTAACCTTTCTGGTAGTCTTGATGTTCTGATCTGCTGTTTATTCCGATATGATTTATCGTGTTTATCGAGTGTTTGATTCTTTCGAAATCCAAATCAAGATCTCTCAGTGCAAGATTGTAATGCCAGATGCCTGTCTCTGAAATTCTACGTTACAATAATCAATTTTTGGAAAGTTTGGGTTGGTTTCAAGTAAAATTAAGGAAAATTCACCTCTTACATTTTAATTTTTTCCTGCAAAACTTGCAAAGAGAAAATTTTGAAAATTTTCCAGGAATAAGAGGAAAATGAGAAGCTCATTTTACGAAAATTTCAAAATTTTTCAGTGAAAAATTAATCCAGGAAAAATTTTGAAAAACTTACTTTTCAGCAAAATTAAGGAGAATTTATCCTCTTACATTTTAATTTATTTCTAGAAATCTGGCAAAGGGAAAATTGTGAAATGTTTCCAGAAGAAAAAGAAAAGTGAGGAGCACATTATAGAAAAATTTCAAAATTTTCTAGTCAAAAATCACTCCAGGAAAAATTCTGGGAAATTGACTTTTTCAGGCAAAATTCACCCTCTTACATTTTGATTTTTTTTGGGAAACTGGCAAGAAAATTGTGAAAATTTTCCAGAAAAAGAAAAAAATAAAGAGCTCATTATAGCAAATTTTGTAATTTTCGAAGACTCGTAATTTCCGTAATTTGTTTTTAGAATTTTTTTAATTCCTGTCATTTCTCAAATAATTCTTATAATTTTTATATTAATTCCTGTGGTTCTTCAAATTTTCGTAATTTTTTAATTCCCGTAGTTTCTCAGAAAATTCCGTTATTTTTATAATTCCACGTTTTTGTATATTTCAAAAATTAGTAGGTAAAACCCGTAATTCCCGGTCTTTATAATTTTTGTAATTGTAATTCCTGATTCTTGTAATTCTTGTTATTTTCTAACTTTTTGAAAATCATCATAGGTTTTTTCGATTTTTGCAATTCGTTAATAAATTTCCGTGATTTATAAAACTTTTGTAATTTTTCTAATTTTCATAATTTGAATGGTGCTGTAGCACCCCTCAAATGTGGAGCCTAGTTGCGCTTATGTGTATTACAAGGATGCCTGATGAACTCAAAGAGTTACCCTACTAGAGCCGCCTTAACCAACTACACCTAACTACACTAAAAGAACGTGGGGAGACTTTATTGAAATTTACAAAATACTGAATGGTGACTATCTATGTGACATTAACTTCTTCCACGCCACTAACGCTATACCAATACCCTACATCATAACCAGAAACTTAAGAAGGAAAGGTGTAACAAGTTACTAAAACGAAATTTCTTGACAATAAAAAGGCATTGTCTCGTGTTGCGCGCGCATTCCAGGTAAAAATAGATAGGTCTATCATGGATTTGGAAAAACCCCAAAGTGTAGGTAGGTACTTCTAACATACCCAAAGTCCAATAAGCACACATGATGAGACATTTCAATTCAATTATAAACGTTCAGAAGTTGCTAAGGCCCATGTGATTGCAATGTTGTCGATAAAATCCTTATCTGCACAATTAAAAAGTCAACCCAATAAATAATCGAATCTATATACACCAAAATGGATACTCCGAGAGCATCTCGCGCAGTGTCTTTTTGTCTGTCCGAATTCCTGTCCGGCGAATTCCATTCCGTATGTGGCAACCCAGCATCTCTCGTCGTCTTCCCCTCTCGTTCCTCTCCCAACAAGTTTCCCCCCAATGCCGGCCCCTCAGCTGACCTGATCCGATCAGCTGCATGCCGCATTCCTTCGGCCCACGGTCCACGGCCTCTCTTTTCTCTTGTTTTTGTTTTGACCACTTCGTCGTCGGCATTACATTGTTCCCATGATTACGCTATTGATTCCGTCCTACGACGTTTTGTTTACCTTTTTGTTACAATAACGATTATACTTATATAAGGTCTTGTTACTTTCATCCATTTATTTGTTGGATTATCTGCTCTAGGAGCACTAAGTGGGGGTGCTGCTGGTATAGCAAAAGCATCAATACAATGGTCTGACTCTAGGCTAGTCAAAATAGGGGGTTGGGGTAGAAAAAATTAGTAACAAAGTGATCTCTGCGGAAATGAGTAGTCAATAGGGTCCTTATTAATCCCTCAAAAATCGCACTTTGTCGCATTGGTGGAACTTGGAAAAAAATGGCCGCCATCTTGATTTTTTTGGAATTTATAGAATATTTCGTAAAGTACGCATTATATCAAAAAAACTCAAGAGGACTTTTTTGTGGAGAATCAAAAGTTACCTATAATGGGAGAAATTTAAAGACCATCAGCTGCAAATGAAAAAGTTATTGACATTTATTTCATTTGGCAACATGGAATTCTTCAAAACTTCTGAAAAAAACTCAAATAAGTATTATTTTTTTTTGGTGCAGAATTAAAAACTACATTTAATAGAAGAAAAATTCAATAAATTTAATGATCTAAATATTTTTGTTGAGAAGAAGCAAAAACGCATATGACCAGAAAAACATTTGGGCAGGCAACTACCCAGACACAGACAGCACACAAAGTCTTAAAGACGTCTTTTTTAAGTCTGCATTCTGCATTACATCTGACCGTCTGAAGACTAAAAAAAAAAAACGTCTAAAAACTTCCATAATCAGATGTCCTAAATTCACATCTCAAGGATAACTGAACTGAGCCACACTATTTCGTACAGCCAGGCCTAGAAGTGAATAATGGTCCATGTATTAAAAAGAGATTTGAAGACTTATTTTAAAAATTTCGTTGGAGACGAAGAATGTCTTAGTTTTGAAGGCGTCTTTATAGGCAGACTTCTGAAAGGCGTTGGGTTTTGTAACATACGTCGTCTTAAAGATGTCTTTAAGACGCCTTAAAGATTTCCCACAGAATTCGTTTTTCATTTAATTTTAGAAGTTATTTGAAACCATTTAGAATCCTACAGAACACTTTAGAACTTCAATAATAAGCCTTTTCGAAAGTTCAATACACTTAAAATTCAACTCATAATTTCCAACAGCATTGTGTAGCGCTTCAGAACATTTTGAAAACTTCAGAACCATTATCAGAATGGAGTATTTTGGAACAATTTAGAAACTTCAGAGATATTTTAGAACAATAACGATTCAATTTAGAACTAGAAACCTTCTAGAATGCTTTTAAACCAATTCAACTTCACTTTGGAACTTCAATGGGGTTAAAAATCTGTCAATCTATCAAATGAACATTTTGAAATTTAACTTGGATCCTTCGAAGAAGCGTACTTCCCAATTTAGAAATTACTGAAAAACTTCTAGAATGCTCCAGAACCCAGTCAACTTGGAACACTTTAGACAAACCTCAGAATTGTGCCAGAGAGCCTAATAAATAATAATAAAAATAAAATGAGTAATAAATAATAATGAAATATTAACAAGAAAATGTTCCTCTTTCAATTCAAATTCTTGAATTTTTATAATTTTTTCTATTCCAGGCTCTTGATTTTTCCTTACTTTTTTATCCTAAATTCTTAATTTTCTTTTGGCTTAGATTTTTTTTCTTGAATTATCATTATTCCTGTATTTTAGAATTTCAGGCTCTTGACTTGTTTTTCAATTTTCAGTCCTGTCTCTTCAAATAGTTTTCTACCAAAATGAATTTTTCGTATGTTTCCGTTTAAAGAAATCAATAATTTAAAACCCTAGCGTTTAGAATAGACAAAAATTGAAAGTTATAAAATGAGTAATAATAATAAAATATCAGTTCTGAAGACATCTTTAGGCAGACGTCTGAAAGACGTTGGGTTTTGTAACACGACGTTTTTAAAATGTCTTTAAGACGCCTTGAAGACGTAAGCCGACGTCTGAAAGACGTCCTGAATGTCGTTTGTGGACATCTTAGGGACGTCTTTAAGATGTCTGTGTACTGTCTGGATAGACACTAAGTAATTCAAATAAATTAAATTCTATACTTTAAGGTTTATAAAAAAATCACTAAACCTTCACAGTAGTGAAAGAGAAACACTGGAAACTTGAGAACATGCTTTAAACCTTTAACACCAAACTTTTCGATAATTACTGTTGTTTTTTTTCATCTCAATATAGGTATCTTCAATCCTCTACTAACGGCCATTCTTAAGTTTTATTAGAAAAATCCATACATTTCGCGATTTCACCTAAAGTTTAAAAATTTCCAGATTTTTAAATAAATTAATTCCCAATAACTTTTTTGTTTTCCAGCTTATAGTGTTGAAATTTCTTTTATTATAAGTAACTTTTTATTCTCCACAAAAAAGCACTCTTGAGTTTTTTTGATATAATGCATACTTCACGAAATATTCAATAAATCCGAAAAAAATCAAGATGGCGGCCATTTTTTTTTAAGTTCCACCGATGCGACAAAGTGCGATTTTTGAGGGATTAATTAGGACCCTATCGACTACTCATTTTCGCAGAGATCACTTTGTTACTAATTTTTTCTACCTCACCTGCATAAACCTGCCTAGATTGACTATACTACTCTAGAACAATACCAAGCTCGAAGACTAAGACCAAATTCAGGTAACTTGACACGACCTCAGTGAACCTTTGAAACTGTTACTTGGTATATGACAACAAGTCTAAATCAAAAACTTAAGTTACACATGGGGATTAAACTAAATTATCATCTACTATGAGAAAATAAAATGCGAATGAGAAATGATAACTTAATATTCCACCTCAATATAACGTAACGTTACCAAAAAAAGAAACACTGACGCATAATCACTTAGCAAAGAAAGAAGTGCCTAGCACTTTGCCTTATACGATACAAAATTATATTGTGGCCAAGAATGGTAACTTTACGTTTTTGAACGAGGAAATGACAATACCTTTCTTTCAGCTGATGCCCCAATGCTCTTGTGAAGATATCTGCAAAAAAATAAAAAATACATTATATAAAATGGAAATCGCGTTAATTATTACAAATAATTATGTTTCTCCTAATGCAATTTGCATGTTTTCACGTGTCAAATGTCGGTACAAAACTTTTAATTAGTCCTTAATGACTAGAATTTATTTTAAGGAAGTCGCGCTATCTTGTGTAGTACACGAATTTCCAATTGGAAAAATTAGTGTTTGGGTATCAAAGTTTAACATGTAGATATATTTTGGGCCAGCAAACTTTTACAGAAATGTACACAATATGGCAGACTATAAAACTCGGTGTAAACGACCCGTTTGTCCCAGTTCTAGAGTTGTTTTGTTCTCAGTCTTAAGAGAGGAATTCGTTAATATTGTTAATACTTGAAAACAATGTGTCTCCGGTTGGCAAACAGTTAACTACAAATTTTAAATAGCTATTTTATGCTGTTATCAACTAACAAGCGAATTCCTGAGAAATGTAACATTTAATTTATCACAATAATTGTTAAGCGTAGGAGTTTCATATTTTATATATATATTTTAATTGCCAGGGTCATTATTGCGTCAATTATTTTTTTAATACATACTCTAGGCATTCGAAGAATAAATAAATTCGTTTTCCCCAAAGGCTTATTTAACAGATAAATTTCCTTGTCCATTTCTGCATTGGTTCGTTTAATCACCAGCCCGTGACCCCTCTTCTTGATGGGTGCAAACTAATTTGGTATTCTCCCACACCGTGAGCTGCCCATTTATCACTCCTGGAAAGGAAAGGCGGCTCGGCTTTTAATAAACCACGCGATATTCATTTTGCTCGTGTGTCCAGGGCGACATGTAAAATTTTTGTTTTTTGATGTTTCAACCAGCGATTTGTATGTGTATGTGTATGTATAGTATGTATTGTACCCCTCCTTCTGCTTATAAGTTCGGGTTTCCTACTCAAAGCAGCCCCTCCAGTCCTAGGTCCTTTAGGAATTTCAGGATATCAAGCGATTCCAGGGCTGGAATGTCTCCCAACTGCATAAGGACACTTCCCAGGTTCTTCATCCTTGAGCGCCTAACGGCATCACAGTTCTAGAAGATGGTGAGGTGTCTCTTCTCCGTATTCACAGAATCTGCAGGTGCTATCTTCTAACCCCAACTTCTGTAGGTGTTTTTTAAGTCTCCAATGTCCCGAGAGAAATCCGGTTAGAGTATTGAAACTTTTCTTACTAAGGTTGACCAGCAATTCTAATCTTTTTTGGTTGAAGTTGCCCAATAGATCTTTAGCCTGTCGTAGTCCTAGCTGTTCTATGTTCTGTTTGTTCCTTAGTCGGTCACAGTTCGTAAAATCGCAACCCAGCTCTAAAACTGAGTACTTGAAGTGCATCCTACTTTATCTCCTTCTTTGTTTCACTCATTTATAACCGCATTTGTTGTTTTTGCAAATGTATCCTACCTTATCTACTTCTTTGTCTTACTATTTTTGCTAAAAATACAATCAAATTAACATTAAAAATATTTTTTTTTTATTTGTTGGAAAATGAGGAAAAACATTCTATTTGAGATTGTAATTGTGGCAACGTTGTTTTCGATCAAGTAGGCCTTGTAATGAATTGTCATTTGCCACTTTTGACAGCCGAGTGTTTTTATCCAGCTTTTCCTTGAATTTCCCGGTTTTTTAAGGATTTTTCAATCAAAAAAACTTGTTTAGAGTACGAGGCTTCATTTTCTGACAAAAATTTCCAGTTTTCCAACGAGGTAAGTGACCAGAACCTTGGTTTGATCAAGTAGGCTTTAGCATGTTGGTTTTCCATTGAATTTTCCACTTTTCCAAGGCTTCTTTAATCGGAGAAAGACTGTTTTGAGTGCGGTGCTTTAAATTTGTTTTAATTTTTCACCAAAAACTTCCATTTTTAGACTAAAATAGTATCCTACTTTATCTCTCTCTTTGTCTTACTCACTACTATCAAATTATTAGTCGGCCATTTTAAAGTGTCGTGTTTACATTTTTATCCAGGTTTTCCTCGAATTTTCCACTTTTCCAGGGTTTTTTCAGTCGAAAAAACTGGTTTAAAGTACGAGGGTTCGAGTTTTCTCCATTTTTTGCTAGAAATTTCCAGTTTTAGATCCATTAATTTACACTCAAAAGGTAAGTGAGAAAAAATTATTGAAAAACAAGTTTTTGGGGCCTTATTTAGGGAATTTCTAATTTTAAAATCGTTATTAATTAATTATTTAACTGGTTTTTAATTATTAAATTACAAGTAGAATCCCATTTTAAATGATTTTTTTTTTGAAGTTTTGTGATGTGGCATCATCGCTTGTAGCCCACTTCAAGTAGACCTTGTAAAAAATGTCATTTGTCATTTTTGACAGTCGGCAATTTTCAATTGACGAGTCAAAATCCAGTTTTTCCTCGAATTTTCTGCTTTTCCAGGCCGTTTTCAATCGGGAAAACCGTTTTAAAGTTCGAGGCTTTGAGTTTTCTCCGTTTTCCACCAAAAATTTCCAGTTTTCCAATAGAGTAAGTGACCAAAACTTTGATTTTTCAAGTAGGCTTTGGAATGTTGGTTTTCAATTGAATTTTCTACTTTTCTAGGAATTTTTCAATTAGAAAAAGATAATTTTAAAGGCGAGGCTTTGAATTTGCTTCATTTTTCCACCAAAAACTTCCATTTTTAGACTTAAATTGTTTCCTACTTTATCTCCCTCTTTGTCTTATTTACTATTAAGCAGGCCTTGAAATGTAATTTTTATTGAAATTTATTAAAAATAAGATTCCAATGCATTTTTTTCGGAATTTATCATTTCATAAACATTATTAATTAATTATTTAAACAAATAACTCTTTAAAATTTAATTTTTTCCTATTTGAGATGTGGCAACGTCGCACAATGTCATTTTCCAGTTTTGACAGTCGGCCATTTTTGAATGTTTTTCCTCGAATTTTCCGCTTTTCCAGGCCGTTTTCAATTGGAAAAACCGATTAAGAAGACGATGCTTTGAATTTCTTTCATTTTTTGCCAAAAATTTCCAGTTTTCCAATGGGGTAAGTGACAAAAACTCAAGTTTTATTCAGTAGACTCTGGATTGTCATTTTTACGGTATTTTCTTTGGATTTTCTGCTTTTCCAGTGTTTTTTCGATAAGGAAAACCAATTTTAAGTAAGAGGCTTTGAGTTTTTTTCATTTTCATCCAAAAATTTCTAGTTTTAAATACTAAAATTAGAGGTAGATAGGGTTTTTCTGCCTCTTTTAAAAAAAGTGAGCACTTGGATTACATCCTACTCTATCTCTTTCCTTGTCCTACTCAAAGGGTTTTAGAGCTACTTTGCACTCAAAAAACACCAAATTTAGCAGAAAAAACGTATGAATAAAAAAAAAGGGGGCTCTCAAAACAAAAAAACAAACAAACGCCATTTCGAATTAATTGTCAAAAATTACAAGGCCTACTTTGACTTGGACATGTCAAATTTTTTGACGTTTGCGTCAGGGTTGCTGCAATTTTTGTGCCAGGCTTGCTACATTTTTTCGTCCCTGTGGGCCGATTTTCCAATATCGAGTCACATCCGGGTTGGTTTTAATCCCCCAGCAATTTTCGAACCGTCTGTGTACCATTTGATGGTGTTTGCTTTAAGGGATTGGATAGATTCCATGTTTTATCTGTTTTTTGTACTTAGTGGTACCTACTTGGTAGATCTATAAGATGTGCACAGTTTGGGAGAGGAAAAGTTCTGCTAAGGTGCGTTTTTCTTTGTAAACCTATCTTCTCCAGTCTGAGACATGATCCATTGACAACCCGCTTCACTATTATGTGGAGTGGTGTGAGGTCTAGAATGACTTCTAGTGCCGCGGTTGGGCATGATCTCATCGCCCTTGTTATACAGAGATATGCGAGTTTTTTCCTAGGGTTTTCCTAGCTCGTAGGTATTTCAAATATCCAATTAAATACTTCAAATATTTACTATTCACCAGTATTTGTGACAGCTCTGGGCCGGAGATGTGAATGATAGGAAATTGGTTTCAGGATATTTAATAAAGATGTTTGGGAATACTAAAACTTGTAAGCAAAATTGTGTAGCTCTGCCTAGTCCAGAAGCTGACTTAGTTGCTTTATGTACACAAGTACAATATTGTTTATGTTACCTATACGAAATTGTTATTCGACATGATATTAGATTTTAAAACTTTCAACGTTTTTGAGGATAATCAAGATTGTATTGCTTCAAGGTTGTTTGAAAGAGATAGGTTGCCTCAACATAATGTAAATTTCCATAAGGCATGCGTCATAAAAGTTACCCATTACCAGAAAACCTATTAACTTTAGGAACCTTGGTCTTGCTTTAAATTCTAGGATAATGACATTGAAGTATGTTGGTACAAAACTCACAAACAAAACTCCAATTGGCAGATGTATTGACAAAGGCTCTTTACAAAACTCAGTTTTACCTAAACTGCAATAAAATAGGGTTACAAATCAAGAGAGGGATAAAATTTATTTTTTTGTAGGTTTATAAACTATAAAGATGGTATGTCAATAGAGCTAGAGAAAATATCTCTATTGGTACAGAGTCCTAGCCCAGCTGCCAAAATATTGTTCTGATTTCTTCAATATATGGTAGGTTTTAAAAGGTTGTTGATGCAACATCATCATGTTTACTTGCAAACGAAAGTAGGTTTCGCTGGATGGAAGTGATTTCAATTCCAATGTTTTCTTGGAGGAAGTTCATTCTTTTGATTTGCTTATCGATTCCCCATACTTTCTCAGATTTCCCCAAACTTTGAATATTGTTGAATGTGAAGAAAGGAGAAAACACCTGCAGCTTCCTCTTAACTTATTCGGAATGTTTTTAAATTTGCTTCTCAGAGACAGAGTTTCTCTACGATTCTCCATCCATACATATCAGTAGAAAAGCCTATGTGGGGAATAACCGTGCCTTGCTTTACTTTGCTTTGCATTGCCACCTACCAACATTTGAGTAAAAACTAAAATTTTAAGTTTTAAGAATGATTAGAAAGCTGGAAACCTATAAAAAAATCACACTTTTGTCTTTGTCCCAAGAACTTTAACCTCAAACAGTATATCATTAGAGGTTGAGTTGATGTATTGTTTTTTTTTTAATTCTAATAAATAAATATTCATACAAAATCAATAAGATTATGTACAGGGTGTTTTTTTATATATTAACACCCCACCTACAGCCTTTACCTTTACAAGTAAACAAAAAGTTGTATAGTATTGGCTAAATTTTCAAAATCCATGGTCAAAAACAAAAATTGAATGTCAGAAATCTGCTTTCAGCTTTTTTCAAATGGGATGCGCTATTTGGTTCTATACTCTTGAAAAACACAATTTCCCGATTCCAAAACTATATAATTTGTCTATATTTGATTGAGCCGTCTCCAACATATTTGGTTCTAAAAATTTTGAAAATACCATCAGAGAAACCAAGTACCTCAAATGTTACCTGCAGTTTTCACCTGTACAAGTAGAATGGTTCACAAAATCAGTAGTAGGATACTGTAGCAGAGAGGTAAATAGTCGTAACTCCACTTTTAATCAATATTGAGTTAATATCATTTTCAAACTTCACACTTTCAATTTGTTGTTTTGGCAAAAAATCGTAAGTCCCGCTTTGTTGGTTACCTGAATTTTCAGTTTTGAAAAGACCAGTAACTCCATGTTTTAGTGGGGTAAAGAATAGTATGTCCTTTGTTGTTAATGTTAACCTATACCATCAAATTTTTTAGTGGTAAACAGTAGTAACTCCAGGAAACAACTTGTTTTCTTTTTACTGATTTTTTTTATTTATGGACATACCATTGTTTACCTCTCTGTTACAGGATAGTATCTTTACAATTTTTGGAGCCAAATATATGAGAGATTGCTCAATCAAATATACACTGGCCAGCAAAATTAACGCACCACTAACTTATTTCGAATTATTTTTGGAAATTCATATAAAAATTAAAATATTTATTTTAATTTTGAACTGCCATAGTACACACATTCTTAATTTATACAGTTGTTTTTTTTTTTTTATCGAAGTCTGTTTATATTATCTTTATTTTGTTGGAATTCAGATGAAATTTGAATTAACATATCTCTTTCATTCTTAGGTTTTATTACTAAAATTTATCATTTTGCAATGAAAATTCATGTTTGTGAGGTACAGTGAATTAAAGTGTTTATTATGGAACGCCAGAAATTTGACGGCCGAAGAGTGTGCTCAGGCAGTCATTTTACTGGAAGAGGGATGGAGCTTCCGAAGAATTGGACAGAGATTTGGTGTATCGCATACATCCGTTTCCCTTATGATCGAACGTTATAGGGAGACAGGTCAGAACTTGAGAAGACCTGGCCAAGGCAGACATCGCATAACTACGCAAGTTCAAGACCGTTTTTTAAGAGTCTCAGCTTTAAGACAACGGTTCGTGACAGGAAGATTGCTGCAGATGGACTCAGAATTTCAACTGATACTGTTCGTCGACGCTTGGCTGAAACTGATATGAGACCAAGAATCCCAGCGCGAGGACCAGCTTTGACCCCAGAGCATCGTAGAGCAAGGTTGAATTTTGCTAGAGTACACATCGATTGGGCTGATGAAAATTGGGAAAGAGTTCTTTGGTCAGATGAAAGCAGATTTTGTCTCTACAACTCAGATAGACGTATGAGAGTTTATCGAAGACCAAATGAAAGATATGCCCAATGTAACTTCCAAAACACCAGATTATTTAGTGGAGGGTCAGTTATGTTTTGGGGAGGAATCTCTTTAACTGCTCGTACTGACTTGGTAGCTATTGATAATGGCAGTTTAACAGCAGATAGGTACATAAGGGAGATCCTGCAAGAACATGTGATACCATTTGGCCCTTTCATTGGTGAGAATTTTTTATTTCAGCAAGATAATGCTAGACCGCATGTTGCTCAGATTGTGCAAGATTATCTTCATGACTTTGGAATTGAAACTATGGACTGGCCAGCAAACAGTCCTGATCTTAATCCAATAGAAAATGTTTGGGACATGATCTACCGCCGTTATGGAGAACTTCCTAACCCTCCCAACAATTTGGATGGGCTGACTAGAGATATTGTTCAAATATGGAACAATTTGGATGAAAACGAGATAAGGCCCGTAATTTTGAGCATGAATAATCGCTGCCGTGCTGTTATCCAAAATAGAGGAGGAAATACCCGTTATTAATTATTTTAAGCTAAAGTTAATAATTTTTTATTTTTCGAATTATGTCGTTTTTTTTTCATTTATTTTTTTCTTACCTTCTTTTGGAATTTTATCTTTTGTTAATGCCCTTATCAAGTTAGAATAAGAATATACTTATTTAAGACAAAAAAATATTTGATCAATATTATGACATAAAAAATATTTGTCAAAATATAGTAGTGGTGCGTTAATTTTGCTGGCCAGTGTAGATCTGGGCATTGTGATCTTCAAGAATATAGAATGAAATATAGGGAATCCCATTTGAAAAAAGCTGGAAGCATGCAAAATTTCACATTTCTGACATTTAATTTTTGTTTCTGACCATGGTTCCTAAAAAGTCAGCCAAAACTGTACAACTTTTGTATTTACACCTTTCTTCTACCTGTGAAGGTAAAGGCTGTAGGTGGGGTGTCAATATATAAAAAAACACCCTGTACAAATAAGTGGATTAGTGCGGAACTTATGGGTGGACCTCTGGCCCCATATTCTTGACTGTCCGGGAAGGGAGTGTTCCCGGGAACGTTCCCAGGAAAGCTAGTTCACTTTCGCTCCCGGGAGCTAAAAAGTCGTATTCTTGAATACCCACAAACGCTCGCAATGTTGCCGCCTATGCGAGTGTCACTCGGACTAACCAAAACGTATTTTCAAGCAAAAAAAACGAAGAGGAAGTAATCTAACCCCAACGTTTGATGTTTATTATTGTCTATTTTTCCAAACTTTGAAAGCTGAAAGGCGTTTGGGTTTGATAATTTATTTATTTTTAATTAGGTACCCTATGAGCATCATCGCTGTGTTTTCGATAATTGTATTCCTCCTTTGGGATTTTTTATACATGAGGGAAATATTCCGCATAATTTTCCGCAGCATAAATTCCGTATTCCTGTTCCTGAACTTCATGTGGCTCATCAACTTCTGGAATACTGTGTTCAATGCATACCTTTGTAGTTTTGGTTGAAGCCGAGATTTGCATTGAAGCGGTAACATACGGAGTAACCATGTCCACTATTTCGTGGCATACATTTTTGCTCACTCCTAAAAATTTCATGCATTTCTGATCAAGGGAAAAAGAATTCTCCGACGCAGAACATCCCATCCTATTTCTTTCACTTCCGCAGCATTTCCCATGTCTTCTTGGATTATGTTCTGTATTCAAGATAATCTCATTAAAATAATCCACGTGTAGTTGTGGTTGGATGGTGTGTGTTTCTGTTGAAATATTTTTCTAGTAATCATTTAATATAATTATTTGTGCGTCAAGTTTGAAAACAACGTCAAGTTTTGAGGTTAGAAACCCTGGCGGGAACTCGTTTTCTCTTGGGTGAGAGGATGGGAACTTCAGAATTCCCGGGAACTTTCACTTCACAGCCCCATTTTCAAGAATATGACATGTACCGTTTTGAGGTGAACCTTGCTCACTTCCCGAGCAAGTTCTCCTCCCAGAAATCAAGAATACGGCCCCTGGGGAACGAGCGGGTTCCGCAGCCATCTATTCATCAATATGTTGTTCAATTACGATACTAAACTGACTCATTCAAATATGCGTTATTCTCATTAGTTTAAAAATTATACATTTCAGGTGAATGTCTAACTTGAACAGTTCAATAGTATATTGGTGATAAAATACCTGCGGACGAGTTCCGCAGCCATCTACTCACCAATATACTGTTGAACTGTTCAAATAAGATACTCACCGTGTACTTTTTAAACTAATGAGAATAACTCACATTTGAGTGAGTCAGGTTAGTATCGTAGGTACTTGATATTGGTGAATAGATGGCTGGGTCCACCCATAGGTTCCGCAACAATCCATTCGTTTGTATTTGAATAACTTGTCACAATATATTACTAGTTTGGTAAAGTAACATTACTAATTCCTGTTGAAAGGCGAATTGACAAAAAGTGGATAATCTTACAAATTCTGACTTTATAATATAATAAGTTATTTTTCAAGTAAAAAATAAGTGGATTATTGCGGAATTTATAGGTGGACCTCTGCGGGACGAGCGCAGCGAGTTTCGCAGCCATCTAATCACCAATATACTGTTGAACTGTTCAAGTAAGACATTCACTTGAAACGTGTAGTTTTTAAACTAATGAGAATAACTTACATTTGAGTGAGTCATGTTAGTATTGTAATTAAACAACATATTGATGAATAAATGGCTGCGGAACTCGCTGCGCTCGTCCCGCAGAGGTCCACCCATAAGTTCCGCAACAATCCACTCGTTTGTACTTGAATAACTTGTCACATTATGTTACTAGTTTGGTAAAGTAACATTACTAATTCCTGTTGAAAGGCGAATTGACAAAAAGTGGATAATCTTACAAATTCTGACTTTATAATATAATAAGTTATTTTTCAAGTACAAATAAGTGGATTATTGCGGAATTTATAGGTGGACCTCTGCGGGACGAGCGCAGCGAGTTTCGCAGCCATCTAATCACCAATATACTGTTGAACTGTTCAAGTAAGACATTCACCTGAAACGTGTAGTTTTTAAACTAATGAGAATAACTTACATTTGAGTGAGTCATGTTAGTATTGTAATTAAACAACATATTGATGAATAAATGGCTGCGGAACTCGCTGCGCTCGTCCCGCAGAGGTCCACCCATAAGTTCCGCAACAATCCACTCGTTTGTACTTGAATAACTTGTCACATTATGTTACTAGTTTGGTAAAGTAACATTACTAATTCCTGTTGAAAGGCGAATTGACAAAAAGTGGATAATCTTACAAATTCTGACTTTATAATGTTATTTTTCAAGTACAAATAAGTGGATAATTGCGGAATTTATAGGTGGACCTCTGCGGGACGAGCGCAGCGAGTTTCGCAGCCATCTAATCACCAATATACTGTTGAACTGTTCAAGTAAGACATTCACCTGAAACGTGTAGTTTTTAAACTAATGAGAATAACTTACATTTGAGTGAGTCATGTTAGTATTGTAATTAAACAACACATTGATGAATAGATGGCTGCGGAACTCGCTGCGCTCGTCCCGCAGAGGTCCACCCATAAGTTCCGCAACAATTCACTCGTTTGTACTTGAATAACTTGTCACATTATGTTACTAGTTTGGTAAAGTAACATTACTAATTCCTATTGAAAGGCAAATTGACAAAAAGTGGATAATCTTACAAATTCTGACTTTATATAATAAGTTATTGTTCAAGTACAGGTTGTTTTTTTATATATTGACACCCCACCTACAGCCTTCACCTTTACAAGTAGATAAAAGGTGTAAATACAAAAGTTGTATAGTATTGGCTAAATTTTCAGAATCCATGGTCAGGAACAAAAATTGAATGTCAGAAATGTGAAATATTGCATGCTTTCAGCTTTTTTCAAGTGGGATGCCCTATATTTGGTTATATATTCTTGAAGAGCATAATTTCCCGATTCCAAAACTATATAGTTTGTTTATATTTGGTAGAGCCGTCTCCAACATATTTGGTTCTAAAAATGTTAAAAATACTATTAGAGAAACGAAGTACCTCAAATTTCACCTGCAGCTTTCACCTGTATAGGTAGAATGGTTCACAAAATCAGTAGTAGGATAGTATTTTTACAATTTTTGGAGCTGAATTATGAGAGAATGTTTAATCAAATATAAACAAACTATATATTTTTGGAATCGAAGCATTGTGCTCTTCAAGAATATAGAATGAAATATAGGGCATCCCATTTGAAAATAGCTGGAAGCATGCAAAATTTCACATTTCTGACATTCAAATTTTGTTTCTGACCATGGTTTTTAGAAATTTTGCCTAAACTGTACAACTTTTGTATTCACCCCTTTCTTTTACCTGTAAATGTTTGGCAATACATAAAAAAACATCCTATACCTACCTATTTAAAATCACCTCATTCTCCTAAATAGTTCCCATATTCCTATATTTTTATGGGAAAAACCATATCTTGCACAATGCGCTGCCAAAACTAACCCAAACTAACCCAATCTGGCTTACTTTATCTTAAACTGCCCCCCCTTCTCAAAAAAGGCCTGTATCAGCCCCTGTTTATTATTCGATATACATTTCCTAGGAATTCTTTGAATCTTCTCTATATCTTCCTTGGAGTGGATTTCTCCAAACTTTCGATAATTCCATGTCCTGAGAAATAATTTTTATCTGTGCATATTTCCGCGCTATATCTTTGAACTTCCTCTGTCTTTTTCGTGTCGTTTTAAAAACCTATTTAATTGTTTATTGACACATTTCTTCTTGGATGTATTCTAATTTTTCTGCAGGTAAACATTTTGATGGAAAATCATCATCAATGTTGTAATTGAAGACATGTACTTGTACGTAGCCAGGGGCCAAGGCCAAGACCTTTAAATTATATAAATGATTCTCCAAATTGAAATAAACAGTCCCAAAAATAGCGTAAAAAAATCTAAAAAAGGGGCGTGGCACCCAAAAATTTCGCAAGAAAGACTTCCTGCAAATTTGCCCTCCTCCCCCAAGAGAAAATCCTGGGCTACGCCAGTGAGCTGTTATCATACATTGGCTTTTTATTTATCTCCAAAATAATCCAAAACATTCTTTTCTCACCGCACCTCTGTCGTCGTGGTAGGACCATACAGTTCCAGCCACGGGCATGAATGAATGTAAAGTGTACACAATGAACCCACGCACAAAAAAAAACTTAAAGAATGGGACCAAAAGTAGGTTGTCTCAGGGTGGGAAAAAAGTTGAAAAGAGCCCACAATTTACAACTACACATGTTATTTATGACTCAAAACATAATTAAGACCGCGGTGGCGTTTCCGTTCCGATGAAAGATTAGCACATTACGTCAGACGACATATTTTCGCTTATTAAAATCTGTTCGATCCGCGAAAGACCGCACCCAGTCATGCCGATACGAATTCGCCAATCATAATTATTGTCACCTGCAATTAATAGTGAAAAAATAATAGGAATTCCGTTGCTCTCGAACACCTGCTTAGCTTAAAGACTGTTTCCTCGTTTTAAGCCGGCTCGAAAAAAAAAAATCGACATAGTTTACTCGAGTTACCATTAAGAACCTGCTGTTGGAGATACCGTGCATTAATGCATTCCAACCCCGCGAACCGTTCGCGGATTAATTTATTAGTTTTAATTGGTTTTGGTTCTTTTTAATTTCAACAGAATGTGTATTTTAATAGCGATTTATTTATGACGTCTGGGGAATTTTAATTTGTGGTTATACGATTAGGTATAATTATTGAGATTTTGTAACTTAATCATATGATATCTGGGTATCAAAAGCAATAATGTCATTTGTAATCTTTGCAAAGGAAATATTCTGAAGGAAATTAAGGTAATAGATGAAGACAAAGAACAAAAATAAGATAAAAATCAAATCTGAACCAAAAAAATTGAGAAATTAGGAGATATGATCTTACAAATACAAAAACAAATCAAGATAGAACACAGTAAATAAGGAATTCTCAAGAGTCACAAAGAAGAAAAATAAGGAAACATATTATTTATATAATAAAAGAAAAAAATACGTATATATTGCAGAAGACAAAGAAAAAGGACAATAATAAATAAATATTGCAAACACAGAAGCTTCGAAATGGTTAAACCTTTTAAAATCCATGAATGAAGACACCTTTCCTCTTTCCTAAAGGCAGAAGGCACACACATGTTTAATCGTTGTTACGGCGTGTCAAGATTTTGAATGATTACCCAACATTAATGGTTAGGTTAGGTGGAAGTAATTAAAGAGCAAACATGAATCGCAGATCCGGGTCCGATAATATCATTTTCAATGTAAAGAACATTTCTATTGCCGGTCAGAACCCGAAAACTTTGCTCGATCGACGAACGGATAAGATTGTGTGGAAATTAATATGACAATTGATTTACCGGATAGTGTTTTGCACTTGAATATTATTAGACATACACACACAGGAGCAGTAAATTACCTATTTTATGCTTGCCTCATAACACTGTGTTGGCTCCAATGACCAATCATTTTTATGGATGGCCTAAAATCTTGTGCCAGCAATTCTTAGTAACACCGACTAAAATAAATAGCGGACAATCAATTGTGTATGCACTAGGCGGAAAGAGAACCCCTCTTCAAATGGACTGTATCCAAAAATGTTGAATCAGTCTAATAATAATAATGATAATGGTTTTTTGACTAATTCATGCATGTCGCTTGGAGTAATATGATCTATGCATGAATATTGAGTATGATTATCGACTATTGTGACAAATTTTGGAATTATTGTAATCAGAACACAAATGCAAATACTTCAAGTCATTGGATCTGGGTAAGTGGGTTTCACCAAATCAAAATGGTTAAGCAAAATACATGCTAAATGGATTGCGATGTCGAAAATGGCCATTATACAAGTATGTCCGGATGCCTTTTGGACTAAAAAATGCTCCAGCTGCGTTCTAAAGAGTACTGGATAACGTATTCAATAAGAAAATTGCCATTCATACATCTTACTTATATTTTTTATCGTTCTCCTTTATACCAAAGCATGTGCGTTATTGACCCAATAAAAATAGACCACAAAATATTTTGATATTTACCGAATAACGGTATAAATAAACGATAAGGCAAAAGCAAACAAAGTTCCTTTTAAAAATTAAATATTCCAGGAATTAGGCATTCGATCAAATTCCAACAGTATCGCTTTTTGGGTGATTTTTCTAGATCTTTAAAAATTAAATGTCCTCTCTAATGTTATTACGGGCGCGTGAGGTTCGTCGACCCCTCATTAGCACCGAGGCAGACACCGATGTGTATATGGCACTTACAGTACGGTACGACGGACGTACTACATTATTACTTCATTCATATCGGGGCTTAGGCTCTTCCGCACACTTTTTTTTTTTTCGCTTCCGGATGGCGACAGCACAACGAAATTGCTCCAACGAAAACTTCAAATTTATTGGTACTCGTATTTACAAATAGATAAACAAGTTGTTTGGTTATTTCTCGAAGCCTCGAGTACAAACACCGGATGGAAGACAGACAGCTGTTATGGTTATGAGATGCATGATATAAGAAGTCTTTGGCGAAGTATTTCAGTTTTGCCGCGACGATAAAATTTTCTTCTTGGATCTGATACGAAACGCCTACTCGAGCACATTGTTCTATTCTAGTCACTATATTAGAACAATATATTTATTATTCAGATCCCCGCACATTGAATGTTGCTCAAATGTTTCTATTTTGTTTGTGCTGCATATTCTAGAGAATTCGAACTTTGAATTTACTAACCTATGGAAATTCATGCATTCACCTACCTGATCACGTCAAGGGGTCAGTTAAGTTGGCCCCCCCCCCATAGAAAATTTCTGGATGAAAATTATCCCATAATTTTGCTCCACTAATTTCGATTTTTGCTCCATTACAATGGAGAGACTATGTGGCCTATTAGGTAGGGGGGAGGGGCTGAATTAACGCTAGCCCCCCCCCCCCCAGAAAAAATTCAGAAATTCGATCATGCTCATTTTGTTCTCCGAGTTTTGCTCTATTTTGCTCTATTATCGGAGAGTTTTGCTCAGTGAAAATTCTGAAATTTGATCAAACTCATTTTGTTCTCCGAGTTTTGCTCCATTTTGCTTCATAATCGGCGACTTCGGCGAGTTTTGCTCTATTACTAGCATCCTTATTCTTGAAATAGGGGAGCAGCGTTCCCAGGAGAACGAGCGTTCCCTTTCTCAATGATATGCAACTGATAATATAAGTAACAACGACGGAACATCCGTTCTCCCGGGAACGCTGCTCCCCTGTTTCAAGAATAAGGACCCCAGAGTCCTTATTCTTGAAACAAGGGAGCAAAGTTCCCAGGGGAATGAGTGTTTCGTCTTTATTACTTATATATGATTTGCATATAATTGAGAAAGACGGAACACTCGTTCTTCTGGGAACGCTGCTCCCTTGTTTCAAGAATAAGGACTCAGGAGAGACCTACTGAGCTCCCAAAAATCCCTCCTAGTTCCCCCCGGTAAAAATTTTGAAATTTGAACATGCTCATTTTGTTCTCCGAGTTTTGCTCCGTTTTGCTCCATTATCGGAGAGTTTTGCTCCATTACCAGGAGAGACCTACAGAGCTCACCGGGGAAAGCTAGGAGAGATTTTTGGGAGCTCTGTAGGTCTCTCCTGGCAATGGAGCAAAACTCGCCGATTATGGAGCAAAACGGAGCAAAACTCGGAGAACAAAATGAGCATGTTCAAATTTCAAATTTTTTACCGGGGGGAATTAGGAGAGATTTTTGGGAGCTCTGTAGGTCTCTCTTGGTAATAGAGCAAAACTAGCCGATTATGGAGCAAAATGGAGCAACACCCGGAGAACAAAATGAGTATGATCACATTTCAGAATTTTCACTGGGAGGGGCTGGGAGAGATTCTTGGGAACTCTGTAGATCTCTCCTGGTAATGGAGCAAAACTCGCCGATAATGGAGCAAAATGGAGCAAAACTCGGAGAAAAAAATGAGTTTGATCAAATTTCAGAATTTTCACTGAGCAAAACTCTCCGATAATAGAGCAAAATAGAGCAAAACTCGGAGAACAAAATGAGCATGATCAAATTTCTGAATTTTCACTGGGAGAGGGGCTACCGTTAATTCAGCCCCCCCCCCCTAATAGGCCACATAGTCTCTCCACTGTAATGGAGCAAAAATCGAAATTAGTGGAGCAAAATGAGAGCCAAATTATGGGATAATTTTCATCCAGAAATTTTCTATGGGGGGGGGGGGGGCTAACTTAACTGACCCCATGTCAAGCATAGTTTTGAGCTTAAACTGAGTTTTGCTCTTAATAACATTATCTCTTTATGTTGATTCGTTGACTCAACAAATTAAATTTCTTTGCTCTAAAACGAACAAACAAAACATTAAATAAAAAAGCGAAAGCAAAAGCGTAAATACCAGATCGTAAATCATTGTCTAGTTTTAAAATTATTGCGACTTTCAGACAAAATAACACCCGATAGATTTAAATCGGGTGACATTTAGCTCTCGTCCTTTGGTAGCATTCCTTGTCCAAGGAAGCGATAAAATAGCGATTACGTGTCCGTCTAGGATCTCTCTCTCCCAGTGACGTAACGGCGCGCCGGTCTATTTCGGGCGTCGCGGTGCGGACGTCGCCGGCCGGACGTTCTTCAAATCGAGGGGGGAATAACTGCCAATGACCTCGCCAGCCTAAATATTTATTTATTTATTTATCCATCTATCGATAAACACTTAAAGCAAGTGTTCAAAAACTTACTTTCCATATTCCAGAGAAAATTCTATACGCCCAGAATATTCCTGTGTTTCTAAGTAGTAAATAACGTCTAGGTAGAAGTTTTTCAAATAGACAGAGCAACTAATTTTAGCTGGAAATACTGCAGCAAACATACCTATCTAGTGGACAAAATCTAGACACGAGGTTTAAGCTTCATAAGTAATCATACTATTAGAACTAACCTCACATTTCATGTCTACCAAAAATCCATAAATCTAGAATGCCACTGATTTGGAAAAACCACTTATTCCCTTGGGATTCTTTGTTGGTTTTTATTTTGAGTATTCCTGGATATCTTAGGAGCTCGTGTCCATGTGTGGGGTTACACTTCGAACCACGAAGCAATGGTGTCAAATTCCTAGAAATTACCCTTAGATTCTAAACTCCTCTGGAACTGACATGTAGAGAACACAAAAAACAAAGCAATCTCGGCACTCATGGTCTGTACAAGCAAGCATTACTGGTAAAACATGGGGTTGTAACCCATCAATCTTAAGATGGATGTATGCTATGATAGTGAGACCTATCATCATCTACGGAGCGGTGACGTGTTATAACCGAACCCAGCTAGTAGGTACCTATGTGTATTTGAAATAATAAGAGGTACTTCAAGTACCCACTAAAAAGAATTCAAATTTTTCAATGATTTTTTTAAAATTTTATATTGAAAGCTGGAAATACTTGTAATACTTCTGAAAAAGTACTACAAAGATTCCAGATTCCAAGATTCCAGTTGCATATTGTAGTTACCGAGGGAAAAACTTCTCTTATGACAGGAAACTTATCCAAGAATTTCATATCTATACTGGTATCCTCTGTATATTTGTTAGAGCACGCTAATCTTACATTTGGTAAAGTATTTGAATTACTTTCTCTAGGTCTCTGGTATTTCAATTACTTTTTATACTTTCTGGGGTATTTGAAATATTTTTAAGTATATGCTCAGTATTTGAATTGATGATAACATATGTATCTGTCGTAAATGATGCAGATTTGTTGATATCACTTCCATGCTGTTTCACAGTCGTTTCAGTTATTGTTCTTTCCTTATCAATCTCACCTCTTAGCTTTAACTTGACTAAATTTATAGTTAGATCATTCGGATTCATATTTTCTAAAACAGTTATAACTATTTCAAAGCTCGTTGGCATTGCTAGTAACAAACTACAGACTAAATCTTCATCTTGAAAATCAGCCCCGTGGCCTTCAGTTGTCTAATAGTGTCATCAAAAATACAGTTGATACGACCCAAGTATCGTCCAACCGTGTCTTTGAAGGGAAAAATCACTGCGAATCCAAAGTATCATAATCTGCTCATCTGACAAAAAAAAAAAAAAAATTGGAATTCTATATCAACTAAAATGCTTTTAAACCATGAACATCGCTAGCCTCTATCACCCTCCAAATGTAGTCTCCCAAATACGCTTTTGAGTCGTTCCAGATGTTCTTGAAGCGACGTAGAAAGAACAATGATGTCTAGACATTTTTCATTTTGAATCCCTCGTTGAAACGTCGCGGGTGCATTCTTGAATCCGAATGGCATTCTCAGATATTAATAATGTCCTTTTCGGTGTTAAAAGCTGTTTGGATCAGATGGAAACCACTTGCTAAGTCTAGGGTAGTGAAATACTGACATCTCCCTAGTTTGTCCAGTAAGTCAGTGATGTTCGGCAGAGGGTAGCGATCATCTAGGGTCTTCGCATTGAGCCCTCTAAAATCTATAACAACCCTTCAGAGTTTTTCTCCTGAAGCATCTAATTTCTTTGAGATCTCCCAGACAGGTGCTCGGCCTGATTATTTTCTGATCTAGCATTTTACTTATTTGTTTTTCCACTTCCGAAACGTTGTCCAAAATGTCCATAGGGCAAAAAGCGGCATCATTATTTCAATCCCAAGTCTCAGGAGGATAATCTGATCATCATTGGAGATGTAAATGCGGGTTGCATGTTTCACGCTCTAGTTGATTAGTCTCACTCTCAGAAAACTATCGCAGTGTCTGATAGTTATGATGACTACAACATCAAACACCAATTAAGGTACAATTTTGCCATACATTTTAACACCAACAAGTAAATGACATCCAGAACCAGGAACAACTAATAATGACAGCTCAAGGAAGATCACAAATATTCGAAAACCGACAACCACACGAATGATGTACAAACTTTGAAATTCAAGCATCTTTTTGGTTGAGCTGACACAATTAGCTAATTGAATTTACTTTTGGTCATTGAATTTACTACCATAAGACCAAGATAATTATGTCCTTGGACTAAAATAATTCTGTACAGTTTTGAAAATCGAGCATCGACGACAAAAAAAAAAACCTCTGGGAACGACCTCCGGTTCCCTCAGGAACCTGTCTGGCTGGTGGGAAAGTGCCGTGGGAAGCGGCTCGGGGTCTGTGCGAACCAAACTCGATTCTCGTGTGCCGGTCAATGAAAACGCCATATACACAGACGCGGATAAGATATTATTAGTTTTGTTACAATATTTTTTGTGGCGTAAAATGTCCCAAATACTAATCCGATCGTAAATATAGCCTTCGGAAATTAACACCACCGCATGGGTTACCAGGGACCCTCCGAAATCCGATCACCTGTCCTCGAAAACTGAAAAGGACATCTGTCCAGGTGAAGAAGCGCGTGTCTTAAATGTTGCACCTTGCACCCTCTTTTTTTTCTTACAAGTAACCAGTGGTAATCATGGCAATTAGTAACGGGATTTCACAATTTATTCCACTACACCTGTCCCGGGGGCTCATTAGCTGCGTTTATATGGTGATTACTGGGACGATATGATCGAAATCTCAAACGGTGCGGCGAAAATTTTAGGAGAAATTTCATTTTAGCTTCGCGCAAAATCTCTTCTCTTTTTATAACTGTATTAATAATAACTGCGCCTAATTAATATGATTACGGCAATGAAATGTTTCGTGTTTCACGGCTGGTCAGTGCCCACCAACGTCGCCGATTCGCCTATGGGGGCAAATTATTACAATCTATAAATTCTGTCCCGTGCGTTGTTGCATCATGTCATTTTACATGGGTACGGAAAACTGTTATTACTCGGAGGATTATGGGAAGTACTGGCGAACTGTGTGCCGCTACTTCTTCGCGTAATTATTGGTATAACATCTTAATGCTATTAAGTTGTTTTTCTAGATGGGTGGCGTGGATCGGAACTAAAGCAAATATTAACAATACAAAAACCAGTTGCATAAGATTATCAGGAAAAAGAGATCAGACTTGGTAGTGGGTAAAGAAAGAACCACATCTGATGATACCGTGTTTATGTAACAGTAAAACTGAAAGAAGATTGAATATGGCAGTACCAATTTTGGATTCAGTACCTAGAGATTGTGACATTATATTAACTAATGAGACATAGAAGAGTAAGTGGAAAATGCATCTCAGTAGCATGGTATATGGTTGAAAAGCTCATCCAGAATTCAAATTTGCAAGAAGTACAGTTCAAAAAAGATTTCCAAATGGTATTTTGAATTCTTATGTTTTAAAGAAACGAGTGTTGTTACTAGTAGGGATGAGGACCTTGAGGATTTCTCAGGCATTTTGTAGTAGGATATATAAGATTCTATAATCCTTCATCAAGAGATGCTTTTGTGAAGAAATGATTCAGATGAATTATCAACATATTCCAAGTACGACATCTCTCCACTGGAATCACGAAACAGCTGAATCAGTCTTCAAAAAATTGTAATAATGTTAGATGGTTATGATGATCCAAAAACCCCTGCTAAGAAAAAATGATAAAATGTTGTTCTTCATTTTGAAGTGAAGCACTTTTTTGGTGATGGCACATGTTCTAGTAGAGCGAACAGCGGTCAGGGGCGGATACAGGCCTTTTGAAAGGGAGGGGCAGTTTAAGTTAAAGTAAGCCAGACTGGGTTAGTTTGGGTTAGTTTTAGCAGCGCATTGTGCAAGATACGATTTTTCGAAGGAATGGCCCATACAAATATGGGAATGGGGGAACTATTTAGGAGAATAAGGTGGTTTTTAATAGGTAGGTACTGGGTGTTTTTTTACATAATGCATGACACCCCACCTAGAGCCTTCACCTTTACAGGTAAAAGAAAGGTGTAAATACAAGTTATACAGTTTTGGCTAAATTTTTAGATATCATGGTCAGAAACAAAATTTGAATGTCAGAAATGTGAAATTTTGCATGCTTCCAGCTTTTTTCAAATGGGATGCCCTATATTTCATTCTATATTCTTGAAGAGCACAATGCCCCAATTCGAAAAATACCTATATTGTAAAAATACTATCCTACTACTGATTTTGTGAACCATTCTACCTATACAGGTGAAAGCTGCAGGTAAAATTTAAGGTATGTACTTGGTTTCTCTGCTAGTATTTTCAAAATTTCTAGAACCAAATATGTTGGAGACGGCTTAACCAAATATAGACAAACTATATAGTTTTAGAATCGGGAAATTGTGCTCTTCAAGAATATAGAACTTAATATAGGGCATCCCATTTGAAAAAAGCTGAAAGCGTGCAACATTTCACATTTCTGACATTCAATTTTTGTTTCTGACCATGGATTCTAAAAATTTAGCCAATACTGTACAACTTTTGTATTTACACCTTTCATCTACTTGTAAAGGTGAAGGCTATAGGTGGGATGTCAATACATAAAAAAACACCCTGTACTTGAACAATAACTTATTACATAAAGTCAGAATTTGTAAGATATTATCCACTTTTTGTCAATTTGCCTTTCAACAGGAATTAGAAATGTTACTTTACCAAATTAGTAACATAATGTGACAAGTTATTCAAGTACAAACGTGTGGACTGTTGCGGAACTTATGGGTGGACCACTGCGGGACGAGCGCAGCGAGTTCCGCAGCCATCTATTTATCAATATGTTGTTTAATTACGATACTAAACATTCACCCCAATTTTCCATTACCTAATACCTACAGTTGGCATATTATGTTTAGTTTACTGCAAAAATATGTTGAACACTAAAAGAAATAACTAGGACATGGAAAACATTTTTATTTGTTGGAAATACCTAGGGGAATACTGAACCAAAAACTTGCTGCTTTTCAACTGGAAATAAAATTTAGTTTTTGGAAATGCTTTGGAAATATCTAGGAATACTATTTAAAAATACTTGGAACTACCGCGAAATACTTGGAAACACTGTCCAAATTTGAGAAGTATTCCTTGAAACTGGAAATCACTGTGAGAGTGTTTGGAGATATTCCGATGAAAACAATTCAAGAGCCGAGAATAGACAAACATTTAGACAGAAAATTTTGAGAATTGGAAAGCAGAAATTTAGTTTCGCGCGGAAAAGTTACGTTTAACATGGCGGCTTCCAGTGACGTCAACTGTTCGTAAACTAAGGTTAAGGGTAGTTTACACTGATCGTGAACCCACGGTCCACACTTCGTGGTTCGCTCTTGAGTCGTAGAACGATTGGTTCACGATCAGCTCACATCACGCCACGACTGATATTGAACCACCAAACGGGTCTATAGAGAAAAATTGTCAGACTGCGCTTTTGTGAATTCTGATGAACTATTTAAAACACAAATGTCACAATATGGCACTAAATACGGAAACATCACATATTAACCGCTTTCAATGCAGTCGAAGGTTCAAACCTCAAAGGTTCAAGCCTCGATTTAAGCTAAGCGATTCTTTCTGACAGTTTACAAAGTGTCAGAGGCTCTTGTGACCTTAACGTTGTGTTAACAGACAGTTGACAGACCCATAAGTTCCGCAATAATTCACTTATTTGTACTTGAACAATAACTTATTATATAACGTCAGAATTGACGTTTTCAATTAAAAGAGATGGACGATAAGTATGAAAACATTCATTTTCCCGCCAATATTTGCTTGCTTGTCAATATCAATGTATATTGGGTGTTTAGCAATCTCCTCGTTTTATTCTAATCGGTGACTTCACTGATGAGTTAGCTATCTTTATTTAGTAAATGGAAAATGACAATGACCGACATAGAATGGTGGATCCATCGGTAAAATTTGATGAAAATAAAAACCCAGAGAATAATTTGAAATGGGAAGGAAAATGTGGGAATAGTAAATTAAAATACAAGTTCCAGAAGGCCACATATATTCCCGCACGAACAACGAAGCGACGAAGGAGCGACTGGACAAACGAATGAGTGCGAGAACAGCTTTCTGCACTTTCTTCACTGCTTCATTTGCAGAACTTTGCTATATGGAGAGGGCGGTGGACTATTTTGGGAGCAAAAAGGTTGCGGAACCTAAACTTGAACATGGATTACTTTGTATTCTTGATGGGCCGTGGATTTTGATTTTGTCTATCCAAATTTTGACAAATGTAGGATTTGATGGAAACTTATGGAAGGACACGTCCGCCGGTGAATAGGAATTCCACTACACAAAATCACCATTGTTAGGAAAAAAACCTTGAAAAATCCCAGGAAATAATAGTTTCCCGTTTCCACGCGTATAAAAGTATGGTTAACAAACTACTGTCAATTATTGTTTTCATACTCTTTTGGCGTCTGACAGTCTGACGCCAGAGAGAGAGGCTTTCAAATTGAAAAGGTCAATTTGTAAGATTATCCACTTTTTGTCAATTTGCCTTTCAACAAGAATTAGTAATATTACTTTTTCAAACTAGTAATATATTGTGATAAGTTATTCAAGTACAAATGCGTGAATTGTTGCGGAACTTATGGGTGGACCTCTGCGGGACGAGCGCAGCGAGTTCCGCAGCCATCTAATCACCAATATACTGTTGAACTGTTGAAGTAAGACATTCACCTGAAACGTGTAATTTTTAAACTAATGAGAATAATGCACATTTGAGTGAGTAGTATCGTAATTATACAACATATTGATGAATAGATGGCTGCGGAACTCGCTGCGCTCGTCCCGTAGAGGTCCACTCATGAGTTCCGTATCAATCCACTTATTTGTACTTGAACAATAACTTAATATATAACGTCAGAATTTGTAAGATTATCCACTTTTTGTCAATTTGCCTTTCAACAGGAATTAGTAATATTACTTTTTCAAACTAGTAATATAGTGTGATAAGTTATTCAAGTACAAATGAGTGGATTGTTGCGGAACTTATCTAATCACCAATATACTGTTGAACTGTTAAAGTAAGACATTCACCTGAAACGTGTAATTTTTAAACTAATGAGAATAACGCACATTTGAGTGAGTTAGTATCGTAATTAAACAACATATTGATGAATAGATGGCTGCGGAACTCGCTGCGCTCGTCCCGCAGAGGTCCACTCATAAGTTCCGTAACAATCCACTTATTTGTACTTGAACAATAACTTATTATATAACGTCAGAATTTGTAAGATTATCCACTTTTTGTCAATTTGCCTTTCAACAGGAATTAGTAATGTTACTTTACCAAACTAGTAATATATTGTGATAAGTTATTCAAGTACAAACGAGCGGATTGTTGTGGAACTTATGGGTGGACCCAGCCATCTATTCACCAAAACGTTGTTCAAGTACAATGCTAACCTAATTCACTCAGTTGAGAATTTTTCTTATTAGTTCAAAAACTACACGTTTCAGGTGTCTTATTTGAACAGTTCAACAGTATATTGGTGAGTAGATGGCTGCGGAACTCGCTGTGCTCGTCCCGCAGAGGTCCACCCATAAGTTCCGCAATAATCCACTTACAGGGTGTTTTTTTATATATTGACACCCCAACTACAGCCTTTATCTTCACAGGTAAAAGAAAGGTGTAAATACAAAAGTTATACAGTTTTGGCTGAATTTTTAGAAACCATAGTCAGAAACAAAATTTGAATGTCAGAAATGTGATATTTTGCATGCTTCCAGCTTTTTTCAAATGGGATGCCCTATATTTCATTCTATATTCTTGAAGAGCACAATGCCCCGATCTATATTTGATTATTTTAAAAAGGGGGGGCAGTTACCCTCCTCTGCCCCCCCCCCACTGTATCCGCCACTGAGTATTCCTACAAGTTTGACTTAGAACAGTAGTACAGGAGTGGCTCAGAAACAACCCATGGCCTTTTTACTTCTCTATATTATGTAGCCAAGCGTTACAATCATTTTTTAATTTAGTAAAAATTGTCCGATAGAGGGTATCAGGTATATAAAAAAATCACCCCTTATCAAAAACGTAACGGCCGATTATCCGAACGGAAATGTAATTCCCTTCTTGAACAAACTGAAAAAACCCGATAGCGTTCTTTCTGGCTAAGCTTATCGTCTGGAGATAAGCGTCGGTGAATATGGGCATTTTACTTTAATCGGCTGCCGATTATTAAAGGCGGCTTTCAGCCGTTGCAAAGAACCGCCCGATAAATATTATACGTTTTTGTGAGAGAATATCGAATTTGCATATTTATATGCACGTGGGTTTAGTAGCCTTAGAACAATGAGTTTAGATTTTTACTCAAATTCCATCGATTTTCCCACCAACCCTAGACAAACATACCATATAATCTTATGGCAAAGACCCTATAGAAAAAGGACATTTTTTTCCAAGAAATGGTCCTTCTTTTTAATCTTTTGCTTCTCAGAAGGGCCCCCTTTGTCGGACAAAAAAAAACTTCTCTCGCCCACCCATAAGCTATGGGAATGGGAATATCGTGTTTGCTCTAAGGGATGTTTATAAAATAATAATGACAGATTTGTTCCAGCAATTATGGTGGTCCATATTCGCACAATCTTATTCATTAAGCAATCAATGAAATTGGCTACCCCGCACCAATTGACGTCACACGCACAATAAATAATGCAGTCGCCAGCTTTTGGCTTTGATCTCGAATTTACATGATAAATAAAAGCTTAAATGGTTATTATTACTACTTACGTGCTTAGTAAGACGATCGGAATGCGAGAATTGGGGCGGCGACCATTGTTTGGAATCTGAAAATGAAAATAATTCCAAATAAATAAAGGATGATTCGGTACTTTGGATTGTGAGTTGGTGGTTTTTTTTTTGGCAAAGGATTTGTTGCTAAGGTGTGTTTCATGTATGAGTTATCATGTCAGAATTTTGAATTTGTTAACTGTTTGTATTGTCATTTGCTCTTGGAAGTTGAGTATATAGAGCTAGATTTTTCTCAGTTTACGATGGAACAGAAGCTACTCAAGTGATTTGTGACATAAGAAGATGTCCTGATTTCATCTTCAATTGACCAATGAAGGAGCTTTAATTTACAAACATTTTGAGTCACAGATTCTAAGAATCTAGAGAGTAGAGAATTGGAAATCTATACGCCTTATATAAATACAACTTCAAGCAAACTTCTATTGAGAACAAGCAATTTATTGAGAGTATTCTTCAATTGAAAAATCATGAGAATCAGAGAAAATTGGTTTTTGTTTTGCTTCAACTTTAGAGGACATTACTTATTACTTTCCTGAAGTGAAGTTTTCCTTCCTCTATAATCTTGAAGATCAGGCTTTGAAGTTTAGCTTATCTCAATTCAAAATCAGACTTCATGTCAAAAGTACAGACTTGGGACATGATAGAAGAGATTTTAAAGTCTTTTTCACTTTGTCTAATAATTCCGCATGAAAGGACCTCGCACATTTCTTATGGAAAAGTGATCTATGTGGAATGTTGCTGAATTTTTGATATTGTGTCGAAAGTGGAAAGAATACTTATAATCTTTGGTGCTGTGAGCATACTGGTGACGTCATTATATTGAAAAACATTTTAACTGATCTTGAAAACTCTTCTGTATTAAACATAAGCGCAATGATAACTTTTGTTAAGGACGACTCCCTCTATACAATATCAAAAATTGAGAAAAATTTTACATAGATTACTTTTCCATAAGAAAGGTCATTAGTTCTTTTCACGTGGCTCCGGTTTAACTAATTTTGAAGTTTCCTTCCACGTGATTTTTATCAACAAACTCAAGAATTTAGAAAAAGGAGATTTGAAAGTCTCATGCACTTCTTTTAATAATTCCACGTAAAGTAGTGTTTCCTTTACTTCAAGATGAAGCTTGATGTTAAGAACAGACTCCAGACATTCATAGAGAAGAAATTTTGGAGGGTCCTTAACTTCTTTTGAGGATTCCACTCAAGGTTTTCCATCTTTTGCTTCTAGATCAGGTTTGATATCAAGAACAGCAGGCTTAGTAGATTTAGAGACAGGATATTTTAAAGAATTTTTCACTTCTCATGATGATTTCGCGTGAAATTCATTTTCTTTCAAGTTTCAATTCAGATCAGGTTTTATAACAACGACAAAGCTCAGCGTAGGTTCAGTGAGAGCAGATTTTGAAACCACCTTCACTTCTTCCAATGATTTCGCGTGTGATTTTCCTTTTTTTTTTACTTTAAGATCAGATTTGATGTCAAGAAGAAGCTCAGGAGATGTATACAGAAGACATTAGTCTCCTTCACTTCTTTCGATTCCACATGAAGTTGTCCATTATTTACTCCAATATTAGGCTTGATATCAAGAACAGGACATTCAGAAAAAGGGAATTTCCAAGTTTCTTGACTTCTTTTGATGATTCCACGTGTGGTTTTTCGTCCATTAATTCAATATCACGCTTGATATCAAGAGCAGACTGAGGACTTTTGAAGAGTGGAGATTTTGGAGTTTCCTTCACTTCTACTAATGATAACGCATGGGGTTTTCCTTTCTTCACTCCAAAATCAGACTTGAGAACAGGCTGAAGACATTTAGACAGACAAGATTTTAAAGCCTTTTCCTTTCTCATGATGATTTCACGTAATGTTTATCTTTATTTCAAAATCAAGTTTGATATGTGATATGACTTGTTTTGATGTTTCAAAAGTGAGATTTTTCATCATTTATTCTAAAACTTGATATCAAGAACAGGCTCAGGACATTTGAAGAGTGGAGATTTTGGAGTTTTCTTCACTTCTCTTGATGATACCGCATGAGGTTTTCCTTTCTGTACTCCTAAATCAGACTTAATACCAAGAACAGGCTCAAGACATTTACACAGAGAAGATTTTAAAGCCTTTTCCCTTCTTGTAATGATTTTGCGTAATGTATATCCCTATTTATTTCAAAATCAGGTTTGATATCATGGACAAGGTTATGACATTCAGGGAGAGAAAAATCTGAAGTCTCCTCAACTTGTTTTGATGATTCAAACGTCAGGTTTTACACCATTTACTTTAAAACTTGATATCAAGAACAGGCTCAAAACATTTGAAAAGTTGAGATTTTGAAGTTTTCTTCACTTCTCTTGATGAAACCGCATGAGATTTTCTTTTATATACTCCAAAATCAGACTTCAGACCAAGAACAAGCTCAAGACATTTAGACAGAGAAAATTTTAAAGCCTTTTCCCTTCCTATAATGATTTCGCGTAATGTTCATCCTCATTTATTTCAAAATCAGGTTTGATAACATGGACAAGCTTAGGACATTCAGGAAGAGAAAAATTTGAAGTCTCCTCGACTTGCTTTGATGATTCAGACTTGAGATCAAAAACAGGCTGAAGACATTTAGACAGACAAGATTTTAAAGCCTTTTTCTTTCTCATAATGATTTCCCGTAATGTTTATCTTTATTTATTTCAAAATTAGGTTTGATATTGTTGTTATTGATGACTTGTTTTGATGATTCAAAAGTAAGATTTTTCATCATTTACTTTAAAACTTGATACCAAGAACAGGCTCAGGACATTTGAAGACTCGAGATTTTGGAGTTTTCTCCACTTCTCTTGATGATACCGCATGAGGTTTTCCTTTCTATACTCCAAAATCAGACTTAATACCAAGAACAGGCTCAAGACATTTGAACAGAGAAGATTTTACAGCCTTTTCCCTCCTTATAATGATTTCGCGTAATGTTTATCTTTATTTATTTCAAAATTAGGTTTGATATCATAGACAAGCTTAGGATATTCAGGCAGAGAAGAATTTGAAGTCTCCTCGACTTGCTTTGATGATTCAAACGTGAGGTTTTTCATCATTTACTTTAAAACTTGATATCAAGAACAGGCTCAGGACATTGAAAATTAGGTACCTACAGATTGTGAAGTTTCCTCCACTTCTTTAGATACCGCGTGACGTTTTCCATTCGAGAACTTCTTTCAATGATTCGACGTGAATTTGTTCGTTTTTTACTTCAATATCAAGCTTGATATCAAGAACAGGCACCGATCATTCAAAGAAAAGAGATTTCGATGTCTCCTTCATTACTCTTAGGCCCAGTTGTACAATCTTGGTTCAAAACAGAGTTCAGCTGAACTCGACTGGTACTTGAACTTCCCCATTTGAAATGCATTGCTGTCAAAAATGATGGAACTTGATTAATAGCTGACAGCAATGTATTTCAAATGGGAAAGCTCAAGTACCAGTCGAGTTCAGTTGAACTTTGTTTTGAACCGAGATTGTACAGCTGGGCCTTAATGATTCTGCGTGTGTTTTTCCTTTCTTTACTTCAATATCAAGCTTGACATCAAGAACAGGCTTCAGACATTCAGAGACAGGAGATTTTGAAGTCTCCTTGACTTCTTTTCATGATTCCACGAGAGGTTTTTCATACTTTACTTCAAGAGCAGGTTTGATTTTCATGTCAGGCCCAGGACATTAAGAAAGAGGAGATTTTGAAGTTTCCTTCACTTCTCTTGATGATACCGCGTTAAGTTTTTCTTTCTCTACTTCAAAATTAGGCTTGCGACCAAGATCAGGCTCAGGACATTTAGACAAAGAAGATTTTGAAGCCTTTTTCACTTCTTTTAATGATGATGTAAGGTTTATTCCAAAATCAAGTTTGATATCATGGACAAGCTCAGGAAATTCAAAGAGAAGAAGGTGCATTGAAACTCAACCTTCGGTCAACCGGACATTATAATACTGGATCTCAGAGGGAAGAGATGTTGAAGTCTTCTTGACTTATTTTGATGATTCCACTTGAGGGTTTTCCTACCTTACTTCAAGACTAGGCCTGATTATCAAGAAAAGATTCGGAACATTTGGAAAGAGGAGATTTTGAAGTTTCCTTCACATCTCTTGATGATACCGCGTTAAGTTTTTCTTTCTCTACTTCAAAATTAGGCTTGCGACCAAGATCAGGCTCAGGACATTTAGACAAAGAAGATTTTGAAGCCTTTTTCACTTCTTTTAATGATGATGTAAGGTTTATTCCAAAATCAAGTTTGATATCATGGACAAGCTCAGGAAATTCAAAGAGAAGAAGGTGCATTGAAACTCAACCTTCGGTCAACCGGACATTATAATACTCGATCTCAGAGGGAAGAGATGTTGAAGTCTTCTTGACTTATTTTGATGATTCCACTTGAGGGTTTTCCTACCTTACTTCAAGACTAGGCCTGATTATCAAGAAAAGATTCGGAACATTTGGAAAGAGGAGATTTTGAAGTTTCCTTCACATCTCTTGATGATACCGCGTTAAGTTTTTCTTTCTCTACTTCAAAATTAGGCTTGCGACCAAGATCAGGCTCAGGACATTTAGACAAAGAAGATTTTGAAGCCTTTTTCACTTTTTTTATTGATGATGTATAAGGTTTAGTCCAAAAGCAAGTTTGATATCATGGACAAGCTCAGGAAATTCAAAGAGAAGAAGGTGCATTGAAAATCAATTTTCGGTCAACCGGACATTATAATACTGGATCTCAGAGGGAAGAGATGTTGAAGTCTTCTTGACTTATTTTGATGATTCCACTTGAGGGTTTTCCTACCTTACTTCAAGACTAGGCCTGATTATCAAGAAAAGATTCGGAACATTTGGAAACAGGAGATTTTGAAGTTTCCTTCACATCTCTTGATGATACCGCGTTAAGTTTTTCTTTCTCTACGTCAAAATTAGGCTTGCGACCAAGATCAGGCTCAGGACATTTAGACAAAGAAGATTTTGAAGCCTTTTTCACTTTTTTTAATGATTGTGTAAGGTTTATTCCAAAATCAAGTTTGATATCATGGACAAGCTCAGGAAATTCAAAGAGAAGAAGGTGCATTGAAACTCAACCTTCGGTCAACCGGACATTTTAATACCGAATCTCAGAGGGAAGAGATGTTGAAGTTTTCTTGACTTATTTTGAGGGTTTTCCTCCTTTACTTCAAGACTAGGCTTGATTATCAAGAAAAGATTCGGGACATTTGGAGAGAGGAGATTTTGAAGTTTCCTTCACTTCTCTTGATGATACCGCGTTACATTTTTCTTTCATTAGTCCAAAATCAGGACTGAGGTCAAGAACACGCTCAGGTCATTCAGGTAGAAAATATTTTGAAGCCTTTTTCACTTTTTAGAATGATTTGGCGTAAGGTTTATTCCAAAATCAAATTTTATATCATGGACAAGCTCCAGGACATTTAAAGCGAGGAGATTTTGATGTCTCCACTTCTTTTTATGTTTTCGCTTGTGGTTTTCCTTCCTTTACTTCAAGACTAGGCTTGATATCAAAGAACAGGCTCAAGATATTTGGAGACTGGAAATTTCGAACTTTCCTCCACTTTTCTTGACCATACTGCCTTACGTTTTACTTTCTTCACTTCAAAATCAGGCTTGAGATCAATAACAGGCTCAGGACATTTTTGTGTCATGTTTATCTTTCTATATTTCAAAAATCAAAATCAGGTTTGATATCAAGGAAAAGCTCATAGGAAATTTAGAGAGGGGAGATTCCAAATTCCCATTTACTTCTTTTAATGATTTTATATGAGGTTCATCTTCTTTGAATTGAAAATCAAGCTTGATAGCAACGACAAATTCATTAGGAGATGTTCAAGTCTTCGTCACTTTTTTAATAATTCCGCTTGAGTTTCATCTTCAAGTTCAGGTTTGATGTCACTGACTGTGACAGAACAGAACATGAATGAACATAAGATGAAAATACAGAACACTGATAATACAGAATAAGGAAAAAAGAAAACTATGATATAATAGAACCGAAAAAAAAGAGAACACTGAAATAAAAGAACCTTGACAAATCAGAGCTCTAAAAATAAAAACTAAAGGGAAAAATACATTCATACAAATGTCCCAAATAAATAAATCGGGGAAAATCCTAAGTAGGTAGGAGCTTCCTTTACTAAGGATATTAACGCTTAATAGGTATGCGTATATTAGCATTCATGTTGCATTTTGTGTTTAATCCTTATTTGAGCCATCAATATTGCAATGGAATATTCTGTCAAGCAGAAAGGAAATTTATGATCTGTTCTTTCATGGAACCCAATGATAGCTCAGAAAACTGGATGGCGGTTTCTTATTGGTCTGTGCCCGTGCAATTTACTTCACCATTACACACAGCGTGCGTAAAATAGAACTTACAACAACAAACTAAAACTCCATTAGCAACAATTATTGTTGTGTAGTGTATACTGAATTATTTCAATTTAAATAATTCACACTGTGTATAAACAAAACATCAATCGATGCATTATGTTATACAAGGTTCTGTCACTTTTAAAATTCTTCCCAAGGGGGTTTCGATTTATATAGGCATGAAATTGGCAAAAAATTGTTCATTGAGCTTCCGTTTACCGAACAATGTAACCCGCCGTGCGATAAATAATTATTGTATTGTATGTAAATATTGTCGTTTTTAATAAATTATTATCGTGTTTCGCTTTCTCCCCATACACTTTTCGTTTTATCCGGTAAAGTTTTAAGACTTTTCTATCCCAATTTACAATCATCTGCTGAAGAAATCATTTTGCAATACACAAGATTTTCTGATGCATGACATAATGCATGAAAAGAATTCCTCACCGTTACCGTAATCACAATTATTTCTGGCGTCGTGCGTTTTAATAAAGCACTTATGGTGCAAATTGAAGAAATTACCCCTATAATCACATAATTACTCCACGCTACACCATTGTTTACGATTGCCTTATGAAGAGATAAATAGGTGTTACCTTATACGGGGTTATTTTATTATTATTGGATTTGTTGCAATTACCATATAATAAATTTTCAATTGACGAATAGATGCTTCTAGACATAATATTGACGCAATAAAATGTATTTAGTCTATCTGACTTAGAAGCCTTACGATATACTTTAAAGCCTCTTTAACGCGTTCCCCTACTATACGGGCACTTAATCCTGGCTGATCAGTTTTAAAATAGAAAAACTCATAGGGGGAACCTATACAAGATGATATTAGATTAAGTGCGAAAACATGCCATCATGGAATTAGATTTACTTTGAAAATTATATACAAGATTCGGAAAATAGGTACCGGAATGAAGAAACAAGTCCCATAAGTACAGATGATTGGGAGCACAATGGAATCAATTTATTTGCAACAATGTTGCATGAGTGGATGAGTCGAGAAAAACGCTAATGGCGATGTTTACTCAGTCTCAAAAATATGTTAAGATAAGTGCTAAATATGTCTGTTATAATGATTTGGAAACATTACTGTTGATTTTGCTTCAACGTGTCATCTCTTTCTTTTATTGATTACGAACATTCAACATTGAATATGAAATTTCGTCATTGATCCAATCTGTCATTTTGTTGCTTCTTCAAGTCCAAACAATCCAAATTTGGTGTCCACATTGGAAAGGTTTACAATATGTGAATGTAAATTACTTCCAGATCTATCGGAAATTCAAAATCCACCTCTCACACACAAAGGTAGGCACCGTAACAGTCTAATTAATACATCAAAACCGCCTTCGCGCAGTTTCCGTTTTTACATAATTTTCACACCCAAATATAAAATCCGTGGGAGATGTCCGGAGGGCGTCTGCAAAGGATTTCACATTGGCAGACGAAAGACCCAATTTAGTGGAACAATGTGGGTAAAAATGAATAATTACCAGGCATGTCTATGGGAATTTTTATTGTCTGCTAAGTTAGAAGGCTTAGGAAAGATCAATTGATTTTGAAGATTTTGGTAGATTAACAAACAAAGATAAACTATTGTTGATTGACTCTTTTTGACAATGATAGGTGGAAGAATGTTTTCTTTAATGAGAGAAGTGGATGGACTGGGCTTCCCCAACTCGATGAGTTTTCCAAGGAGACTTGAGATAAGATTAGTTTTTCAATAAGTCTACCAGTTTTGTAACAGATGAGAATTGCAAAGAAGACTTCAGCTTTTGGTTGAATAAGCTTTTCAAAGAATAGTCAAATAAACCTTCTGAAGAGTTTAAGCTGCTAAATTATCACTGAAACCCATAGAACAAGCTGATTTCAATACTTCTGACCCCCTGAACATACAAATTCTTCTATGTAAACAAACTAAAGATTTGTTCCAAAACTCCTTTGCTGGATTCCTTTCAAATTTAAGTGAAACTAGTTTAAAGGAATCTTTTCCAATCGAAAGAATCTCCTATCGATGGCGCTAAAGGCCGAAAATAAATCTTCGGCGGGCCAATAATACCCCTTAAGCCTTTCTGAGAAATGAAAACCATTTAAGAAGCGCGGCCTCTAAAACCGAACGCCTTTTGAACGTTTTATAGTGCCGATAGTGACAGTGATTTAAATCTGAATGCCCTTCACGAAAAATAAAGGCCCCCAGACTGAGAAGAATTTAATTATTGACTGAATATATTTCAGGAGGATGCAAATTAGCCTAGGATTTGTGTCGACGGTCGAAAAAACTCAATTTCCAATCATCATCCAACGTAAATGGTAATTATCATTCGTTGGTCAATAAAAAAAAAATAGATAGCCGATGTTTATGAACTTTTATTATTGAATTTCCATGTAAATGCATCAGGTCTAAAGTGCGCGATGCAATCAATTTACGTTGGGTTACGTAAAAAAAAACACATCACGACACCTGCACGTGAATAGGGAGCTTCTCCAAACTACAGAAGAATCGATATTACAATATTAAAAATTTGTATACAACCCCTTACACTATCAAGTCCCCTTCCGTTTTGAGCCCGAAAAACCGGAAGTACAACAACTTCAAGCTGGGCCCTTTTGTGTTTGGTATAATTTTATGATGAGGGGGCAAGGTTTTGGGTTTGTACAGGGTGTCTGGGTTAGGAAATGACGATTGAAAACATTTTGATAAACATATATCTACCTATCACTGTTGAAACTGTAACTGATTCTTAACATTTTAGAAACTCAAAATGTTACACTCTAGATCTCCAGACTGAGAGCATTCTAGAAAGTAAAATACTTCGTACTGTCTATGGAACTTTTGAGGAGTCTTTGATGTTCGGGTTTTTATACTCCAGAATGTCTGAAATTCAGGGCAACTGGTTCAAAAATGAAGACTGAAAATGTCCTTATGAATATCGTCCTAACATTCAAGAAATTCAAAATGTTTCACTCCAGATCTGCTCTGCAGACTGAGAACATTCTAGAAAGTAAAATACTTCGAACTGCCTATGGAACTCATAAGAGGGCAATGTTGTCTTTGATGTTCGGGTTTGTATACAGAGTGTCTGAAATTCAAGGCAACTGGAAACGAGGATTGAGAATATCCTTATAAATATCGTCCTAACATTCTAGAAAATCAAAATGTTTTACTCCAGATCTGCTCTCCAGACTGAGAATATTCTTGAAAGTTAAATACTTCGAACTGCCTAGGAAATTATAAGGGGCAATGTTGTCTCTGATGTTCTAGTTTGTACGCAGAGTGTCTGAAGTTCAGGGCAACTGGAAACAAGGATTGAAAATATCCCTATATATAAACATCGTCTTAACATTCTAGAATTTCAAAATGTTTTACTCCAGATCTGCTCTCCAGACAGGGAATATCCTAAAAAGTAAAATATTTCGAGCTGCCTAGGAACTTATAAGGGGGCAATGTTGTCTTTGTTGTTCGGGTTTGTATACAGAGTGTCTGAAATTCAGGGCAAGTGGAAATGAGGATTCAGAATATCCTTAGAAACATCGTCCTAACATTCTAGAAATTCAAAATGTTTCACTCCAGATCTGCTCTCCAGACTGAGAACATTCTAGAAAGTAAAATACTGCGAACTGCTTATGGAACTTTCGACGGCACAATGTTGTCTTTAATGTTCGGGCTTTTATACTACAGAGTGTCTGAAATTTAGGGTAACTGGTTCAGAAATGAGGATTGAAAATATCCTTATAAATATCGTCCTAAAATTCTCGAAATTGAAAATGTTTCTCTCCAGACTGAGAACATTCTAGAAAGTGAAATACTTTGAACTGCCTATGGAACTTTTGAGGGGGCAATGTTCTCTTTGATGTTTGGGTTTTTATACTACATAGTGTCTGAAATTCAGGGCAACTGGTTCAGAAATGAGGATTGAAAATATCCTTATAAAAATCGTCCTAACATTCTAGAAATTCAAAATGTTTCACTCCAGATCTGCTCTCTAGACTGAGAACATTCCAAAAAGTAAAATACTTCGAACTGCCTGGGAACTTATGAGGGGGCAATGTTGTCTTTGATGTTCGGGTTTGTATACAGAGTGTCTGAAATTCAGGACAACTTGTTCAGAAATGAGGATTGAAAATATCTTTATAAACATCGTCCTTACATTTTAGAAAATCAAAATGTTTCATTCCAGATCTGCTCTCCAGACTAAGAACATTTTAGACAGTAAAATACCTACTTCGAACTGCCTATGGAACTTTTGAAAGGGCAATGTTGTCTTTAATGTTCGGGCTTTTATACCACAGTGTGTCTGAAATTCAGGGCAACTGGTTCAGAAATGAGGATTGAAAATATCCTTATAAAAATCGTCCTAACATTCTAGAAATTCAAAATGTTTCACTCAAGATCTGCTCTCTAGACTGAGAACATTCCAAAAAGTAAAATACTTCGAACTGCCTAGGAACTTATGAGGGGGCAATGTTGTCCTTGATGTTCGGGTTTATATTCATAGTGTCTAAAATTCAGGGCAATTGGTTCAGAAATGAGGATTAAAGATATCCTCATAAAATCGTCCTAACATTCTAAAAATTCAAAATGTTTCACTCCAGATCTGCTCTCCAGACTGAGAATATTCTAGAAAGTAAAATACTTCGCCTATGGAACTTATAAGGGGGCAATGTTGTCTTTGATGTTCGGGTTTGTACACAGAGTGTCTGAAGTTCAGGGCAACTGGAAACAAGGATTCAAAATATCCTTATAAACATCGTCCTAACATTCTAGAAATTCAAAATGTTTTACTCCAGATCTGCTCACCAGACTGAGAATATTCTAGAAAGTAAAATACTTCGAACTGCCTAGGAACTTATACGGGGGCAATGTTGTCTTTGTTGTTCGGGTTTGTATACAGAGTGTCTGAAATTCAGGGCAAGTGGAAATGAGGATTCAGAATATCCTTAGAAACATCGTCCTAACATTCTAGAAATTCAAAGTGTTTCACTCCAGATCTACTCTCCAGACTGAGAACATTCTAGAAATTAAAATACTGCGAACTGCTTATGGAACTTTCGAGGGCACAATGTTGTCTTTAATGTTCGGGCTTTTATACTACAGAGTGTCTGAAATTTAGGGTAACTGGTTCAGAAATGAGGATTGAAAATATCCTTATAAATATCGTCCTAAAATTCTCGAAATTGAAAATGTTTCTCTCCAGACTGAGAACATTCTAGAAAGTGAAATACTTTGAACTGCCTATGGAACTTTTGAGGGGGCAATGTTCTCTTTGATGTTTGGGTTTTTATACTACATAGTGTCTGAAATTCAGGGCAACTGGTTCAGAAATGAGGATTGAAAATATCCTTATAAAAATCGTCCTAACATTCTAGAAATTCAAAATGTTTCACTCTAGATCTGCTCTCTAGACTGAGAACATTCCAAAAAGTAAAATACTTCGAACTGCCTGGGAACTTATGAGGGGGCAATGTTGTCTTTGATGTTCGGGTTTGTATACAGAGTGTCTGAAATTCAGGACAACTTGTTCAGAAATGAGGATTGAAAATATCTTTATAAACATCGTTCTTACATTTTAGAAAATCAAAATGTTTCATTCCAGATCTGCTCTCCAGACTAAGAACATTTTAGACAGTAAAATACTTACTTTGAACTACCTATGGAACTTTTGAGGGGACAATGTTCTCTTTGATGTTTGGGTTTTTATACTACATAGTGTCTGAAATTCAGGGCAACTGGTTCAGAAATGAGGATTGAAAATATCCTTATGAACATCGTCCTAACATTCTAGGAATTCAAAATGTTTCACTCCAGATCTGCTCTCCAGACTGAGAACCATTTTAGAAAGTTAAATACTTCGAACTGCCTGTGGAGCCTATGAGGGACAGAACAATGTTGTCTTTGATGTTCGGGCTTTTATATGTATACTACTGAGTGTCTGAAATTCAGGGCAACTGGTTCAGATATGAGAAATGAAAATATCTTTATAAACATCGTCTTAACATTCTAGAAAATCAAAATGTTTCACTCTAGATCTGCTTGCTAGAATGAGAACATTCTAGAAAGTGAAATACTTCGAACTGCCTATGAAACTTATGAGGGGGCAATGTTGTCTTTGATGTTCGGGTTTGTATACATAGTGTCTGAAATTCAGGGCAAATGGTTCAGAAATGAGGATTGAAAATATCCATATGAACATCGTCCTAACATTCTAAAAATTCAAAATATTTCACTCCAGATCTGCTCTCTAGACTAAGAACATTCTAGAAAGTAAAATACTTCGAACTGCCTAGGAACTTAAGAGAGGACAATGTTGTCTTTGATGTTCGGGTTTATATACAGAGTGTCTGAAATTCAAGGCAACTGGTTCAGAGATGAGGATTGAAAATATCCTTATGAACATCGTCCTAACATATCAGAAATTCAAAATATTTCAATCTAGATCTGCTCTCCAGACTGAGAACATTCAAGAAAGTAAAATACTTCGAACTGCCTAGGAGCTTATGAGAGGGCAATGTTGTTTGTAATGTTCGGGTTTGTATACTTGAGTGTTTGTAATTCAGGGCAACTGTTTCAGAAATGAGGATTGAAAATATTCTTATAAACATCGTCCTAACATTCTAGAAATTCAAAATGTTTCACTCCGGATCTGCTCTCCAGTCTGAGAAAATTTTAGAAAGTAAAATACTTCGAACTGCCTAGGAACTTATAAGGGGGCAATGTTGTTTTTGATGTTCGGGTTTGTGTATAGGGTGTCTGAAATTTAGAGTAACTAGTTCAGAAATGACCATTGAAGACATTCTTACATACAACTGTTACATTGGAGAAACTCAAAATGTTTCACTTCAGATCTGCTTTCCAGCAAGAAACAAGAAACTTCAAGGAGTTTTTGCCCTATGATTTCAAAGACTTCTGATCGTGATACAAAACTCCTGATCAAAGACTAAACTAACGACCAGAGACTTTGAACATAATGATTTTCTTCAAATGGAAACCTAAGTAGAGTGAACTTCTGACAGATCATGACTTTCAATTGTTATGTTCTGCAATCGATTTCCGAGCAGAAAAAATTCATGAAATTGAAACTCAGGATCATCTATACCCTTTGGAGGTTCCATATTTATATTCATATTAATATTGAGTTCCTTTTCTGCAATCTCTTCATTGGTATAATGTGAAATTGTTGTCGTTTGTTTGTCCTGGGCAACTCTTACCTCACCTCCACACAAGGAAGAAGAGGATAACTAGTGGAAGTTGGTATCTGAATTACATTTCTAGTTCCAGAGCATTTTATGTCAAGCCACTGGTTATTGTCTAAGGAAATCAGAAAGTCAGAAAGTATGATAAAATGTTGTTAAAGTTAAAATACCAATGAATGTAAAAAAGAACAAGCTCATGATGTAAATGTTAAAATGTCCGAATATTGATAAATGATTATTGAATAACATAAAATCGATAAACCAAACTCGATGTAAAGCTAATTGGAGAGAGCTTCTTGGGTTCGCGTAATGCCGGAATAAGGTGGGCAAATTAATACCATTCAAGCACGACACACACAATATTTAAATTTATTATACGAACATGTGCCCTTTTAGTTTATACACGACTCAATTTGCTATATCACCTGAAAAAGTACCAGATCGTATCTCTATTGTCGTGTGGATGTTAAAAGCTGCGCCTGAAATTATTTTATTTTACCTACCCAGCGACATCCTGTTGCGAACAGGGTCACCAAGACCAAGTGAGAGGGATTTTTTAAAGTTAAATTATGAATAGTTTAACATGAATTAGGCGTAAATGGGCCTAGACGGTGTTATTATTATTATTTTTCTCATTATTATTATTATTAAAATCAATGTTCTATTTTAATAATGGATAATAATTATCGCAAAAGAAGTTTGTTCGGTTTCTAATCGATTTGTTTTTTTAGTCATTATTATTATTAGGTAGTTTTATTTTTATTTCGAAACTTGTAACATTATCGTAAAGAAAAATGGAGAAACCTCTATTATTGACTGTTTTTGCAAGAGAATGCAATTAAAATCAATTTGTTGTTCGTATCGTATTGAGAAAATGGCTGTTGAAGATAAATCACAACAGCAAGAACGACAATGTTGGAACTGGAAGGCTTTAGTTAAAATTTGCCTTAGCATATCCTCATGTCAGGTCAGCAAAAGAAGCATGCGGGAAAACCTTGAAAAAGTATATGAAGATGGAGTTCTATCTGGAAGGTAAGCCCTAATACGTGGTTTGGTTCGAGTCAGACTAGAAAACTATGAAACTATAGAGGCATATGTAAATGAAACTATGTCACTGGCTCAAAAATTGAGTGACATATGATCCAATGGTAATGGCTATTGAAAACTCAAGTGCAGTGATCACAAAAAAATTTCATCAAGGCTGTATTGCGCATGCGTACCTTCCTAATCATTTGAGAAAAAAAATTTGCTTCTAAGAGCAAAATATCTTTGTTGGCTACTGTGAACAATCCAAAGGATATAGACTCTTCGATATTGAGAAACCAAATCATATAATGAAATCTAGAAATGTGCTGTTTTTTTAAAAACCCTACAGTACCTTTTGATATTTCCCAGTAGCAAACAATTCCAATTTTTATTTGAATCTAAACTAGAAGTTATGAGGATCGATCCAGCTGAAAATGATAATAGTAATGAAACCTTAGACGAGACAGAGAATCAAGAGCAAATGCAAAAAGAGTTTAAATGTAGGTACTCAGATATCTAGGAAAATTAAATTATTCCCTAATCATATACTCAACTATGCATTGGAAGAAGTTGGTGAGCCTTGTTTAGTGCAAAAAGCCTTAGCTAGTGAATATGGAGATGAGTGGAAGAATGCTATGGATGCAGAAATGCAATCAATGAAGGATAATATTGCATAGTGGACATTCCTAAAGACAGAAAAATTGTATAGTGTAAGTGGGTATATCGAATAAAAGATGGTTTGAATGGGGGAAAAAAGACGATGACTCATATTTGGGTCATGGTACTCTGTAGTTAAAATTTACATGTGCAGAGTCCTATGACACATATTTGGTTTAAGAAAACCTCAACATATTGCTCCACATGTTATCAGGCATACTATCTACCATGGTATAATAAGGCCCATTAGTAGGTATCGTTATCCTAAGTTGTCAATGCTCCAATGCCTAAGTCCATGCCCCAAATATGGATCAAATTTGTATTTTGCATAGTTGCTTTATATATTACAGAGTCCCCTGTAGATAACGAGTAGATTGATCGACAGTCCGTCTTAAAAACTAATATGGAATAAAACCCAAACGTGAGCGAAATATGGGGCACAGGACTTGCATAAAACATGAGGCGTGACCCATATATGGGTCATAGGACAGTGAACGTGTGTAAAGCTCGTCTTGTAGTCAAGGGTTATGCTCAAAAATATGGCGAGGACCATACACAAACATTTTCTCCAGTGGTAAGGAATTCAACCATCCGCATTATCTGTAAATTTAGATCTAGAAATAGATTACATTGATGTCACTACGGCCTTTTCAAATAGTGATTGAATGAAGAGATTTTGATGACTGAACCAGAGGAATGTGTTACTAACAAAAATAAAGTTTGTTTACTGAATGGAGCTATTCATGTTCTAAAAGAAAGTTCCAGAATGTGGAACATCCAAATTTTTCAGGGATTATTGATGTAGGAAAGATATTTAAAAATTCGTATAATGTACCCCTCATTTTCTACCTGGAACCATCCAAAAAATAAATAAATACATAATACATTTGAAAAAAAAGCAATTTGTTTCAAATTTTATTTTTTTTTGGGTGGTTCCAGGTAGAAAATAGCGGTGTAATATACGATACGAATTTTTAAATATCATTCCTACATCAATGATCCCTGAAAATTTGAGCAGCCTAGCATTAGCCCTCCAGATGATATGAAAGGGGGTTGTTTAAATTTCAACACCCTGTATTTTGGAAACGACGCACTTCCGACCATTGGTGTCCTGAATTACTTTTCTATGGTTCCTCTCCTCTATATACCCTAGCATTTTTGACCAGTTGAATGGGGACATCCTATATTGTACAAATACAGTATCACCTATTCTGAATGCGCGCTCCCGCTTTATCACGCTATATTTCGAAAACGGTTGGTCGTACAAAAAAATGTATGGAAACAATTTTGTAGAAAATACTATTTTACATAAGTTTTGTTATGGATTTTTTGACGTCAGATGCACTGGAAGCGAGATTTTCGCGAAAAAACGATTTTCGTGACCTTTGACCTCCGATATCTCAAGAGGCACAAGGGTAGGCATATTCGAGTTTTTTGTGCTTCATTAGAACATTAAAATGAAGGTCTCTGCAAAAATTCAGCTTGTTCGGGCTCATTCCGCAGATGATCCTTTTTTGGTCTAATTTCCCTGGGGTGGTTGATTTTTAAGAAAGATAATGATAATATTTCTGGATATAGTGACGCAGATTGAGGAAATGACATTAATGATGAAAAATCATACAGTGGATATGCGTTCAATTTGGCTCGAGTGACAATTTCTTGGGAGGCTAAGAAACAAAGTTGTATAAGTGTATCCAACACTGAAGCAGAGTATGTTTTCTTATCATTGGCCACAAAAGAGACTATATTTCTTAAGTATAGGTATATTTTAAATGAGCTTTTGGAATTGGAGGATGTAATTTTGTTGCGCAGTACAGGCGAATGGTGTTTGATTGAAGCTGAAGTTTAGAATATTCCGGAAAGTTCAAAATCAAAATAAGTAAAAGATTGACAGTTTGCTTGTTGAATTTCATTGATTGAATTGTTTTTTCAAATAAAACAAGAATAATAATACTTTTATAATTTATCAAGATGGTGGATTACAGCAAGTGGAAAAACATCGAGGTGCCTGACGATGAAGACCCACCCCATCCTTGTTTCGCTGGCGGTACCATGCAAGAGTTGAAGGCATGGAAGAAATAAAAAAAGAAAAAGAACAGTTAGATACGAAAAAGGCTGAAAATCTGAAAAAATTAAAGGAAGCAGAGCAAAAATTAATAGAGGCCAAAGAAGCAAATAAACTAGTTTATGGATTGTAAGGGTTTGGAAATGGAAACTAAAAAAATTGAAAAGGAGTTTGAAGAATATCAGAAAAAGGAAAAGTTAACTCTCTGGAATGTAGACACTATATATAAGCAAACCTGGATTCGCCAAAACCATCATTAACAAGCGACCACCAAAACCAACTGATGAAAACCCAACAGAGGAAGAAAGAGAAGCTACGCAAATACGAAGATTCTAAAAAGTAGGTACCTAAAAGAATACCCAAATTTGGTTTGTGAAAACACTGCTAATCACCTGGTCAAATGGTGCATCGATTTAGAAATGCAAGAGAAACACGATCTGATGGGTTATGTGGCCCATCAAACTATTTGTATGCAATACATATTGGAATTGGCTTTTCTCTAAAATCAAAGGTGCTGGAGAATATAAAACTTAGTTTGATGACGAATTGAATATGTTCAAAAAAAAAAATTAGGAAAAGGGCTGCAGAGAAACTTGATGAACTAGTAAAGGAATATATGAAGAAGAAGTAAGACAAAAACGCCTAGGCCCTGATAGTTTAGACCCAGCTGAAGTTTACGAATCTCTCCCGGAAGAATTGCAAAAATGTTTCGATGCCAGAGATGTAAAACTGCTTCAAGAAACCATTTGTAAAATGGCCAAATATCATATCAAAAGGTGCGTCGATTCGGGATTATGGGTACCACAAGGTCCAGAAGGCACCCAAGATCCTAAAGAAGATAAAAATGAATAAAAATAATCTATTGAAATATTGTTACAGATAGGTAGGTAATAAATTATGACATTACAAAATCACTTTTTATTTAGCATTAGGTATTTGTTGCCAATTTTAATTTCATTCTAAATTGTCTTTATATGATATAAATATACACTCATCAAAATAGTCTAGGGAACAAGAAATATCTGTCTTTCAATTTTAGGAAAGAACAACTTTTTAAAAAAGATAAAGTGCAAGTATTATTTATCGAACAAATCTTGTTTAATTTACCATGTCGGCTTTTTTTTGCAAACTTATTTAGTTTAAATATTTTAAAAATAAAATCAGCAAAAATTTCTGATAAGTATACGAATTATCTTGTTCCCTAGACTATTTTGATATGTGTATTATTATTTGCAACCATGTATGTAATCTTGACATTACTGACTTTTTAAAAATTTGGAAGTGTCACTTTACCTGTGTCACTTCCCTCTTCGATTTCCCTCACCGATTTCTCTATTCGACTTCCCTCACCGATTTCCCTCACTGTAATTTATTTACCTTTGCTGGCAACAAATGAGAACATGTCAGGTAAAAACGTCAAAACAGTGAATGACACATTTTGGCATGTTTGTTTTATTTTTTCGATATTAAAAAATTAAATGATTAATCATAAATGATGGCGTGCTTGCAAATAAAATAGTATACAAACCTCGAAGCAAAGTCTCTCGAAGGAAAGTTTACATTACACTTCCCTACTCGGTATGTAATATACTATTAAATATATATATTATTGATTTTCAATGATAATTAAAGTGCCTAGAAATTGGTAGTGAATCCTATGTTTCACAATCGTATTAAACATATGTCATGCAGCTGAGAATGGTTTTGTTAAATAGTTATTGACAATAATATGTATCGCCCTCTATTATCATTTAGTAGTACTAATGTCATGTTTACTGTAAATGTCGTACATGACAATATGTGTCATTTTTCATCTGTCATATTCCTGTTTAAATAAAGAAGTGGAGAAACAGAGTAGTTGTCCACAAATACTCAACGAGTACACTGCGTTTTATTTAACAGGTTATGGGCCCAGGCACAAAGTAAAATAATAACCTGTTCGGAGTAGTGAGTACTTCGCTTTTGTGTGTTTAGTTGCAAGTGGTGCAAGATGTCGGCGAATAATTATGTCGCGAGTGTTCCGAGGCTTATTGGCAGAGAAAATTACGATGATTGGGCGTTTGCGGCTGAAAATTTCCTCATCATTGACAATTTAAACAAGTGCCTAGATGGAAGCGAGACGGATGACGCGAAGGTCGCCAAAGCTAGAGCCAAGCTTATCTTGACCATAGATACATCGTTGTATGTACACATAAAGGACACAAAGACGGCGAAAGATTTGTGGGACAAGTTGAAATCCTTGTTTGATGAAGATTACATTATTGCGCAAGCTCATCTCCATGAGACTCGAAAATTGCGATACAATGGGTTCCTATGTAAATCAGTTGGTTGAAACGGCTCAGAAACTCAGAAGTACAGGCTTTCAAATAAACGAGGAATGGATTGGTTCATTGCTGTTGGCACGTTTGCCGGAAAAATTCTCTCCGATGATCATGGCAACATTCAGAAATTCCCATAACAACAGACGCCATAAAAACGAAACTTCTTGATATGGAGCATGATGTCGATAAAGCAGGTAGTGCTTTTACTAGCAAATTCAAAAGTTCTTCGATTGGCAGAGATGGCAACCCTGGCGGTAGTAGTGGTGGTACGTCATATGGTAATGACAGCCATCATAACCAAGGAAATGTCAGAAATCAAAACATCGGAATGTAAATAACTAAAATTCAAATGAAAAGACTAAAAATGCTTTTAGTGTTGTTTTTCTAAAGGGAAAATTTAGCAAGCAGGATTGGTACATCAACTCTGAGAAAATGATTTTAGTGGGTTACGGGGAAACAATAAAGGGCTATAGACTATACAATCCACAGACCAACTCAATAATTACAAGCAGAGATGTTGTGATTATGGAGAAAGTAAATGAAGAGGTTTTAGTGAGTTTGGACTATGAAAAAGACAATGACAGTCCAAATAGCGACACTGTAACCTCAGATCCTACAGAAAATGAAGAATTACAAGAATCAGTGGGGGACATTTTCGAAGAAGCAGACAATTTGGATGACAGTGAATTTGTACCTGACTGTAATGAAGAAATTGAAGTGCCAAATGAAATTCGTAGATCAATGAGACAAACTAAGCCGAAGAATTATGAAGATTATGTGACCTACATGTGTGCAAATATCGATGTTGATCAAAAGAACGACATTGATCTAAGTTGTGAACCGATTAATGTAAAAGAAGCCCTGTCCAGACCTGATGGAGAAAAATGGAAGAAAGCCATGGAAATTGAGCTCTTGTCATTTGCAGAAAATGACGCATGCGACCTTGTGGATCCTCCGGAAAAAAGTGTTAGTGTGGACAACAAGTGGGTTTTTAAACAAAAAAGTCACAGTGATGAAAGTGTTTATTATAGAGCTAGGTTAGTAGCTAGGGCTTTTGTACAACAAAAAGGTGTCGATTGTGACGAAACCTTTGCCCCAGTAGTTAGACATAGTACCTTGAGAATGTTAATAGCTTTATCTGTTAAACTAGATCTCGACATAATGCATTTGGATATATGTACAGCTTTTTTGAATGGTTTTTTGGTCGCATGATTGATGATTGCCTCATGAAACCAGTTTTCATGAGGCAACCAGATGGGTTTATTTCTCCAGAAAACAACTCAACAAAAGTTTGTAGGCTCAAAAGGGCTGTTTAGGGTCTTAAGCAGTCTTCAAGGGCCTGGAATAAGAGAATTGATGATTTTTTGATTCACTTAGGATATGTAAAATCTCAGTATGAACCTTGTGTATATATAAAAAGATCCAATATTTTTTTGTTAATAATTGCTCTATATGTACCTAGATGATTTTATAATTTTTTCTAATAATGTCACTGAAACTGAAAATCTAAAATTTGCATTGAGTAAAGAATTCAAAATTAAAGATTTAGGGGAAGCTAAAAAGGTTTTGGAAATGGAAATTAAAAGAGACAAAGCTAAGAAAATTATAGAGTTGGGTCAAAAAGAGTACATAAATAAGGTTTTGAACAGATTTAGGATGAATGATTGTAAAACAGAGAAAACTCCTAAAAAAGTGAATGTAAATTTTGAACAAAATGTAGAAATTGATAAGGGTTATCCATATCAACACTTTAATGGGAGTTTAATGTATCTTGTTGTTTTAACTAGGCCAGATTTATGTTACACGACAAATTTTCTTAGTCAATTCAATAATTGTTATAACAATAGTCATTGGATTCAAGTTAAAAGAGTTTTGAAGTATTTGCAAAGAACCAAAAACTATTGTTTCAGAAAAGATGATTAGGACATAGAAGGTTTTGTTGATGCAGATTGGGCTGGAAACGTGAAAGATAGAAAGTCTTATTCGGGTTTTGTTTTCAAGCTCTCAAGTGGCAGTATTTCTTGGGAAAGTAAAAAGCAAAAATCTATTTCCTTATCTAGTACAGAGGCTGAATATGTAGCCATTTCTGAAGCTTTCAAGGAGGCCATATATTTACAGAATTTGTATTCCGAGTTGATTGGGAAATTTTCAAAAATTTCAATAGACAAAGTGCTCAGAAATTAATCATAAATCCAGTATTTCATAAAAGAACTAAGCACATTGATATTTGTTATCATTTTATCAGAGAGGCTAATTAGTAATTACAGTATAGGATCTCATGAAATTCCTCAAAATTCCATTAAGATTTCAATTTCAAAATTCCATATTTTGTTTTTTTAACTTTACTAAAATTCCTCAAAATTTTACCACTGAAATATCCTGGAATTCCACAAAATTTTCATAAAATTCTTTGGAATTTCATGTAATTTCTTAAAAATGTCTGGGAATTCACAAAAATTTTATGAGAATATCCACGTTCATAACCGAAAATTTCTCGAAAGTCCAATGAAACTTCAAGGAATTATCGACAAATGTCATCTGTCAAATTTGACACATTTTCGACTTTTTCTCCGCTCTACTATAAAAGCTACGAAAATCAAACCCCGGTACAAGGCAGTTTCGCGACGCTAACTATCGATTTGTGTCAAAAAAAATTGACAGCTGTCAACATCAAAAAAGTTTTTTTTTTTATTTTGCGAATTTGGAAAAAAAAAGTGATAGAAAACGATCCTTGGACCCAAAAACCTTAAATAAAAATTCCAAAAAAAAAAACAACGAAAATGACATTCCAAAACCTACTTGATAAAACTGAAGTTCTTCTCACTTACCCCGTTAAAACACTGGAAATTTTTGGTGGAAAATTAAGAAAACTCAAAGTCTCGTACTTTAAGTCGGTTTTTCCGACCAGAAAAACCCTGGAAAAGCGGACAAATTCAAAGAAAAACCTCTAAAAATGACATTCCAGAGCCTACTTAATGAAATTTGAGTTTTTGTCACTTACCCCATTGGAAAACTGGGAATTTTTAGCATAAAATGTAGGAAATTCAAAGCCTCGGTTTTCTTGACTGAAAACGGCTTGGAAAAGCGGAAAATTCGAGGAAAAACTGGATAGAAATGTGAACACGTCAATTAAAAATTGCCGACTGTCAAAACTAGCAAATGACATTTATTACAAAACCTATTTGAAGTTGGTACAAACGGTGTTGCCATATCAAAACTTAAAAAAAAAACATTTTAAATGGGATTTTGTTATTTATGTCATTTTTAAACTGAACATTTTTGCTAGAAAATGAAGAAAACTCAAAGCCTCGTATGTTAAATTGCCTTTTTCCATTGAAAAGCCCCGGAAAAGTGAAAAATTCGAGGAAAAACTGGCAAAAAATTACAAGGCGTCACTTCAAAATGGCCAACTAAAAACAACGTTGCCACATCTCATTTCGGAAAACAAAAATAACATTTTAAAAGGGTTTTTTGTTTAAAATTCAATTTAATAATTAATTAATAATGATTAAAATAATTAAAATACTCCAAATAAATCATAAGAAACTTGTTTTTAGTTTAATTTCAATGAAAATGACATTACAAGGTTTCCTTATTGATTATAGTGAGTAAGACAAAGACAATGATAAAGTAGTATATGTTTGCAAAAACCAACATTTTCTGAAAAAAGTAAAAATCTTAAGAAAACCAACATTCCAAAGCCAATTTGATACAACTAAAGTTTTTGAATATTCCCGACTCTTTGATCAGACGCTAAAAATCGCATTTTAAATATTCTCGGTTTTTGATTGGCTCCAAATTATTTGCTGACCAATAAAATTATAGACTGAGTCCCGTGATTGAAATAATTCTAGCCCTTCGGGCTCGCGTATAACTCTGGCCTTTCGGGCTCGCGTATAACTCTGGCCCTTCCTGCTCGTGTATAACTCCGGCCCTTCGGGCCGGGTTCGCGTATAAATCCGGCCCTTCGCCGATTTGCTATCTATACATTACATGTCAACTGAAGAAATGTGTGATGATGTGTTCACAAAAAGTTTAAGTTTCATTTAACATGATAGATGTATCAAATCGTTAGGTTTGTTAGAAACTTTGACATATAGTTGTTTTCTTTATTTTGTTTCATTATTGTTAATTAGGCAATTTAATTCATCTGTCAAAATGGAAAATTCAATATGGCGTGGCGACCAAGCAAGTTTGTTTTGAATATGTTTTTATGCGTATTTCAAATTATTTTGCTTAGAGCTTTGCTTGCAACTTTGATTTTGATTATTTGATAAAATATTTGTTGACTAGGTACCTAAATTATTAAATCGGGGAGAAACTAGATATTTTTGTGTCTTTTTTAACCCATGTGTGGCCGCCACGCCATCTTGAATGTCACCTGGTTTAAATTGCCTAATAAGTGGGGGTGTTAAATAGTTATTGACAATAATATGTATCGCCCTCTTTTATCATTTAGTAGTACTAATCTTATGTTTACTAGAAAAGTTCGTAGGTACATGACAATATGTGTCCTTTTTCATCTGTCATATTCCTGTTTAAATAAAGAAGTGGAGAAACAGAATAGTCGTCCACAAATACTCAACGAGTACACTGCGTTTTATTTAACAGGTTTTTCAGTTAAATTATATGCCAACCGATAAAATGATAGGTAGCTGATATGGTCACTAAAAGTTTGCATGGACCAAAACATAATGAACATATGAATAATTTACGTTTAGAATAGACATTATTTAGGTATTGCTAGATCAAGGGAGGCTGTTGGAGATGTTTTAATCCAGAATTACCTACCTGCTATTATTGTGAATTTAGTTGCTTTTGTGTACGTAATGCTGTAACTTTCTACTGTATAGTTGGTACCACAGATTGCTGGTACTGACACATGTTTTTGATAGAATAGTGCGTCATTCTTCAGTCAATAGAGAATTATATATAACGACGGTCACTAATAAAAACGTTCTTATTTTGACATTATTGACAACTACGCATGCGTATTTGTGACTAAAAATAGTGGCGGTCAGTAATAAAATAAGGATCATCCTTATTTGTGATTGGATAGTGAAAGGCAGTATTTATTTCACTATTTGTTGAAACATGCGCAAATATAAATCAAATGTCGGTTATTCAAGAATTTTTCAGATTCCAACCTCACATAATTTGTTTATATTTTTTGTTTGTGTTCTGTGGATAGATAACACCGAAAAACATCATTTGCACCCCCTAGAATGGCAGTTTCTAACTTTTCTTCCATAACATTTGAGTAAACAATGCGACACTGACGTGAAAAAATGATCAAAATAGTGCCAATTGAACATGTTGTTCCATAATTCTTTTTATTCATGAGAAATAGTGACTGTCAGTAATTAAATAAGGCCGAACAGTAATAAAACCGATCACTATTTGGAAAGTGCCATAATTCTCTATTATTTTGTAGTCGCTTCTCATGTTGTTTTTACGTTCAAATAATAAATATTTTAGTTTAATGCCGCAAACTTCTTCAAAATTACCAATAAATCCTCAATCCCCTACAGATTTCAAAATATATTCTTGTTAAGTCTTTGTTGAAAGATGGTATAGTGGTACTTTATCCAAAATTTCAAAAAAAGAACCAAAAACGAATAATATATTTTAATTTTTTATAAGATAAATACCACCGTAACTGTATGTGCTACCAATGCTATAGGTAGATGTTGCTTAATCATATGAAAACATATACATAAATATATTTGAGGAATGTTTCAATCGAACATTCTAGTACCTATATCCACTTTCATAAAAGAAGTGTTTTCTGGCATATTCCATAAATCTCAATAAGGTCTTCTTGGAATATTCTAGACATCTCAACTATAAGTTTTATGGGATTCTTTTATGTTAATATTAGGGTGACAATAATGAAAAAATATAATTTTGAATTTTGTAACCCTGATGACGACACAACAAACCACGTGTTAAAACTTCAGGCTATTTGTCCAAAAATAAGTTGTTCAATGTACTTATACCTATAATTCTACAATAGTAGGTATAACAAATCAACAATGTCACCAAAAATTATCATTCGATGTTCGACCTCGTACTAAAAAATTTAAAATTTCCAGCTCGGCTTATGTTTATAAAATTGGGGGCGGAGTCCATTTAAAATATCATTGGCCAAAAATCTATTTTCATTTTTCTTTTTCCGTATGAATAACGATTTTCCATTGTGGGCGTCAGAGGTATTCGGCAATCGATAAACAAACAAATCGAAGGACCACGAAAACAACGCAACAATTTTTCGAAAAAAGATAAATAAACAACGTGGAACAAGACCAATCGCAATTGGCCAGCCAATTCATGACTGCGCAAATGATTTCGTTTTGTTGTAGTCAGGCAAAATACAAATGTTGTAGCTATTATTTAACCAATCAGTGATCTATTATTTGTCTACTCAATTTGAAGCCCAGACAAAAAAAAAAAAAAACTTGTAAATTTGTTTGACTTTAGTTCGCAGACAGCGGGTACCACCAACCAGGTCCCCCCACATTCACCAATTATATTCCAGTGGGCCAAAATGTTGCTAAATTTGGCAACAACGACCTCGATAGTCGTCATTCATTTCAATTCCCATGACCGGCACTATCTAATAAAAAAAAAATGTTGCGAAAAAAATGGCTGCTGCTCGGTTCCAAAATGACGACTTTTGATAAGGCGATTTGAAAGAGCTAAGTCACGCCGCCGTGTGGCGAGGACTTTAAGCCCAAAAAAATATGATAAGATGATAAGGAGTCGTTTTTTTTTTTTTTTTTTGAGAATATTTAATTTGTGATGACGTAGGTATTAAAATATGAATATTTTTTTTTTGAAAAACAGTTTAATATACTTACATGATGGAAACTACGCCTCATCATAATCCATCCGGTTATTCAAAAAAAAAAAAAAATCGTAGGTACGTAGACACACCACGATCCCGGTTGCACGTTGACTGCCGCGACTTGTGTTTCCGACTGTTTTCTTGTGGGTCTCTTGGCCGACTTCGCATATTATCGCATAGTAACCAACCCGAGGATCACTTAAAATCGGTAATATGTGATTTGTATTGTACAGAGCGAGATAGCACGATCCGACTTACGTCAGAGACAAGCGCAGCAGCAAATTCGCGCTTTTGCGGTAGGGGAAATGCGATTTCGGGTGGTTTTCTCCCTTTCGAAAGGGCGGGAAAACGTTCTGGGACAATGTCGTCGAGTGTGCGGACGTCGGGACGCATTTCCGTACGGAAAAGGTTGAGGTCGCAGGGCTGCAAGGGATCGAAAACGCGTAATTAAAATCGTCAAGTCGGCGGCGACGGGACGCGAGAGGCGGCTCAGCAAAATGGCTGCCTTTTGCGAACTTAGTAATAATTGCGCACTAAATTGACGAATTTTTACTTAGTTTATGGGTTTCTTGAAGGTTTTTGTCAATTTTTGTTGTAAATTTTTTTTTAAGAAACATTCGGACAGATAATAATGGCGAGGCAACTAATTCAAACTGATTGCTTCGCAGGGGGCAACATTTTTTTTAAAAAATTTCACCCTTTTGTCAGAAGTTTACAAACTTTTATCAAATGCAAATTAAGCACATATTTCAAAGATCACATTGAACCAAAAAAAGCTCACAAAACTTATCACAAGAACCTGCCAGAAGCCCCATTAGCTAAGCAACCCTTGATTCAACTTTTCTATACCCCTTTGCTTGTTGGATATAAATTATTGAGCCTGAAACAGGCCTAAGCAATTGTTTAACATTATTTATTTAAAATAAATCATTAAATTGCCCTATTTGCACATCATATTAGGGATTTCAGTAATTCACCTTTGTAACTTGAATTTAGTAATCTTTCAGCCCTTTAGACAATTTTTGTGAATTTTTAATTTTTATTTGTGTAGAGTTACATGCAGGGTTAACAAAAATCCGGTTAATGTTGTATCGTAGTGGATAGAAAATGGGATTTTTGATGAATATTGGTGTTTTTGGTGGATATTTGAGTTTTTGTTACTGCAAATTCATTAGGGAATCAATTGATAACTTTGGAAAGCTTTATAGAATGCGCTCGTGTCAATTTGGAACACTTCTAACCATTTTGAGACACTCTATACAGTAATTTAGAACTTTTGATAAGCTTCAGAAGACTTTCAATTGAATTTTCAATCCTCCCGCATCTGTTTGAGACAAATTGGAATTTAGAACAGACCAGAACACTTCTGGACTCTAGGCAACATTTTAGAAAGCACTCTATAGATCAGTTTAAATCATATGGAACTTTTTGAAACAATCTAGCACTGGAAACTTTTAGAGTATCTAAAAAATCATCACAGAACTAACTTGAATCTTGCATGAACATATTAGAATGCTTTAAGAGCATTGAAAAAGCAATTGAAAACTTCAGAAAGCACTTTGAAAAGCTTTAGAATGCGCTCGTGCCAATTTGAAACATTTTTAAGCATTTTGAGACGTCCTAGAGTAATTTAGAACTTTGATAAGCTTCAGGAGACTTTCAATTCAATTTTGAATCCTCCTGCATTTGTTCGAGATAAATTGGAATCTTTGAAAACATTATAAAACGTCACAGAACACTCTAGAACAGAACACTTCTGAACTTTCGGTAATATTTGAGAAAGCTTTTGGAACGCTCTAGAACACTTTACAAATTATATGGAACTTTTGGAAATAATCTAGAGCTTGAAACCTTTATATATCTTAAAAATCGTCACGCATGACAGTTCAGAGCTGGGACTTTGTAAATAATAGAGATACTTCCTCTGTCTTCCTATTGACGTCCCACCTCTATTGATTTCATGATTTCAAACAGAGAGAAGAAGACAGCAAGTGCCATATGGGGGTAGGGATAACGATCACTATCCCGTTACAGAGTCCCAGCCCAGAATTACCTCGAAACTTCCATGAACACTTTGAAAAACTTCTGAACTTATTTAGAATTTCAATTATATAACTACCAAAAAGCGCTTAACCAATTTAATACTGTAGAAAGCATTTTGAAAAGTTTCAGAATGCGTTTGTGCCAATTTGGAACATTTCCAAGCTTTTTGAAACGTTCTTCAGCAAATTAAAACTTTGATAAGCTTCAGAAGACTTTCACTTCAATTTTCAATCATCCTGCATTTGTTCGAGATAACTTGGAATATTTAAAAACATTATAAAACGTCACAGAACACTCTAGAACAGAGTAGAACACTTCTGAACTTTCTGCAATATTTGAGAAAGCTTTTGGAACCCTAGAACACTTTACAAATTATATATACGGAACTCTTGGAAACAATCTATAGGGCTTGAAATCTTTATATATCTTAAAAATCGTCACATGACACTTCAGAGCTGGGACTCTGTAAATAATAGAGATACTTCCTCTCTCCCTATTGACGTCCCATCTCTACTGATTTCATGATTTTGAACAAAAAGAAGAAGATAGCAAGTGTCATATAGGGGTAGGGATAACGATCACTATCCCGTTACAGAGTCCCAGCCCAGAATTACCTTGAAACTTCCATGAACACTTTAAAAAACTTCTGAACTTATTTAGAAATTCAATTATGGAACTACCAAAAAGCACTTAACCAATTGAATACTGTAGAAAGCATTTTGAAACGTTCTTCAGCAATTTAGAACTTTGATAAGCTTCAGATGACTTTCAATCCTTCAGCATTTCTTTGAAACAAATTAGAACAAAGTAAAACGCTACAGAACATTTTAGAATCAATTTGGTATTTCAGAAACATTCTTGAACCAACCAGAACGCTTCCAAACTTTCGGGAACATTCAAGAAAGCTTGATATAATTCAAAGTTTAGATTCAGATCTTTAAGTTAAAATTTTTAGGAGTATTTTAGAATGCTCTAGAACACTTTACAAATCATATGGAATTTTTGGAAACAATTTAGAACTGGAAACTTCCAGAATATCATGACATGCAATATGACATGTCACTTAACTCAAAATGAAAACTTTCATGAACTCTTAGGCTGTTGATCCGAATATAACCAGGGGTTGTGGTTTTGCGGTCCGAAAGTAATTACTCTGGTTCCTGAAAAAGTGGTTACTTTTGGACCTTGGTTTCCTGAAATCTGGTTAACCAAAGCTGTTTTCTCGCGGTGGAACTGGTTCGATTCGGTTCAGTTAGATTCGAACCTGTACATTCTTGCGTTGAACCAGTGACGACACATTAAACCTGGTTCAAAAAAGTTCGAACCAAACTCATGGCACAGCCATTGTTCTCCATTGACATAAGACTGTGATTTAAACCTTCCATTTTCTCGCGTTTACAAGTGATGACGTCATCTAAAAATTGGTTTAAACTGTGGTTCGAACCATTCGCCCCGTGAGAAAACGCCTCAAATATCAGAATAGTTACCGGCTATCAAATGTCGGTTCTGTTTGTTTTATCTGTAGATTCTGTCAATTATTTTTTATATCATATTCACATTCCCCAAATAACCAGAATTTTCAGTAACCATCTGTCAACCGATTCGGTTACTTTGGTTAACGTTTCGTTATATTTCGACTATAGCACTTATTCGGTGAAAACCATCAGCAAAAAAATGCTGGTAAAGTCAGTGTGACAATTTGTCATATAATTTTAGAAATTTGTCATTTTGTTCTGTATTTTAATAGTCAGTTTCAATCACTTTCAGTTGCTGAAAGTCTTTTATCTACAAGCATATGGTTATGAATTTTTTAAATAACCATTTTTCTAGTATTTGAGTTATGTCATGAGACTCATAACAGAACAGTGGGTGTTATGGACTAAATTATGAATTTATATCACAACTAGTGGTGTTATGGACTAGATTATGAATTCATAACACAACTATTTTTGGTGATTTCACAAATTTCAAAGTTAAACCTGTAAAGGTAAAATGAAGGTAGACAACGACTAATGAACGGAACTGATTGAAAAAAAAAAACATTCTTATTTTTCACTTTGTAGATAAAACGTTGTATGTAAAAATAAGTGCATTATTGCGGAACTTATGGGTGGACCTCTGCGGGACGAGCGCAGCGAGTTCCGCAGCCATCTACTCACCAATATACGGTTGAACTGTTTAAGTAAGACATTCACCTGAAACATGTAGTTTTTAAACTATAATGAGAATAGCTTACATTTGAGTGAGTCAAGTTAGTATCGTAATTAAACAACATATTGATGAATAGATGGCTGCGGAACTCGCTGCGCTCGTCCCGCAGAGGTCCACCCGTAAGTTCCGCAACAATTCACTCATTTGTACTTGAATAACTTGTCACATTATATTACTAGTTTGGTAAAGTAACCTTACTAATTCCTGTTGAAAGGCAAATTCACAAAAAGTGGATAATCTTACAAATTCTGACTTTATATAATAGTTATTGTTCAAGTACAGGGTGTTTTTTTATATATTGACACCCCACTTACAGCCTTCACCTTAACAAGTAGATGAAAGGTGTAAATACAAAAGATGTACAGTATTAGCTGAATTTTTAGAATCCATGGTCAAAAACAAAAATTGAAAGTCTTTCAAGAATAGAGAATGAAATATAGGGCATCCCATTGGGGTGGGATGTCAATATATAAAAAAACACCCTGTACATCATACGTGCGTTTAAACATGACTACAAAACTCTGATTAGAACGACTCGGTCTTTCAAGAGCATTAATTATGAGTTTCAGAATTTTATTCTAATTTTCTCTTTGTAAAAGGGAATACCTATGTTTGAAAAACAATTTTGTATTCGTCGTTTATTAAACATTTGTTAGGAATTTCTGTTTATTTCTGTAAAGTCTTGTACAACATTTTGGTAGGATTTTTCTGTAGTCACAGATTTGTGTCAATTTATATGGAAATATCCATCAAAGATTCATAGAGATATCTAATAATTGTTTGCCAACTATGGTTACATGCTTTTTGTGTTTATTTTTTATATTATTATTCATTTTTATATAATTTATGTTTCTTTTTTTATTCAATTTCTTATGCTCCGTATATTACTAGCTATTTCGGTTTTGGGCGGTGCGGTCATCCATGTTTTCTTTACTAGCTTTTGGATCAATCAATCACACCAGTACAATCATTATAACAAAATACCTCAAGCTGATCAAAAATGGCAATATACATTAGTGAACTCAGAATTATTAATATACCAGGGTGTCACGAAAGGTTTGTTGCAAACTTCTAGGATAATAAAAACGAAAGAATATTCCAAAAAATACTGAACGTAATCAAGAAATGATAAAATCAAGCAAAAACTGAAATTTTAAACTTCTGTAATGGCCCGCTTCATTGAAAACAAATTATTGCTATATCCCGCATTTTTGACAGCTTATTTAGATGGTATTTAGTCAAGGATGATACACACTACTACTATAGGATGGCTTATCCTCATAAGGCATGTGTGTAACAAATCCCCCCCTACCCCCCTAGGCCAAACAACCAGTTGCGACGTAAGCAGCATGGCGTTTCTCGCCTTGGCATAGGCTGTTTAAACCGCTGACAACTTAGTTATGACGTCGGCAATGGTTGAAAACAGTTGAAAACCAATATGGCGGCGATTACCAAGAACGAGACCGATAAGCACTCCTTTAGAGTGTGTATTCTCCTGGGTATTTAGTAGCGTCTATAGTTTACTGGACGCAAGCCCTGATAAAGCCCATCTTACAATGGACGTAACGTAAGCGTAAAGACATAACATAAGTCCTGAGCATGCGTACATTTGATTTATTTGCGTCAAATATGTCACCGGAAACGCAACGTAAGAGCAGATGAGAGTTGGTCATCTCTTACGTTGCGTTTCCGGTGAGATTTTTGACGCAAATAAATCTGATGTGCGTATGCTTAGTACTTATGTTACGTCTTTACGGTTACGTTACGTCCATTGTAAAATGGGCTTAAGAAACCCTTCTGTCCAGTATACTGATAGACGGTGGCACTCACCCTGTTTTAAAGGAGAAAACTTTAAAAACACTAGAAGTCACCGAGATGAATTTTTGGAGACGAGCTACTGGAAAATCAAGATTAGACAGAGTTAGGAATGAGAGAATACGCGAAATTATGGAGGTAAAACAGACAAGAACGAAAGACATTAGAATTACCCAACTAAAATGGTATGAATACGTGCAACGAATGGGTGAAAACAGACTGCCAAAGAAAGTGCTGACCGTGCTGATCTGGACATCGCAAGGTAGGAAAAAGAGGAAAAGACCCAGACTGTGCTGGCGAGAGGGAATAGATAAGGATATCAGGGAAAGAGGAGCGAATAAAAACCTCTGGGCAGACCGGAGACCAATGAAGACTGATGGAAATCAGAAACCAGCGAAGAACGTTATAAACTGAAATATACATACACTATACACTATAGTAACAACATTAGACATAAAATATCAAATGAGAAAACAAAAAATTAACATTGTACCTGGTTGTTGAAAAGTTTCAACAAAATATCCAAATCTAAATGATTATTAATTTCATAAGAGTTCTCTGTGAAGAGGAATATTAAAAGATACATTATTATAATTATGACGCAAGCCAATAGATAAAGAACATTAAATTTTATTAAACTCAAGAGACAATATACGCTTTTTCATAATTTCAAATTTATAAAAGCAGCACCAAAAATATCACGTCGAATACAAGATAATAATTGTTGCTTAATATTCGAGTTTTTAATAATGGCGTAATTGACACAATATCTCAAAAAATGGTTGGACTATATACTATAACAAAAGCAAATGAGACGTTATTATAGTAGTATTTGAAAGAAAAATCCTGTCTGGAGACGTACCTTACCTATATATAATTTTGAACTCAATAACATTATACAGAGGGTCAGCAAATAAATGGGGACATAATAACAACGATCAAAATCAGCAGGCTTAGATGGGCCAGGACATGCATACGCTGACACAAGCGTACCAATAAGGCGAATCTTTGAGGCCAAACCAATAGGCAATATAGAGACAGAGGAAGACAGCTGGAGAAAGTTGAAGCCCCTTTGTACGGCTATAGGACTAATGATGATGACTAATTTAGAATTGGCGATAATTGACAGTTTGTCGTTCCAACCGGAGTTACGGATAGTAAAATTACGGTTCAAACGATTCTTGCTTGAAAGGAAAAAGTGTTGGTTCTAAAATTAGACGCATGCGTAGTGAGGTCGAAAACGGGTCAGTGGTTGAACGACAACAAACATAAATAATAATACATAACCCAGAACCTCAGTTTTTTGTTTATTCAAATTATTTATTTGAAAATGACTGCTATAGAAGCTAAGTAATTTTATTTTATTTGTTCTCAGAGTTATTAAATCTGACTTTTGTCTTATATTAGGTTTAGAAGAATTCCTTATTGTGATGGAAGATGATTCACCTGCAAGTGTGCAAGTTATGTGGATTTTGTTATTTTCATCTTGTGTTGTGAGTAGGTACTACTAGTTCAAAAAACGTTCCAACAAGTTTTTAAGTTATTTCGTATAATATTACTGTTTTTGATTGCGCAGTTGCATTAGCGCGGTTACGGACGATAATATTACAGTAATATTATTGCAGGTTGGAACAAACCTAATGCCACTGATTTTGTCATAAATTGATGAGATTTCGGTAAAGACTGGTCATTGCATTATAAGGGCGATTTTCAGCCTGGAATGATTATTATTTGAGGCGATTTCGGCAAGCTTTGGTACATGGTTTGGTACCCTGTTTGGTCTGTCAAATGCCATGTACCAAAGTTTGCCGAAATCGCCTTATGACGTTGCAGGTATACCAATTGGTTAACCAAATGGTATACAAACCAAAGCTTGCCGAAATCGTCTTTGGTTTTAACCAATAACCCTTTTCACGTGGCTCCGGTTTTACAAACCGCTCAAATTCGATTGGTGGTAGGTATCGCATCACGTCACTTTGTAACCGGGTTAGAAAACGGTATGTCATTTCTCTAACCGTTTTGTAACCCGGTTAGTTAAACCGGAGCCACGTGAAAAGAACTAATGCATTTCCGCTGTCGCGGTTTTTACCAAAGTAGGGGAAGTTGTGACGTCACAGATCAGCTGATTGGTTTTATTGACACTTATAATTGATTATAACTCAACTTTGGACTTGGTTTAATCTTTTGGTTACAGCTTTTTGATGTTATTGTTATTATTTTGGGGATTGGTATTGGTGTTATCTGATTTTGCAGTTGCGTTGTGACCTGGCACAATGGAAGAAGTATACACTCACTGCAACTCACTATGTTTAGATCATTTCCAAAGAAAATATCTTCGATAAACGAGACTAACAAGAGACCTAAACAAGAAACCATTGTTGAAACGAAATAAAAAATAAGATTATTAAACATAACCCTATACAACCAAATTATTTCAGCGGTCAGTTCCTTGGGTTATGATTCTTGAATGGTGGGGGGCTATGACTTGCCTGTCAAAGCTGTCAACCAAAAGAATAACCACGGTATTTACCGATAAATAATCATTTTAGACTGAGAATCGCCTTAAGTGTTTCAATATTCAGAGGTTCAAAAATCATTTGTCAATCATATCATTCTCTCATAAGCAAAATAATGTCTAGTGATCAAAAATCTTACTCATATTAGGTAATTAGCCTATCCAAAACACGTGACTTTGACAAGCAAAATATGGCCGGAAAGGGTTTGTGTGCCTCTTGGCGGACATTTCAATTTAAGTTTGACAGCATCTTGGATAGTCTAATAGCTGACGTCACATAAATAACCTAACTTTCGATTGGGGGACAATAAGAAAGCATTTACGGACTATTTAAAAAAATAGGTACGCAAATAAATATAAATACCATTGGTTTGTTCCAATGACATGTTCGTCCACCTATCTAAAGTGATGTTATGTCATATGTGACGTAATAGCTAGCCTAACTGATGTGTGTGAATAGTCCTTAAATGCTTTATTTGTCCCCAATGAACTATATACTACACCTAACTGGAACGGACCTAACAGCTGCTTTCAATGTCCATTTTTGAGGCAAATTTTATGGTAGTGAGAACGACCAATAAAAGGTGTTGTTTGCTCTGTCACACACGTACATGTTTACGAGCAATGGTTGGTTATAATAAATTCACCTAAGCTTTGTTTCATGAGGGTTCATACTTTTTGCCTTCCTTTTTTATTGAATGGAAAATGACTGAAACATATCAATAACGTCAAAAACGTTCGTCGGCTCTTAAACCAAAAATCATTCATTTTAATTTGTCAAAAAAATTGAATATGTCATATGAATTAATCTACGACAACCATTTTATCTCAAGTTATGACGCGTTCGATATCAAAAGTATGAACCCTGATGGTGAAACGATCTGTAGCCTTGTGTGGGAATGCGTAAGATAAAGAAAGCCACCCCTTTTACTTTATTAAAATTTTGCCTCAGGCCAAGGTTGTTTGAGAGAGGTAAGTTGCTTGATAACTTTATGACGTCATCTGGGGGATCTCAACATAATGCAAATTTCCATAATGGCCATTTCCACCAACTATTTTAGGGGAGCCTTAACAATAAGTACTGACATTTTTCCATCGAAAACTGTCATTTCAAGGAATACTTATCGTTAAGGGTCTCTTAAAATAGCTCGTGGAAACGGCCATTAGGCACCTAGATGCGTCATTAGGTTACCCATTACCAGACAACCTATGAACTCTAGGAACCTTGGCCTCAGGCGTGATAAATGCTGATGCCCGAGCTGCCATTCCATTTACGTAGTATACATTTCACTGTTTGTCCCTCCATTGAAAGTGAGGTTATGTCTGTGACGTCAGCGAATGCCTAATGCGGCGTTTACATTATTCGTTTCTAGATTGCTGATCGACTCGACATGTAATTTGACTATGCGCGCACAACAGGTAAGTTTCATCATTTAGGTATAATGTTTTCTTATACTCACCTAATAAGGCCAATAAGGGTAATAAGTTTGATGATATTTAGGGGTAAATTGAGTAAGTTAAGAGTAGACTTGATATTATTCAATTGATACATTATTATATAGACTCCTACCAAACCCTAGACTTTTTACTTTTGATCAACAGCCACATTTTTGCTTCTGGGATTTCTGTACATGTACAGTTTTCAAATCCCTTAAAATTCAATAATGAAGGGCTTTATATATATATATATATATATTAATACATAAACTAGTTAAGAAATATAATCAATTACTTTAATACTAGATGATTATCTGGTGAAATTATAGAAAATATTTCTTTCATGATATCTACTTAGGTATCATCTACCCCTAAGTGGTTCAAAGGGCACTTTCTCTGATGTCATTATATCTATGTTTTTTTCTAAAATTCTCGTTTCTTTAAATCATTTTTTGCTCACTTAATTTTCCATTTAAAACTCAAGCAATTTTTTTTTTGTGCACCAGGGTAAGTGCACCCTTTAAATAACCCCTTGGCAATTTTTTTCATGCAACAAACCCAATCTGAAATCACTATACACACCTCAAATGATTTTTCTGATAGATAAATCTTCACAATTTGACGATTATTTCCGCGTTACCCTTAAATTGCCCCGGCACAAGACCTACCCCAACCCCAAACAACTTACAACAGCGACAAAGTGAGTTTTTATGTAATGGAAAAATTACTTATGATGGCCAGATGGGTATATACCACAAAAATTATTGTTACAATTTGGGGTTTGAGAAATAAGGGCCAAATATGCCCGAACTTTGATGGACAAATCAGAGGCTACGTCCCATTGAAAATACTTTTGAATAATATTGACAAGGTTAATGCCCATATAGAAAGAGTATTGTTAAGTAACTATCAACCCTTTGATACACTTTTTTAAATCAAGGGGTGGATTTTGTTTATTTAGTTTATGGGGTGGATTTGAGATTTTTTTCAAATTTTTTTATTATTGACAGATAGGTTTCTACCTCCACTTATAACGTGAATGAAATAAAAAATAATAATTTACTCATTAATGGTGTACTTACTTATACAGGGTGGACCCGTATATAAATATTCAAATATATAATTTAAAATCCTAACCTAATTTTTATTGATCCAGTTGCATATATTGTACCGCCATCATATACACTTCACTAATAATTATTATCATCACTATATAAAAATCAAGAACTGGGTACACTAACCGACGTCACGCACTTGAAAAGGCCTCCGCGCACAAAACTGAACTGAACTCCGGTGCACCAGGAAAAATATGCCCACCCAAAACAAAAAAAAATAAACCCTCGAAAGCCTCGGCATAAATACGACACTGTTATGTGTTTCTCGGAATTTTCAGACCCTAATATAAAAAAAGACTTATTTACATTTCGTATTTTACCTGGTGGCGGACTTTTGTGTGGTGGCAAAGGGGCTCTGCCCCATAGAGGACGATAATAATAATTATTATCCCATTATTTTTAAGGGCCGATTTAAAATGTTTTTTAGTGCCGGAAATATATACATAAATAAATTGTTTGTAGGCATGTTATATATGAGAATTGTCAATGGAGAAGCAAGAAGTTGTTATTTTAGGACTTTTTTGCTGATGTTCTTCAAGTTGAGATTATTTTCTAAAACTTCACCCAGATAATGCGAGATTTTTTGAACAGTTTCTATATGCGTTCATTAGTAGATCAGTAGATGAAGAAGCCAGTTGTTTATGCAACAAATCAATATATTCAGAAGCTTATATCCATCAATGTATCGACTTTCTTTTGGTAGATCAAATCTCCTGCTGCAAATTTAATGAAATCATAGATCAAATTTTAATTATTTTATTCTGCTCATGAAATACTTGGAAACTCATATATTTTTTGATGACGTTTATGGATCACTTGATGTCCAAGAATTCTGAATGCTTATTTTCAAAGGCCAACTCTTCAACTAAAACTCATTCTGGGGCAAAAACCGCAGAACGATATTTGGTAGGTACAGGGTGTTTTTTTATGTATTGACACCCCACCTACAGCCTTTACCTTTACAGGTAGATGAAAGGTGTAAATACAAAAGTTGTACAGTATTGGTACAGCATATACAAAAACAATCAGCAGGCTAACTCTCACGCGCATCTTTTCTGCGCACGCCGCCATTAGGGGATACCATTTTGTCATAACGCTGTCATTAAACGGCAGGAGCGCCGAAATTTTATTTTATTTGTCTATTTCTGACGAAGGTGTAGAGCGGAATTTTAGCTATAATTTTCAAAATGAGTTTGATATATTCGTGTTGTCATTTATGGTGTTATCTGTTATCATTCTTGTATATTCGATAATAATAATAAATTAGTAATTATAAACATTATTTATTTAAAGCCAATACGACTCTGTCACACGAAAGAAAAAACCTAAATTACCGTTAATCAGGCTCTGTTTCGTATCCCAAAATGGCCGCTAGTGACATTTTGACGATGAATTCCTTTATTACACGGGCTGTCACTCAAGTTAGCCTGCTGATGCTGTGGTATTGGCTAAATTTTTAGAATCCTTGGTCAGAAATATAAATTGAATGTCAGAAATTGTGACATGCTTTCAGCTTTTTTCAAATGAAATGCGCTATATTTGGTTCTATTGAAGAGCAGAATTTCCCGATTCCAAAACTATATAGTTTGTCTATATTTCATTGAGCCGTCTCCAACATATTTGGTGTTAAAAATTTTAAAATACTATCAGAGAAACCAATTACTTGAAGTTTTACCTACAGCTTTCACCTATACAGGTAGAATGGTTCACAAAATCAGTAGTAGGATAGTATTTTTACAAGTTTTGGAGCCGAATATATGAGAGATTGCTCAATCAAATATACCTAGATCGGGGAATTGTGCTCTTCAAGAATAAAGAATGAAATCTATAGGGCATCCCATTTGAAAAAAGCTGGAAGCATGCAAAATTTCACATTTCTGGCATTCAAATTTAGTTTCTGACCATGGTTTCTAAAAATTCAGCCAAAACTGTACAACTTTTGTATTTACAACTTTCTTCTACCTGTAAAGGCAAAGGCTGAAGGTGGGGTGTCAATATATAAAAAAACACCCTGTACAAATAAGTGGATTATTGCGGATCTTATGGGTGGACCTCTGCGGGACGAACGCAGCGAGTTCCGCAGCCATCTACTCACCAATATACTGTTGAACTATCCAAATAAGACATTCACCTGAAACGTGTAGTTTTCAAACTGATGAGAATAACTCACATTTCAGTGAGTCAGGTTGATATCGTAATTAAACAACATATTGATGAATAGATGGCTGCGCAGAGGTCCACCCATAAGTTCCGCAACAATTCACTCATTTTTACTTGAATAACTTTTCATATTATGTAACTAGTTTGGTAAAGTAACATTACTAATTCCTGTTGAAAGGCAAATTGACAAAAAGTGAATAATCATAATCTTACAAATTTTGACTTTATATAATAAGTTACTGTTCAAGTACAAATAAGTGGATTATTGCGGAAATTATGTGTGGACCTCTGCGGGACGAGCGCAGCGAGTTCCGCAGCCATCTACTCACCAATATACTGTTGAACTGTTCAAGTAAGACATTCACCTGAAACGTGTAGTTTTTAAACTGATGATAATAACTCACATTTGAGTGAGTCAAGTAAGTATCGTAATTAAACAACATATTGATGAATAGATGGCTGCGGAACTCGCTGCGCTCGTCCCGCAGAGGTCCACCCATAAGTTCCGCAACGATTCACTCATTTGTACTTAAATAATTTTTCACATTATGTAACTAGTTTGGTAAAGTAACATTACTAATTCCTGTTGAAAGGCAAATTGACAAAAAGTGAATAATCATAATCTTACAAATTTTGACTTTATATAATAAGTTACTTCCAAGTACAAATAAGTGGATTATTGCGGAATTTATGGGTGGACCTCTGCGGGACGAGCGCAGCGAGTTCCGCAGCCATCTACTCACCAATATACTGTTGAACTGTTCAAGTAAGACATTCACCTGAAACGTGTAGTTTTCAAATTGATGAGAATAACTCACATTTGAGTGAGTCAGTTTAGTATCGTAATTGAACAACATATTGATGAATAGATGGCTGCGGAACTCACTGCGCTCGTCCCGCAGAGGTTCACCCATAAGTTCCGCAACAATCCACTCGTTTTGGCTAAATTTTTAGAATCCATGGTCAGAAACAAAAATTAAATGTCAGAAATATGAAATGTTGCATGCTTTCAGCTTTTTTCAAATGGGATGCAATATATTTGGTTTTATATTTTTGAATCAAGAGCACAATTTCCCGATTCCAAAACTATATAGTTTGTCTGTATTTGGTTGAGCCGTCTCCAACATATTTGGTTCTAAAAATTTTAAAACTAGGTACTATCAGAGAAACCAAGCACCTTAAATTTTACTTGCAGCATTCACCTGTACAAGGTAAAATGGTTTATAATAGTACATTAAAATACAAGTTTCATAAGACGTCATTTTATCGCACGAGCCCTATATTAGAAAACGAGCCGGAGGCGAGTTTTCTAAAGGGCGAGTGCGATAAAATGTCTTATGAAACGAATATTTTATACTATTTTTTCTATTTTGGTATTGTTTAATTAAGAAAAACAAATTTTTCTTGAACATTTTATTCTCATATTTCCTGATTTCATATGTTTAGATTGGTAACACTACTTGCCAAATATAGAAATCTTCTATTATAAAATCGCGAATGACAGTTCGATGGCCATCAGTCAGCCAGTGTTACCAACCTTCGATAAGTAAAAAAGGAGTGTCACAAAGAGCTTCTTTTCGAAACTACTTTTAGTGTCGAAAAGACTTCAATATGACACCAAAATAGAAAAAATCAGTAGTAGGATAGTATTTTTACAATTTATGGAATCGAATATATGAGACTGTTCAATCAAATATAGACAAACTATATATTTTTGGAATTGGGGCATTGTGCTCTTCAAGAATATAGAATGAAATATAGCGTATCCCATTTGAAAAAAGCTGGAAGCATGCAAAATTTCACATTTCTGACATTCAAATTTTGTTGCTGACCATGGTTTTTAAAAATTCAGCCAAAACTGTACAACTTTTGTATTTACACTTTTCTTCTACCTGTAAAGGTAAAGGCTGTAGGTGGGGTGTTAATATATAAAAAAATTTCCTGTACAATCATTTTCCTGATGGCTACATTGATTTCCTAATTTTATTAAAAATTTCCCGAATTCCTTTCAGGTTCTTTTGATTCTTCCTAAAGTCCCAGAATTCAGCAAATAATTCCCTAACTATATTTTCCTAATTCCGCACTTTCAGTTCCAGGAAAGACAAAAATAGACATTGTAAGATCACAACTATATAGGTAACTATACGATGATCTGACTGTATATAGGAGGACGGCCTATGGAATAGGATTTTTAATTTTCTCAGCGGAGTTTCAGATTTTTTGATAATAATAAATAATAATAATAAATGCCTCTATTTATTAATTTAAACTAAATTACAGGTAAGTAAAAAACAAATCAAGATTGTCGCTGGCTAATGACATGGAGCAGTCTAGCCACATGACTACTCTATACTGAACCATACACAGCCCATGAAAATATCATTTTAAGTACTAATCAGAAAATAAACAAAAAAATTACATAACTAATGAGAAGCTTACTAGGAGCAATGCACCAAAGATATTTGGAAAAAATATAATACATTTAATAATGTATTACATAGGTATTATTAACAATTGAGCAGGTCATTCTTATAGCAAACTCAGTTATGCTAACTCGTGGAAATTTTTCCTTTTCATGGGAATTTTGACCAAAATATAAGTTGAAAGGGAAAAAAGTCGAAATAGTGATGATTTCATGGGAATTTTAACAGGTAGATAAAGTTTACGCATCTCTCCGTGCCTTTGATGTAAAATGAAATTATTTTTCTGATTGTTGCTCAAAACTTCTTTTAAAACTTCACTTTGCCATCATTTGGTACTAACTCCACTAGTCAGAATAGTAGAGTTCGAGTAGAGGAAGAAAACTCCTTTTTTTTTTTTGGACACACCACACATGTTTGATATTCCTCTGCTATAGTAAAGGCCCCGGTTTCTCAATAGCAAGTCATCCCCGGGTTAAGCTTAGCTCCAGGGTAAACATTACAAATGATTGGAACCGTTTACCCTGGAGTTAAAACCAACCCGAAGGTTGCTCGCTATTAAGAAACCGACCCCTACTCATTCATTCAAGCTTTGTTTAAACACAGCAGAATACCGTACAATGTACCGTCACGATTCTGCGCAAAGCCTAAAATTTGTGCGTGGAATCCGAAATTTGTTGGTTCCGGAAACGTTCATGGGATGGTTTTTGACGGAATTGGAACAGACCTTTTATGTTCTGCTGTTTGTTAGTTTTTTCTTGCTTGTGTATTTTCTAAATATGTATTGATATTGATACCGTTAAAAGGTTCAAAAAAAGAGCGTAGCACTCAAAAATTTCCGGCCTACGAAAAGGGAAAATAAGTGGGAATTTTTATTAGGCGAGTGTGGGAAATAAGGGAATTTTCGGTTCAAAAGGTTGGCAACACTGAGCATACTTTAAATTTTCTAAATTTATGCGTAGTTCAGATGGTGAAGAATTGAACAATTTTACAGAATTGTATGTGAAAGATCTTTGAAACATGACTGTCCAGTGATGAGGAATTATAATTCTATTGAAAGACCTAATATTACGAGAGTACATCGCAACGAAAAATAAATCTATTTCTTAAAGCTAGAGGTGATACATCAGGATTATTTAAGATCTTGAAAAAGAAAATTCCAAAATGTAAATTTCTATACGGTTGTTCATTACCAACCAGTTCAAATCCTTAAAAGTACGAGAGACATGATGAAATTTTCTAAGGCTAAATGATGTGAGTTGTGATCCAAGTTGTCTAAACAAGATCCATGAATATTAAAGTCACTATAATTAAAACTGGATAAGACTAAGAGTTTCACACAGCAAATTACGTAATGACAAACCTAGGATATGACGATTATTATAGAGCATTTTCAAAGAAAGATATATGAATAAGTCTATTCTCTTAATCTTAGCTCCAAGATTAGACCATTTTAAATGAGAAAGTCGGGTAGCAAGAACACTATCAATCTTTGTAGTACAGTCTAAAACATTTTGCAAGAATGTACCGAAAACGTCATTTGGATCTGAAATGTCATCAGGGAGATGAAGATTTTTATCAGAATCTATATTGAAAAACTTCAAGGGATTCAAGGCGTTCCAAGTTCTTTTATAATTATTCTCAGCGCACAAAGCATTTAGATATTGCCTTTTCTCCCTTCTTACAAGTTCTTACCATCGAAACTGTGAAATTTCTCAAACTTTTATAGATTTCCCAGTCATTATAAGACTTCGTTCTTGTATTAGGGTGCAAAATAAGCTTTTCTAACCGCTCTAGCTCAACTTTGTATCTATACATACATAGTGTTATGTTTTCAGCATCCGGTATTTTTGTACTTTTTACCTTTACCATATAACTGGGTAAAGGTAGAGTTTGAAGTGTTGTCATTTGTATGGGACAAACAAAGCGTTTGAAAGGTCCATTTACCACACAGGCGCTAGCTTGTCACCAATGACACAACGTGACTTTCGTTAGGGGGACAAACATGTCATTGAGGTTATGTGTGAGACGTCACCTAGCACCTAATTGTTGAAAATATAAAATTAACTTGGAAAGTAAAGCATTATTATATGTATATACGGTCCAAAATGAGGTTCTTATACTAACTCTATCTGAATTATTGCAAGTCTATATAGATTGATCAGAAATCAAATTTTAATACTAGGAAAGTCAGGAATAGAACTTTAATGTTTCTCTACGTCAAATTCAGTTCCACGAAACATAAAAATAAGCATTGTAAATAGGTACATAACTGTATAACAGCCAGGAATAGGATTTTCAATTTTCACAGCTGAATTTCAGATCTATAAGGGTGCAAAGTAAGCTTTTCTAACCGGTCTAGTTCAACTGAGTATCTTGAGTTTTATATCTATACAGATATATAGTTGTTGAAATTCAACAATACTAGGGTCCAAAATGAGGTTCTTATACTAACTCTATCTGAATTATTGCAAGTCTATATAGATTGATCAGAAATCAAATTTTAATACTAGGAAAGTCAGGAATAGAACTTTAATGTTTCTCTACGTCAAATTCAGTTCCACGAAACATAAAAATAAGCATTGTAAATAGGTACATAACTGTATAACAGCCAGGAATAGGATTTTCAATTTTCACAGCTGAATTTCAGATCTATAAGGGTGCAAAGTAAGCTTTTCTAACCGGTCTAGTTCAACTGAGTATCTTGAGTTTTATATCTATACAGATATATAGTTGTTGAAATTCAACAATACTAGGGTCCAAAATGAGGTTCTTATACTAACTCTATCTGAATTATTGCAAGTCTATATAGATTGATCAGAAATCAAATTTTAATACTAGGAAAGTCAGGAATAGAACTTTAATGTTTCTCTACGTCAAATTCAGTTCCACGAAACATAAAAATAAGCATTGTAAATAGGTACATAACTGTATAACAGCCAGGAATAGGATTTTCAATTTTCACAGCTGAATTTCAGATCTATAAGGGTGCAAAGTAAGCTTTTCTAACCGGTCTAGTTCAACTGAGTATCTTGAGTTTTATATCTATACAGATATATAGTTGTTGAAATTCAACAATACTAGGGTCCAAAATGAGGTTCTTATACTAACTCTATCTGAATTATTGCAAGTCTATATAGATTGATCAGAAATCAAATTTTAATACTAGGAAAGTCAGGAATAGAACTTTAATGTTTCTCTACGTCAAATTCAGTTCCACGAAACATAAAAATAAGCATTGTAAATAGGTACATAACTGTATAACAGCCAGGAATAGGATTTTCAATTTTCACAGCTGAATTTCAGATCTATAAGGGTGCAAAGTAAGCTTTTCTAACCGGTCTAGTTCAACTGTGTATCTTGAGTTTTATATCTACCTATACAGATATTTAGTTGTTGAAATTCAACAATACTATAGGGTCCAAAATGAGGTTCTTATACAACTCTATCTGAATTGCAAGTCTATATTATACAGACTGATCAGAAATCGAATTTTGATACTATAGGAAAACTTTTCTGTTTCCCCGCATCAATTCTTCTGATTTTTTCCCCAAAATTTGTAATTGAAATCTTTCTCTTGCCTCCTTTTTCGAAGGCAAGAAAAATACGATTACATCTCAATTGAAACCGTCAGGACAATTTCAAAGATGTGTCACAGATGTTGATGGCAAAATCGTAATCCAGGTTAACAAGGTTTTGACAGGTGAAGTTGAAGAATTTTTACGTGTTTTTTTTTTTGTAAATTTTTCTTTTTTCCTCTGTGATCTGTACCTTTTTGTCATTATTGTATTAATTTCGAGTTCCATTTGGCTGTGGTCCTTCTATATTTGGCAAGGTATCATACGAAACCTCATTTTGGATAAGCATCAATTATACAGTGTGTCCGAAATTCGAGTCTCTACATGGGGATTTCGCTTATTATGAGAGATACAGGGTGGCTCAAATTAGGAAAGTTTTAGGGAATTTATTGCTCATTTATATCCTGTTGTTAAATTTGCTCCAAAGTTTTCTGTTTCCTAGAAATCCGAGAAAAACTGAAAATAGCCAATAATTCATAAACCGTTAACTTTAGACTGTTCTAACTTTAACATTATTGAGACACTTTTTTGAGACGGATATTTTCGTGATTTGGAAACATTCCGATCGTTGTTTTTTTTCGAGTTATTAACCAAAACTTTCTTATTTCTTATGGCGGCCATCTTCGATTTCAACAAAATAATATTCTGCGAAAAAAATGCTTTTAAATGATGTATTACAAGCTATGAAGCTTGCAAGTCCTTCAAAATTACAGTTGGAACCGATATTTTGCTAAATTTGGCAACAATGCTCATAGTTATAAGAATAGAACCGAGAATAAAACTAAATAGGTATGATTTAATACCTAGAATCGGTATTTTTGAAGTGTTCTGGCAATTTTATTAGTTAAAGAAAAAATAAGTGGGTAAGGTATTCCACATGTTTTTTTTTTTTGTAATGTAAACAACATGAATTACAGCTTTTCCTGCTTTCTGCCATAAGGAATAAGAAAGTTTTGGTTAATAACTCGAAAACAAACGACGATCGGAATGTTTTCAAATCACGAAAATATTCGTCTCAAAAAAGTGTCTTAATAATATTAAAGTTAGAAAAGTCTAAAGTTAACGGTTCATGAATTATTGACAAAAAACAAAATTGGCTATTTTCAGTTTTTCTCGGATTTCTAGGTAACAGAAAATTTTGAAGCAAATTCAACAACAGAATATAAATGAGCAATAAATTCCCTAAAACTTTCCTAATTTGAGCCACCCTGTATCTCTCATAATAAGCGAAATCCCCATGTAGAGACTCGAATATCGGACACACTGTATATCGTTGAAAAGGGCATCAAATTCTCTATACACTGTGCCCAATATGCTATCGAGCTTTAAAGTTGAAGTTCAGTCGAAATTTTGTTGAAAACTTCAAACTCAATTATCTACGCACAGTGTGCCAGTGTAGTTTTCGTCCAGGAATATGTTAATTAAAAGTAGGTTTTCGGCCTATTTGGACTTTATTTTAAAAATATATAAACCTGAGTCCAAATAAGCTGAAAATTGACTTTTATATATGAATTATCTCAACGTCCTTTATGACTGTTATCCAATTGTCTCTCTTTTTGTCGTGGAATCTTATAATCAAAATTCAAAACTCTGATTTCAGGTAAAGGGGAATCTTTTGGCTTTTTGATATTCATGAAAGCTTTCCTGAAGTTTTCTCGCATGCTTCTCCGGTCAAATTCCACTGTTTGGTTGATCCCCTGTCAAAGTTTCAGTATCTGTTATTCGATGAAGTTTAATGTGAGAGACGATATGGAGGCTTTATGATATGGAGAGACCTCCAGAGGCTTTTCCCCCTTCCCAGCCAGAAGAAACTGTCAAAATTCAACGTCATTTCCGTCAGAGTTTGACTATATAACGGGAAGAATTAACATGAACAAGGGTTTTTCTTAAGAATAAAGTACAGAATGTTCCAGTTTGGTCAGTTTCAATAGGAGACGCCAATTTCTAAGCTATCCAATGAGTCATTATTAAGTATATTATTATGTATATTTTAAAAAAATCGTACTTTGGTGAATAGTTCGATATTGGGGCCGAATAGAAAAAAGCTATGAACGTTACTAGATATTTTTCATAATAGGGGAAAATCGCCCTGTATTAATGGTGCCATTGAAGATATCGCGATACGCTTTTTGACGATCGACGTTTCTCGAAAATCAATCCCATGATATCTAAGTCAATTTTCCTCTATCTGGTCTGAAAGTATGTTTTTCCTGTTAAAACACTCTAAATTGCAGTACCCACATCACCTTTGCTTTTAGTAAGGGGAGTGCAATATCGAGCTAATAGACTTTGCTATAATTCAATTAAAGCAGAATTGAATTCTCAGTATAAGGTAAGCAAATGATGCGAACAATGGGTGGTATGAATAAAAACGAAGTACTTGCTACTACTACAAGTATTAGTATGTTCTACGTAGTATTTACTTCAAAACGAAGTAGATACTACTAATTTACTAATTTCCGGTAGTGTCGAAATGTAGTATCTACTTCGTTTTGAAGTAAATACTACGTAGAACATACTAATACTTGTAGTAGTAGCAAGTACTTCATTTTTATTCATACCACCCAATGTCTTGAAACTTACAATTGCAGCTCAATTATGAATGAAGATTCTTTACATCAAAGAGTTTCTCACAGTAAAAATAAATTCATAAGAAAACTGAATAAAAAACAAATTAAGGAATTAAAAATTACTAAAATAAACTTCGAACTTCCTGCTCCAAGCTATCCTTAACTAGGTGTTTCTCTAAAACTTGAAAAATTTGAATAGAGAACTCTGATGCGATTTTCCTTCTAATTTAAACTGCATGCAAGTCTTTTATAAGCAAATAATTCACACAAAGTAATGTACCTACTGGTGTATAGTGTAAAGTCCCACGAAACCCGCATAATATAAAATTTTAATTAATTCCGCTAATGATAAAATTACCGGGTTTCGATTACCTTCGGGTACTTAGGCGGCGTCAAACTGCCGTCCGATCCAAAACCTCTACCTGGAAATGACTTTATTAACGTGTACGGTCCAATTAAAAAAAAAAAACAGACTTTATGTACATTTGATTTTTAATGATCCATTAAAGCTCGTATTAATACGCTGTACGTGTCTTTTAGTGCGATTTCTATATATTTTACTACCCGCGCGGTACCATAAGCAATCGGATATGTCTGTCTGAACATACGGCGAACCCAGAACCTTGGCTTTGTAAAATAAGCTGGCGTAGTTGGTTTTAGATTTTAGCTGAGCTGTGAAAATTTGTTTCAAGGGTGATGGAAACAGACTCATATTTCTGAGCAGCAATGCCTATGATTTTTTATTATATACAATTCGATTCTGATCTCTGGGAGAAAATTTTTTGAACTTCTGACACTGGAACTTTTTCCAATAGTAGGTACTTTCATTCGTCTTCCATTTACTTGTTCCCTTATCTTCATGTAATTAAGTGCAGAACTTCTTTCCTTAGATTTATAAACGTATCCCTGTTATTTTTAGTTGTTTTGAGTGAACAGTTTTCGTGATACCTGACTGGATGTCCTCATTTCAGAAGATTCATGCCTTTATCATCTACCCCTTCGATACAATGTCAGTTTCTCGCTAGATTAATTTGCCAACTGTGCATTCCTAAAAACGATAGATGATGTGGCCTAATATGGAAAATCTTATATCTATTGAAAAAAATCTTATCTTTCGAAACAATAAATACTGCTGGCTTTGATGTCATAATATATACATAGTGATATTGACAGATTTGTTGAGAGTTCGATTTTTACGGTACGTAGTTTGTGGTACTTTAATGGATTTCTTCTTCTGTGAGAAATTCTTACTAATATTTAACATTTTTCTTTCTATATGTATTCCGTCGTCTTTCAACGAGAAGTTTTACTATACCGTGAATAACATCAACTTTCTTTTTAATAAGTTTTTTCTATCAAGGCTCATTGAAAACGTCTACTTATGAAGTTCTTCAATTATTACAGGTAAGTAATGTTTTGCTGATTTATCGGCAAAAGTATTTCGTGAGAAAATCGAATGCCATTGAGGGTCTTTATTCATAAAAAGTCGATCGATATTTGCTATTTATGACACACATTTACATAACTACATATTAGGTACATAATTATGATGGTTGATAAATTTAGTACCTACTATTCCAACGTCAAGCTAGTTTAGGTTTATACCTAGAAATTCGCGATTTCCAATGAAATTAACTACGTTCGAGCGTCATCTAATTATCGATGTAGTTATAACGTTATATTGTAAAGATTTAATTATTTGGTGAAGTACCGGTTTTTGATTGAGTTGGTAGTTAGTTTCATGTTTCAGAAACAATCAGTCACTCGAATAAAACCATACTAACCCAATCGAAAGCCAAAAATATAACCAAAACTTGAATTATGACTTTTCAAATTCAAATTCTAAACATTTCCAGCTCTCGATTGGGTTAGTTATAGGTACCATGTTAAGCCAAAGTAATTTTTGAATAGCTATCACTCCTATAAGGAGGTTGATTGGCTGATGGCCTAGGAAGTGCTTAGTACCTAAGTCGAAAGTCGAGGAAGCAATCAATAGCTTCTCTCCATATAAAGCACCAGGGCTGGACGGGATATATCCGGCGCTCCTACAGTGGGTATCTTAGACCAACTAGTGCTTATTTTCAGAGCGCGTTCTGCTCTGGCATACATACCTGAGAAACAGAGAGAAGTAAAAGTAATCTTTATACCCAAGCCAGGCAAAACTGATTATGCTAAGGCCAATTCATACCGCCCAATCCAGTCTCTCAAAATCACGGATCACGAACGCTATAGTTCTATAAAAAGCGTGACGTGATCACGACAACCTAGCAAACTAATTTCTTGTCTTTAGAGTATCTAACCTTATCCACATAAAACAGCGCTGTGTAGGCGGGCCTTTAGTTCCGGATTAAGGTATTTCGGCCCTTACCAGTTTAACGGTACTTTTGTTATCAATTTTTTAAATATTTAAGTGGGTACTATTTTATCAAATATTTGCTTTGTTTGGTTTCCATCGTAATTTGATAATTTTGCGTTTTAAATGGCATCCTACTTTATCTCACCCCATTTGGGGTTTTTGCAAACATATATTACTTTATTGTTGTCTTTGTCTTACTCACATATAATCAACAATTAAACATTTTTTCATTAAAATTAAACTAAAAACAAGTTTCCAAGACCTTATTTGGAAAATTTATTGTTTTATAATCGTTATTATTTAATTATTCAACAGGTTTTAATTAAATTAAACCATTTAAAATGTCATTAATGTCATGCGGCAACGTCGCTTTTAGTCGGCCATTTTGCAGTGACGTGTTTACGTTTTTATCCAGTTTTTCCTCGGATTTTCCATTTTTCCAGGGCGTTTTAAGTCGGAAAAACTGGTTTAAAGTACGAGGCTTTGAGTTTTTTTCATTTTGTGCAAAAAAATTCCAGTTTTCCAATAGGGTAAGTGACAAAAACTCAAGTCTCATCATGTAGGTGCTGGAATGTTCTTTTTAGAGATTTTTCTTTGGATTTTCCGCTTTTCCAAAGCTTCTTCAATTAGGAAAACCGATTTTAAATATGAGGCTTTAAGTTTTTTCCATTTTGTACCAAAAATGTCCAGTTTTCCAATGGGGTAAGTGACTAAAACTTAAGTTTCATCAAGTAGGCTTTGGAATGTCCTTTTCAGAAGTTTTTCTTTGAATTTTCCGCTTTTCCAGTGCTTTTTTGGTCGAGGAAACCGATTTTAAGTACGAGGCTTTGAATTTTCTTCATTTTCTAGCAGAAATTTATGTTTTTAAATGCAATAATTAGGAAATCCCATTTAAATGCTTTTTCTGGAAGTTTTGATATGGCAACATCGTTTGTAGCCAACTTCAATCATGAAAACCTTGTAATAAATGTCATTTGTCAATTTGGACAGTCGACCATTTTGAGTGTTTTTATCCATGTTTTTCCTTGAAAATTCCGCTTTTCCAGGCCGTTTTAAAACGGAAAAAATGGTTTAAAGTACGAGGCTTTGAGTTTCCTTCATTTTGTGCCAAAAATTTTCAGTTTTCCAATAGGGTAAGTAACAAAAACTCAAATTTCATCAAGTAGGCTTTAGAATGTCCTTTTCAGGGATTTTTCTTTGGATTTTCTGCTTTTCCAGGGCTTTTTCGATCGGGAAAACCGGTTTTAAGTGCGAGGCTTTGAGTTTTCTTCATTTTGTACCAAAAATTTCTAGTTTTCCAATGGGGTAAGTGACTAAAACTCAAGTTTCATCAAGTAGGCTTTGGAATGTCCTTTTCAAAAGTTTTTTTTTTTGAATTTTCCGCTTTTCCAGGGCTTTTTCGGTCGGGAAAACCGATTTTAAGTATGAGGCTTTGAATTTACTTCATTTTCTAGCAGAAATTTATGTTTTTAAATGCAATAATTAGGAAATCCCATTTAAATGCTTTTTCTGGAAGTTTTGATATGGCAACATCGTTTGTAGCCAACTTCAATCATGAAAACCTTGTAATAGATGTCATTTGTCAATTTGGACAGTCGACCATTTTGAGTGTTTTTATCCATGTTTTTCCTCGAAATTTTCGCTTTTCCACGCTGTTTTAAAACGGAAAAAATGGTTTAAAGTACGAGGCTTTGAGTTTCCTACATTTTGTGCCAAAAATTTTCTGTTTTACAATAGGGTAAGTAATAAAAACTTAAATTTTATCAAGTAGGCTTTAGAATGTCCTTTTCAGAGGTTTTTCTTTGGATTTTCTGCTTTTCCAGGGCTTTTTCGATCGGGAAAACCGGTTTTAATTGCGAGGCTTTGAGTTTTCTTCATTTTGTACCAAAAATTTCTAGTTTTCCAATAGGGTAAGTGACAAAAACTGAAGTTTCATCAAGTAGGCTTTGGAATATCCTTTTTAGAGGTTTTTCTTCGGATTTTCCGCGTTTTTAGGGCTTTTTCGAGGCTTTGAGTTTTCTTCATTTTGTGCCAAAAATTTCCAGTTTTCTAATAAGGAAAGTGACAAAAACTCAAGTTTCAGCAAGTAGGCTTTGGAATGTCTATTTCAGAGTTTTTTTTTTTGGATTTTTCGCTTTTCCAGGCCGGAATTAAAATACGAGGCTTTGAATTTCCTTCATTTTCAGCCAAAAATTTTCAGTTTTAAATGCTAAAATTAAGAACGCAAAAAAAATCAGTGAAAAACAACTTTTTAGGGAATTTATATATTTTTTTTTTTTAGGTGGCAACACTGGTTTGTAGCCAACTTTACTCGGGTTCCAATCCAGTAGGTCTTGGAATGTTATTTCTAAAGTGCAATTTGAGAAAAAAGTATATGGTTACATTTGAGAAAAAAGTATGGTCACCCACACCCTATTATAGGCTGGTACATTTTCACTGAATCTGGTACAATTTGTCTTTAATTTTGATACAAAAAATTTTTGCTCTCTGGCAACACTGCAAACAAGGCCTACCTAGACATGGGGCTCCACCTATACCGACACCATCGCAGATGGATAGAGAAGATGCTAAGCTGGGGGGTTGTGAAAGTTAATACAGGGGACACCACTATCCAGTTTTTCCTCGGATTTTCCATTTTTCCAGGGCGTTTAAAGTCGGAAAAACTGGTTTAAAGTACGAGGCTTTGAGTTTTTTTTATTTTGTGCAAAAAAATTCCAGTTTTCCAATAGGGTAAGTGACAAAAACTCAAGTCTCATCATGTAGGTGCTGGAATGTTCTTTTTAGAGATTTTTCTTTGGATTTTCCGCTTTTCCAAAGCTTCTTCAATTAGGAAAACCGATTTTAAATATGAGGCTTTAAGTTTTTTCCATTTTGTACCAAAAATGTCCAGTTTTCCAATGGGGTAAGTGACTAAAACTTAAGTTTCATCAAGTAGGCTTTGGAATGTCCTTTTCAGAAGTTTTTCTTTGAATTTTCCGCTTTTCCAGGGCTTTTTCGGTCGTTTAAACCGATTTTAAGTACGCGGCTTTGAATTTTCTTCATTTTCTAGCAGAAATTTATGTTTTTAAATGCAATAATTAGGAAATCCCATTTAAATGCTTTTTCTGGAAGTTTTGATATGGCAACATCGTTTGTAGCCAACTTCAATCATGAAAACCTTGTAATAAATGTCATTTGTCAATTTGGACAGTCGACCATTTTGAGTGTTTTTATCCATGTTTTTCCTTGAAAATTCCGCTTTTCCAGGCCGTTTTAAAACGGAAAAAATGGTTTAAAGTACGAGGCTTTGAGTTTCCTTCATTTTGTGCCAAAAATTTTCAGTTTTCCAATAGGGTAAGTAACAAAAACTCAAATTTCATCAAGTAGGCTTTAGAATGTCCTTTTCAGGGATTTTTCTTTGGATTTTCTGCTTTTCCAGGGCTTTTTCGATCGGGAAAACCGGTTTTAAGTGCGAGGCTTTGAGTTTTCTTCATTTTGTACCAAAAATTTCTAGTTTTCCAATGGGGTAAGTGACTAAAACTCAAGTTTCATCAAGTAGGCTTTGGAATGTCCTTTTCAAAAGTTTTTTTTTTTGAATTTTCCGCTTTTCCAGGGCTTTTTCGGTCGGGAAAACCGATTTTAAGTATGAGGCTTTGAATTTACTTCATTTTCTAGCAGAAATTTATGTTTTTAAATGCAATAATTAGGAAATCCCATTTAAATGCTTTTTCTGGAAGTTTTGATATGGCAACATCGTTTGTAGCCAACTTCAATCATGAAAACCTTGTAATAGATGTCATTTGTCAATTTGGACAGTCGACCATTTTGAGTGTTTTTATCCATGTTTTTCCTCGAAATTTTCGCTTTTCCACGCTGTTTTAAAACGGAAAAAATGGTTTAAAGTACGAGGCTTTGAGTTTCCTACATTTTGTGCCAAAAATTTTCTGTTTTACAATAGGGTAAGTAATAAAAACTTAAATTTTATCAAGTAGGCTTTAGAATGTCCTTTTCAGAGGTTTTTCTTTGGATTTTCTGCTTTTCCAGGGCTTTTTCGATCGGGAAAACCGGTTTTAATTGCGAGGCTTTGAGTTTTCTTCATTTTGTACCAAAAATTTCTAGTTTTCCAATAGGATAAGTGACAAAAACTCGAGTTTCATCAAGTAGGCTTTGGAATATCCTTTTTAGAGGTTTTTCTTCGGATTTTCGGCGTTTTTAGGGCTTTTTCGAGGCTTTGAGTTTTCTTCATTTTGTGCCAAAAATTTCCAGTTTTCTAATAAGGAAAGTGACAAAAACTCAAGTTTCAGCAAGTAGGCTTTGGAATGTCTATTTCAGAGTTTTTTTTTTTGGATTTTTCGCTTTTCCAGGCCGGAATTAAAGTACGAGACTTTAAATTTCCTTCATTTTCAGCCAAACATTTTCAGTTTTAAATGCTAAAATTAAGAACGCAAAAAAAATCAGTGAAAAACAACTTTTTAGGGAATTTATATATTTTTTTTTTTAGGTGGCAACACTGGTTTGTAGCCAACTTTACTCGGGTTCCAATCCAGTAGGTCTTGGAATGTTATTTCTAAAGTGCAATTTGAGAAAAAAGTATGGTCACCCACACCCTATTATAGGCGGGTACATTTTCACTGAATCTGGTACAATTTGTCTTTAATTTTGATACAAAAAATTTTTGCTCTCTGGCAACACTGCAAACAAGGCCTATCTAGACATGGGGCTCCACCTATACCGTCACCATCGCAGATGGATAGAGAAGATGCTAAGCTGGGGGGTTGTGAAAGTTAATACAGGGGACACCACTATCCAGTTTTTCCTCGGATTTTCCATTTTTCCAGGGCGTTTAAAGTCGGAAAAACTGGTTTAAAGTACGAGGCTTTGAATTTTTTTTATTTTGTGCAAAAAAATTCCAGTTTTCCAATAGGGTAAGTGACAAAAACTCAAGTCTCATCATGTAGGTGCTGGAATGTTCTTTTTGGAGGTTTTTCTTTGGATTTTCCGCTTTTCCAAAGCTTCTTCAATTAGGAAAACCGATTTTAAATATGAGGCTTTAAGTTTTTTTCCATTTTGTACCAAAAATGTCCAGTTTTCCAATGGGGTAAGTGACTAAAACTTAAGTTTCATCAAGTAGGCTTTGGAATGTCCTTTTCAGAGGTTTTTCTTTGAATTTTCCGCTTTTCCAGGGCTTCTTCGGTAGTTTAAACCGATTTTAAGTACGAGGCTTTGAATTTTCTTCATTTCCTAGCACACATTTATGTTTTTAAATGCAATAATTAGGAAAATTCCATTTAATTTTTCCTGGAAGTTTTTTTTTTTTTTTTTTTTTTTTTTTTTTTTTTTTTTTTTTTCTGCTTTCTTGTCAGAAACCACCACTGTGGTTTGTCGACAAAGCCTCCAACATCACACACAAACCAAATCAAACAAACAAACAAACATCCATGCACCTAGCCGGGATTTGAACCCGAGACCCACTGCATGCAAAGCGAAAACACAACCGCTGAGCTGCTTGGGTCTGCGTTTTTGATGTGGCAACATCGTTTGTAGCCAACTGCAATCATGTAAACCTTATAATAAATGTCATTTGTGAATTTGGACAGTCGACCATTTTGAGTGTTTTTATCTATGTTTTTCCTCGAAAATTCCGCTTTTCCATGCCGTTTTAAAACGGAAAAAATGTTTTAAAGTACGAGGCTTTGAGTTTCCTTCATTTTATGCCAAAAATTTCCAGATTTCCAATAGGGAAAGTGACAAAAACTCAAGTTTCGTCAAGTAAGCTTTGGAATGTCTATTTCAGAGGTTTTACTTTGGATTTTCCGCTTTTCCAGGCCGGGAAAACCGATTTAAAGTACGAGGCTTTGAATTTCCTTCATTTTGAGCCAAAAAATTTCAGTTTTAAATGATAAAATTAAGAACGCAAAAAAATCAGTAAAAAACAACTTTTTAGGGAATTTTATATGTTTTTTTTTCTTTAGGTGGCAACACTGCTTTGTAGCCAACTTTACTCTGATTCCAATCCAGTAGGTCTTGGAATGTTATTTCTAAAGTGACATTTGAGAAAAAAGTATGGTTACATTTGAGAAAAAAGTATGGTCACCGCCACCCTATTATAGGCTGGTACATTTTTACTGAATCTGGTACAATAGGAATGTTCACTATTTTTCAATTGTAATAAAAAGTGGTGGTTCTAGGTCCACAAAACACGTATTAAACGTTAAAACAGCTAGAAACCCTTAATTTTTTCTAATAAATCGAAAACAAAAAAACGAAATTAGCGAGGCTAGCAAAACGACCCCTTGCGGCGAGAGTAGCGCTTGTGACGTCACGTTGCGGAATTATTTACGATATAATAATTGCCTACCTTTATCTAAATGCATATGAAAGAAAAAGACACTTATAGTAATAATAATATTAATATTTTTTATTGCCAACAAAAATTGCAGAAGCAACGCCACAAAAGGCTGATCCAAGTAGAAAGTAGCGCCACTGTACTTGCGCACGCTAAAGGTCTGGACACACATGACCGCACCGTATCCGCACCGAGCCCGCACCGAGTCCGTGCAGTAACACGGCAGTGTGTCGCTCAATAAGGTAAAAGCCACACATTTCCAACACACGGCCGCATGACGGTCGTACTACGAGTGCGGTCGTATGTATGTAATGTAATGTAAACAAAATATTTTATATGGAGTCTTATTTTGGTGGAGATATATATCCTTTTGAAAATAAAACCTCACTTTCAGATTCACCCTGTATAGTAGGTATAATCAATTTCAACCTATTTTAACAGGATTCTTAATTGAAAATAAAACATATGTATTTTGACTTACCCTTTATTTCTAAATGCGTAGCAATTAAAGTCCATACCCTTTCCTTATATTCAGCATTCCTATATTTTTCATTTCTTTGGTCGTACAATACAGGATACTTTTTGACTTCTTCTATCAGTTTCTCCATTTCTGCAACGCACCGTGCCCGTCAAAAATTAAACAAAACTAATCTCGCACGGTACGGACGCGGTGCGGTGGTGTCACTCGGGCTCGGCGCGGGCACGGTGCGTAGATGTGAAGACTACGACATAAGAAAACACGGTACAACTATTCACCGAGACACGGCCGTGTCTCGGTGCGGGCTCGGTGCGGACTCGGTGCGGTCATGTGTGCCCAGACCTACTCGTTACACATTATGACGTCAGCGAGCGTTTCTTGCTTTTAAACGAATATTGATATTTAGTCTCCGTTTTTCTCATAGAAAGAATTTTCTGATTTTCGTAAAATTTTGTAAATTTACTTAAGAAACGATGCTTAATAATTTGATCATTGTTAAACGGGATTTTTTTATTTTGTGAACATCCCTATTTGTCTTTAATTTTGATACAAAAAAATTTCGCTCTCTGGCAACACTGCAAATAAGGCCTACCTAGACATGGGGCTCCACCTATACCATCACCATCGCAGATGGATAGAGAAGATGCTAAGCTGGCGGGTCGTGAAAATTAATACAGGAGACACCACTATCAATGCTCTAGTTAAGAGAGGCTGCCCACAAGGTGGTGTCATCGATCCTCTGGGACCTTGTGGTAGACAGCCTGCTACATAACTTAAATGATGCGGGATTCCCTACTTTAGGTTACGTAGATGACTTGTGCATTCTGCTTACAGGCAAGTTTGAGAGCGTTCTATGCGATTTTATGCAAAGGACTCTTAACCAAATTTCATCTTGGTGTGAGAAGCACTCCACTGAAAACGGAGTTGATCCTCTTCATCAGGAAAAGACAGCTAAGTGGTATGCAAATACCCAGGCTAAATAATTCCAGTCTACAGCTGACCCCAGAGGTCAAGTACCTGGGAGTTGTGCTTTATCAAAAGCTCAGCTGGAAAAGACACATTGAGGTAAAAACGGAAAAAGCGAACATGGCCATGTGGCAGTGCCGCAGGGCAGGTCATGGGGTCTCACACCCAAAATCACCCTGTGGATATACACCGCTATCATAAGATCAATGATTTGCTATGCAGCTCTGTCTACACATATGGAACTAGAAGCCACTGGTTCAGAACCAAATCGACAAATTTTTTTGCGGATCTTTCAACGTTAAAAGACCATTGCAGACAATCAATGTTGCTAAAGGAGGAGTCCCACTCAATATAAATAGGAAATTTTGTTACAACTTGAACCATTACTAACATTGTTTTGTCGCGAAAAATCAAAAGCCAATAAACGTTTTCAATTGTCCCACGTAAATTCTCGTCTAGTTTAACACTAATTTTATACCATCACCGCTCAGGAATGAGGAAACCGAACCGTATTTATAGATGACATCTTGGTCGGTTGTCGTGTCGCCTCGTCCCTGTGTACCATCGTCGCAACCGCGACCCGACATATTCCTTTCAAATAAGACCGATGTTTCGCCTAATGAAATTACCCGCCTAATTATACCGAGTCGTTTTATTACTAGCTTAATTAGATATGTTAAGTGTGACACTCTTGACAGCTATTTCTTCTTCTTTTGGCATTTCTTGCCGTTTATGGCCTCCCACAATATAGAGTCGATGATAATTTCACATGCTCCAATTAACTCGAATTGGCAATCGAATTTACATAGACGGATTTTGATTTGACCAACATCTCACGGCAGGTGAAGATTTTTTGATGTTTACCGGCAAATTTCCCATATTATCATTCTCCGCGAGAGAAACATTCCTATCTTATCTTGTTGTTGGTTAAATAAGAATGTTGTCTATAAGATACCTACTTACGAAAGAATTCCGTTGCGTTGCACTTCGGCTCAAGAATTTCAAAATTTGCGTTTTCCGTAATCGAAGATAAAATTTTAATCGTTCTTTGAGAGAATATTTTACAAAGTAAACATTTTGTGTCTAGGGCGACCGCATATAAGTCAAAGCTCTTTTGCCTAATAATATTTACAAAATGAATTACTGTATTTATGGTTAAATGATTATTTAAAAATCCGACGGGAGGTTAAGTTGGCACTGGTCTATGTCTGTCTGGGTAACGGTATTTTCGGTTTAATAGGTTGGTATTTATAATATAGCAGACTATTGAAAGAATCAACGACCAGATAAGTATGCGCAAGACAATTTGATTTTTAGATATTAGTTAAATGCATATATAAATATGCTTTGAGATAATTGAGATTGCAATGCAAGCCCTAACTGAAAATGAAACAATTCTGAGAGTAATGGCGGGTTGTTTTTCGGCTAAAGTTGAAAGCTGAAAGTTAAGCACCTATTTATCATTGGAAATTCACATATACATAAAAAAAAACAGAATAGACATATTGACAGGTTAACAAAGAATGCCATTTGGACTGGAGGATACAATGTAGCAGGCGATTCAGCATTGGAAATCTTAACAGCAAATTTCCAGTCTGGAAATCCAACATTGGAAATGAGAATTGTTAAGTATCCTTTTGTTAGATGGCGCTTCATTATTTTGACAGAATACAAAAGTTTATTTGTTGTAGTAACAGTTGAAGTCAAAAAAGTCAGGTTAGAATAATGGAATTGTCATTGAGTTATGTTTAGTTGTTAATAATAAATTTAAGTTCATAAAAACAAGTGTTGTGCTAATTCGAGTCCCAACCCAAAGCAATCCTTAACAGGTTATGGGCCCAGTCTAGATCTGGTAAAAAGAAATAAGTTGAAAACAGCTTAAGTGCGTGTTGTAAAGTTTAGCAGACTGTCTTTGCAGCGTGCCAGTTAAAAGATTCAGAAAAGGCGGGAATTGGAAGTGTTTCTGTACCTGTGTTAGAGGCGAACAATTATGACAACTGGGAGTTCCGAATTAGACGTGAAGCATGTAGTGAGGCATTGGAAGATCCCCCACCAATAAATGCAACAATAGACATAAAGAACAAATTCGGAAAGGCTGATGCAAAGGTGCAATCAATTATTGTGCAAGGTGTCTCAGACAAGCATCTAGATTTAATCAAAGACTGTCAGAGTGCAAAAGAGCAATTAACGGCTTCAAGAGATGTGTTTGTAAGAACAAGTTCCTTTACCAAACTATTTTTATGGAGAAAATTACTCAATCTGAAGCACAACACAAACGAGAAAATAGAAGATCATTTTTTGAAGTTTGACACTATAATACGAGAGTTAAAGGACCTAGGAACAAATATTGATGAGAGTGATAGAGTTTGCCATTTATTATTGTCTTTACCATCAAAATATGATGCAGTAATAACAGCTTTAGAGACAATATCCAATGTTAAAATTGATTTTGTGAAGGCTAGACTATTAGACGAGGAAATCAAACTGAATACGAGACAAGAAATGAATAATGAAACAAAGAATCAAGTAAGCTTCAAAGCAACGTGTGAAGGCTGTTATATATGTGGTAGCACTTATCATCTTAAAGCACAATGTCCAAGACAAAATCAAAATCAGAATAGAGGCCAAAATAATTTTAGAGGTTTTTATAGAGGAAACTACAATGCAAGAGGTCTGAGACGACGTAATAATTTTAGAGGTCACAGAAATGAAAACATGGGAAATAATAGACAAAACGAAGCCCATACTGTAGGAGTAGACTCAATAGTTCTTTATGCAGCAAATTTGTGCAACGAAATTGAAGGCAAGGTGTCTTTTGTACTGGATTCTGGTGCAAGTAACCATTTTGTGCTACAGAATCTAGAAAAATATATGCATAACATTGAAACTTTGCCCAGAATTTGTAAATATACAAATAGCAAATGGTGAAATCCCGAAATCAAATAAAATGGGCACATTGAAAGCAGAAATGTCAAGGTCAAACAATCAAAATTGAAGCCTTGATCGTCCCAAATATGAAGCATAATTTGATTTCAGCCTCTAAATTGACAAATAATGGACATACAATGAGGAATTTGCAGATTTTTTTTTAATTCTCTTATTAAATTTTTCACATTGTAAAAAGTCACTTGCCACGTAAATTTTAAATCTTCAACTAATAGTTTTTCTACAGCATATACAAAAACAATCAGCAGGCTAACTCTCACGCGCATCTTTTCTGCGCACGCCGCCATTAGGGGATACCATTTTGTCATAACGCTGTCATTAAACGGCAGGAGCGCCGAAATTTTATTTTATTTGTTTATTTCTGACGGAGGTCATAGGCGTGCGGTGTAGAGCAGAATTTTAGCTATGATTTTCAAAATGATTTTGATATATTCGTGTTGTCATTTATGGTGTTATCTGTTATCATTCTTGTATATTCAATAATAATAATAAATTAGTAATTATAAACATTATTATATGTAAGTAAAAATAATAGTATATTATATACCTAGGTAGAGAAGTTGGTCATTATATACCGAGCGCTTTTATAAACCGAGGCGCAAAGCGCCGAGGTTTATAATGCGTGAGGTATATAATGACTTTCTCTACCGAGGAATATATAGAATTTTTTTTACTACTGCTTAATTAGCAGTGCTAATAGAAAATTTGTAAATATGTGCTTTTAATTATTTTTTCTGAACGCCCTCTTAAAAGTGCTGCCCTCTATCAACAACTTATCATAACTTCCTATGTACCTACAGAAACCTGTATTTTTTTTAAATTGACGTATGAAATTGAAATTGAACCAATAGAAACATGACAATATCCTTGCGTAATGACGTCATTTTCATTATTAACCTAGGTATTTTTTCATTATTTTCATTATTCACCTAGGGAGAGAAATTCATTTTTTTCCTAGAAAAATAGATTGAATAATGACTACTTCTCAGGTTAGTAGTAAAAAAATTAGTTTATTTAAAGCCAACACGACTCTGTCACAGGAAAGAAAAAACCTAAATTATCGTTAATCAGGCCCTGTTTCGTATCCCAAAATGGCCGCTAGTGACATTTTGGCGATGAATTCCTTTATTACACGGGCTGTCACTCAAGTTAGCCTGCTGATTGTTTTTGTATATGCTGTGGTTTTTCTGTAAAAAAATAAAGAAATTCAAAATAACTCTCTTCGCGCCAAAACGCTCTCATAAATGAATGACGTCACAAGACGGTATCCGTCAAAACGAATTTCTGTACTCCCTCTCTCTCTTACCCATTGTGTTTTGTCAATGGTTTAAGCGACTATGTCGATCATTGTCATTTTTCATTCACTAAACAAAGATAGTGTTACGTTGATTTTGGAAATCAATTCTCTTCCAGTGAACTCACACCCTATATACATTAAGAGAGAGAAAGATATAGTGTAGTAATGATTGTAACAAATATATATGGGTATCTTTGTTTAGTTAATGGAAAATGACAATAACCGACATAAATTGGTAAATTCATCGGGCTGACGTATTACGTTAACATAACCACACTTTTGTTTGTTTACCGTCAGTGTTGTTCAAAGGGCACAATTGTGCCAAAAGTGGCACTTTTCGCCCGCAAAATGCACGGTGGCACCACTTTGAAAAATTTGGCACGATTCACATTTATTAGATATTGGATATTATCCTTTTTCAAATTACTCCCTACTACCCTTACTCAATACTCCCTAAGAAAATAGACAAAGAAGAGAGATAACATAACCTTATCAGTTTGATTTTGTTTTCACAACTAATAATACTTGGATGTTTAGGCGCAATTCTGCTAGGTACATTATTAATCCTTAATTTTGTTAATTTTTGTTTCTTAACCACAGCCAAAACTGTCAAAAACATCGAAATTTTTCCCTTTCTGAGGTTAGCGCCCACATAACAGTGAAGAATATTCCCTCAAAGTGCTTTTTGGAATGTTCTTTTAGGAATGTTTAATGAATATTTTAAGATTGTTTCGATTGAAATATTCATTTTTGAACGTTCTATTTATGTACTAGGAATGTTGCTTCTATGCACCTATCTGAAAGATTGTGCTAAGAACCTACTTTATATAACAATCTTTGAATATTTTCATACGAACATTATTATAATGTACCCTAAAAAATGTTCTTTTGGCTAATATCTCTATCAAGTATTGAGAATATACCTACCAAGTTGTGCTGAGAAGTTTATGTAGGTAGGTAACCATGATAAGAATATTTTCATAGTGTTCACCTAATTATCTGAAGTACCTACTCAAAAATTATAATTTAACAATTAAACAAAAATCCATCTAGAACCTACTAAGAATATTATAGGTATATTCTTTTCCTTTTGCTTTATAGGACTTCCGAGAGAGGGAGCCATGCGCTATTAAAGATCTACATCTTACCTCGCGTTTGAATCACCTTGGAACCTGTTTCTCTCAGTTGGTGTGCTTTGACGAGAGCATAACAAGCTCGAAACCGGAGCTTTGGTTAAATACTTGTGTTTTCCAGAGAAGTTTTCCAACAACTCTTTCACTGCCTTTAATATAAAAGGGCTGGAAGAGGCATTATTTGGAAGCGAAAATTAACATTCCAAGTATATCCTTAGAATCAACCAAGAATGTTATGTCTAGGATGCGTATTGAGAATGATATATGTAGATATATTCTAAGAATATTTCAAGCATATTGGTATAATATTCTTTTGAGAACATAATTATAATGTCAGAGAAACATTCTTTAAATGTGAGAATACCTATACATATCGAGCATATTTTTAGAATCAAACAAGAATATTCTTTTCAGGATGTACTGAGAATCTCATAGGTATATTCTAGGAATATCCTAATGGATTTCTCAGGAAGTTCTTGGGTATTGCAAACAGTATTTCTACAATCTTTTCTCAGAACATTCTCAGGACATTCGCAATGGTTTTGGAGAACATTCTAGGCACATTCCTCCTAAAAAAAGAACATTCTTAATACATTCTAAGGATGCAATTTTGTTATGTGGGCGGTAACCTTGCCATCGGCAAGGGGGGAGGTAAAAATCAGACCAACCTGAATTTAAGAAATAATAAAACGAACGCCACGCCAACTTAGGTCTGAATCTCAAAGTTAGCTAAAACGGCGTGTAAAACGAAAGCGACTATTATATTTTACTCCTTTTAATTACGTAATAAAAAGAAATGGGTAAAAAGTCAAAAAATCCTTTCTCAGTCCCATCACTTTTCATTAGGTGGCACTATTTGGCACTATTTGAGTGTTGCTGCAGGCACACACGAAAATTCCTCAAGAACAACCCTGTTTACCGTTCCATGACGTCATAACCAATTTGAGAGCGTTTTCGCGCCCTTTGTTATATTCAATATTTGAATCATTAATTATTTATTAGTGGTTCAGTATAAAGAGGATTTGAATATGGAAATATACTTCTAGAGTAATTTAGCTTTACTTTAAATATATTTTGCATCAAAATAAAATTTCATGCAACTTCCTCATTATGGTAGAGAAGACTGAAACTACAATAAGTGGTCGAAATTTTACATTAACCTGTGATAACAGAAATGGGCTATATTATGTTCTTATTTTGGATAAAATCTTAAATAAAAAAGAATTTTGCAATATTACACTTGATGATGCAGAAATGTGGCACAGAAGATTGGGTCATGCAGGTAAAAATGCAATGCTGCAACTTGGACTAAAATATCCCAATAAAATTTGTTCAACTTGTGTAAAATGAAAAGCCACCAAGATCTCAATTTTTCAAAAATGAACAACACACAAATGCCATAGGCGAACTAATACATAGTGATATTTGTGGGCCAATAATTCCAAGCACTATTGATAGAGGAAAATACTTTCGAGTCATATTGGATGATTTTTCACACTTTTTGGTGATTAAAATTTTGAAGAATAAGAATGAAGCTGAAGTTAACTTGAAAGAATATGTTCAAGAAATTGAAACACAACATAATGTGAAAGTAAAAAGATTTAGACTCGACAATGGTGGTGAATTCACCTCAAACATTTTTCAAGAAGTTTGCAAGCAGAAAGGCATCAGATTAGAATATACCATTGCTTATACTCCACAGATGAATGGCAAATCTGAAAGAATAAACAGAACTCTACTGAATATGATTAGAACAAAAATAATAGACTCTGGTATACCTAAAACACTATGGGCAGAAGCTTTAAAGTGTTCTGTTCATGAATAGGGTACCTACTTGCATGAAAAATTAAATTGATTATTGTTTATTGCAAACAAAAAGACCTTCAAAAGTATAGCCGAAATAGGTTATACTATTACTGGGCATCCGGTTGCGCATAGCGCATTGCGGAATTTTTGGAAAGCTAGAGACTTACGAAAGATCAGTCCGATCATTCGTTTCTGTTTCATCTTTCTCTGTCATAGCAATTCACAAGACAAGGACACCGTATGAGTTACAGAGCTTTCCTAGCTGTTTTGTAGAAACCTATCAAACATCCATAACTATAGAAACTGTCACCGAGAAAACAAATAAGTAACCTTAAAATAACGACATTTCCGTGTTGAAATTTGTCATTTTTAACCGATTGAGCGGTCGTCTAAGAAGACTCGAACTCACAAAATCTAAAGAACAAGAAGAAGAAATTGTCATTTTTATTAAGGCACTCGGTATCGCGTACCTATAATATTATGTACAACTAGGATAAACTGAACCAGTAAGTATACATGTTAGTTTTGTGATATACGGCATATTTTGTCACTGTTTTAGGAGACCTCAGTCAGAAGAGATAAAATGTAGATGTTAGGCCTTGGCCAGCTTAGCTTGTACATACATTAAAGCATGTATAAGGGATGTAATAACTGTGTTTGTAAACTCTTTAGGTATTTGACCTATCTAGCTATATTATATATTTTTTCTAGTACAATTTAGTGTTTATTTTGCCTCTTTTTTTAATCTACATCAAAAAATGGCACAAAACTTTATGAAGTACGACATCATTTTTCTCATTCGGATTTAAGAAACAAAGATGTGGAACAACATAAGTAAGTTTTTTGTGCAATGAACTCAAGTCAAATTTCAAAATTCCCGCCATTTCAGTATTTGTTCCGGCTGCCACTATTGACGCCACCGTCGCTGTGACGTCAGCGCTATACAAACTTTCATGTTATCAATCAGGTACTCTTACCTTGGTTTATTATATTTCTCTATGTTGCAAACTGTCGGAAATCGAAAAAAAATCGATGCGTGTTTTTTTATTTTGTCCAAATATGATTATTTCGGAAGTTATTCAAATATTAAGTTTTGTATACAGTGGCGTAGTGACGATGCTTCGGGCCCGTGTTCGAAAATTTTACCGGGCCCCTACTCCTGCAAGATGAAAAAATTGGAAAATGATAGTTATATATATTTCTTTTTCAAATATACAGAAGGAACTTAAAGTATGGAATAAATTCAATAGAAGGTTGTCTAGTAATGAGTAACTGAGGTGCCTTATGGAGATTTGCACTATGTATCGGCACCCCAGATGACGACATAAAGTTATCAGGCAACCTCCTTCTCTCAAACAACCTTGAGCACAACAAAGCGCAATGCTGGGATTGCAGGATCTTGAGGTGGCATACCTGGCAATCCTGGTATACTATGGAGTGGTTCGGCCAGTTCGGCCGTACTAATGAATTTTAGAGATATGCGACAAGCGACAAGCCGTAAAATCGAAAAGTGTGAAAGAATAAAAGAAATCATGTAATAAGTCTACATACGAATATAAGAATCGACGACTTCACCTACGCATATATAGATATATATATATATATATATATATATATATATATATATATATATATATATTTTTTTTTTTTGAAGTAAAACTTCTTAGGGTCGGTTTCCAGGGTAAACGTGTCCAGTTGCAATGTTTACCCTGGAGTTATGCTTAGGTAACCCAGGGGTGACTTGCTATTGAGAAATCGGCCCTTTGGTGGCGGTCTGATATTTGGACGAGAATGGAGACTGATTTGAAAGACACGTCACGTATCGTCACGTTCTGGCAAATTTCGTTACACGCACGATAGACAAGAGAGAAGAAAGATATAACGTAGAGAGACAGAGAAAGATAGCCAATGACCGCCAATGATAATGACAGCCGACCAACGATTGACGCAAACCAAGGATTATGAGCAAAGAGGATTGTCTATTATTGTCAAGCGCTGATACCTACCTTTAGTGCTTTACTTTGACTCATAGTCTAAAGGTTGTATGAGGGAGGGAATAGTTTTTAAGAAGTTTCACTCCCTAACGGATGCTACACATGATTTTTATTTTCATATATAAATTAGCTTCAAATGTATTTTTGAAGTGAAACTTTTTAGGCAGCGGTCTGATATTTGGACAACAATGGAGAATGATTTGAATGACGCGCTACGTTTTGGTAAATTTCGTTACACGAGAGAGAGGAAAAATATAAGACGTGAAAAGACGTAGAAAGACAGCCATTATAACACTGATTTCACAAACCAAGGATTAGAAGCGCAAAGAGGATTGCCTATTATTGTGAAGCGCCAATACCCCTGTGACGTCACTATAGATGCGCGTCTCCCTTTTGTGTGGTAGGTACCTCGCCTGTTTTAAAGTTGTATAAGGGGGGCCGGGGGTAGTTTTTAAGAAGTTTCACTTCTACTACGTTTACGGCGCTGCACATGATTTTTTTAAACTTAATAGGAGAAAAAATATTATTGACATGTCGAACCGGGCCCCTTGAGCTACCGGGCCCGTGTTCCGTGGAACACGCGGAACACCGGTGACTACGCCCCTGTTTGTATATATAGATATACTGAGCATGTGCGACGTCACAACTCACAACATATTATACCTAAGTTATGACGTCGGAAGGACATTCAAAAGCGTGGTATCTTCGTCAATTTTTGATTAAAAAGAAAAATAAAAAACACGTGTTGACTTATTTTTCATGGACTATCGAAATCAGCAATAAAAAAAATTTGATGCAAGGAGCCTATTGAACAGAACACCCAACATCTGTTCTACCTAGAGGTCAAACACCATCATACATTTGGCATGACAGAAACGATATCAGTAAACTGAGAATATTTGGCTGTAGAGCATGGTACACTTTATTGCCAAAAGGACGAAAGATTGACCCAAAAGCAAGAAAAGCAGTTATGGTTGGTTACTGTGGTGGTGGCTATAGATTATGGTTGAAAGATGAAGAAAAAGTAATAAAATCAAGAGATGTGCGATTTGACGAGGGATTCATGGAGTATAAAGGAAATACACAAAAAGATGACATAAGTATAATACCTATACCTGAAGATGAGGGCAATAACAGTGACGAAATGCAAGAAATTCAAAATGAGCTAGACGAGACGGAGAATGAACATGAAGATACAGAAAGTGACAACGAGCAAAGTGAGACTGAAAATCGAATACCTACATCAAGTGGAAGCAACTCGCTCAGGAAGAAATGTTTTAAAACCAAAAAATTTACAAGATTATGAGTTATAATATGTTGCATACTATCTTCATCGGATGCAGAGCCAAAGTCATACCAAGATGCTAATGATTCAAAGGAATGGCGACAAGCTATAAATAATGAGTTAAAGTCTCATGAAAAGTTAAACACACGGACACCTGTTGAATTACCAAAAGGTCAAGTAGCCATTGACACACGATGGGTTTTCAGAGGTAAAGAAGATGGCACGAAAAAGGCACGATTAGTGGCCAGAGGATTTCAAGTTCCTAATGACAGCGAAGAATTTAGTTATGCACCAGTTTGTCGACTACCAACAATAAGAATTATGATATCAGTTGCTGTGCAAAAGGATTGGACTTTAAAACAAATAGATGTACCAACAGCATTCTTAAACGGTGTAGTGAATACTGACATATATGTATATTAAAACACCTGAAGGACTAAATAATTGTGAATCCAATTATCTGAAATTAAACCGTCCACTGTATGGACTTCGAAATGCACCAAAATGTTGGAACTTCAAATTTAATGAGGTGATGTCAAAAATGAAATTTAAGAGATCCGAGTATGACTACTGTTTGTACGTTAAAGAAGATGTATACTTAGTGTTATTCGTTGATGATGCACTAATTACAGGACCCGATGAAGAAGTAAATAAAGTGATCAAAAATCTATATGACATATTTAAAGTTTAGAGTATGTCGGACGTTTCTACATTTTTGGGTATGGAATTTAATCACACAGAAGATGGACTTAAAATTTGTCAAACAAAAATGATTTCACGATTGCTAAAAGAATTTGGATTAGAAGAAAGCCGTTCAATAGCAACACCTATAGAAAAGAACTATCAATGAAAAAGAACCATTAGAACCAAATATTCCATATAGAAGAATTATTTGTAGTTTAATGTACTTATCAATTGTAAGTAGACCTGGCATTGCTTTTAGTTGTATCATTTTTGAGCAGATATCTTGACAAACCGACTATGAAACTCTGGAAAGCCGGCAAAAATTTTACGCTACTTGAATATGACAAAAACCTATGGACTGATGTACAAGAAAGGTGACAATGGACTAGTTGGAATGTGTGATGCGGATTGGGGAGCAGATAGAACAAGTAGGAAAAGTGTTGGTGGATTTATATGCTATCATGCTGGTAATCCGATCGCCTGGCACTCCCGCAAACAGAACTGTGTAGCGTTGTCATCCATGGAACCAGAGTATGTGTCAGCAGGGGTAGCTACCCAAGAACTAGTGAACTTAAAAGGCATTTTATCTGAATTTGGTGAGTTGAAACCTGTTATTTTGAAATTGGACAATCTAAGTGCAATTTCTATGATAAAAAACTTTGAAAACTCCAAACGAGGAAAGCATATAGAAATAAAATATCATTTTATTAAAGATCTTTGTTTAAAGAAAGAAATTGTTCTTTAATATATTAGTTCTGTTGTTGACAATGACTAGTTTTATGTGCAAGTAATTTCTGAAGTTACTATTGTCTATGAATGATTACTCCTATATTTATCACATTATTATCAGTAGTAATATAACAAATGCAATGAAAATTATCGATAATTTTTGGGAAATTTGCCCGAATGCAAATGAATAGTTGAAAAAGACCACTCGTGCACGAAGTGCACGAGTGCCTTTTTCAGTTAAAAACGCATGAGTGCAAATTTTTCAAAAATTAGAGATATATTTTCATTGCCTGAGTTATATTTTATAGGAAAATTTCCTGAATCATTATACCTTGTTCAAAACAATCATTATGTTGTTATGTTGTCAATCAACAAATTTGTCAAAACTTTCATTAAAAAATAATTTCGAATTTGTAAATAAATATGGCTCGTTTTGGGAAGAGTTCAGCGACGGATATTGATAGTACCGAAGACCTTACGCCGATTAATACGAAGAGATCTCAAACGTCAATTTGGAAACAGTCTAATCTTCTGTATAGAAAGCTAATAATTTGTGTTTAATTTACCATGTACAAAGCTGATAATAACTCGTTGAGTCAGGAGTCAGATAAAAAATACCTGAAAAAATTATCGGCAATTAGCACTTGTGCAAATTATCGATAATTGCACTTGGGCAAAATTATCGATTAATTCCCTTTGTATTGGTCCAAAATTGCCAGACACCTCTGTATTTTCATCTAAATATTACCTGAAGGAAATTTTCGGGGATAATACCACGAGAGCTTCAAAATTACCGATAATTTTTCACGATTGCGTGTTTTCTATAATTTCACGAGTCCGTAGGACGAGTGAAATTTGCAGAGAAAACACGCATGAGCTCAAGTGGTATTTAGAGGATTATTTCGCGTATGAGAATGCAAAAAATATGGAAATAAATATGTATTAAACGATTTGAACATCTTAACAATCAATACAAATAAATGGTTGCTATCAGGAACCGTTTGTTTGTATCAAAAACTAGCATGACAACCATGTATAAAATAACATGGGAGAATTATCGCTGTAATTCTCTCTAGTTAAACAAATGGAAAAGAGAATTTTCGCTATAATTCTGAAAATCGTCACTTGTCTTATGGGATTTCTAACACATGAGTGGAATAATCAACTTAAATTTTCTTTTGTTGTTTGTTTACGTTGTCCACATTATTTGTATTTATATTTTCTTTTGTATGAAAGACATTTAAATTGAGGGGGCGTGTTAAGTATCCTTTTGTTAGATGGCGCTAACTTATTTAGACAGAATACAGAAGTTTTGTTGTAGCAACAGCTGAAGTCAAAAAAGTCAGGTTAGAATAATGGACTTGTCATTGAGTTATGTTTAGTTGTGGTTTAGTTGTTAATAATAAATTTAAGTTCATAAAAACAAGTTTTGTGCTAATTCGAGTCCCAACCCAAAGCAATCAGAGTATACAGAAACATGTCGATGACTCTTCCATCGTCATCAAACCAAATTGATCTTCTAGACGTGGTTTTCCAACAGTATTGGACATAGCTGCTATTCAAATGGAATACACTTGAGTAAATTACTCTGGATTTCAATTCAGTACAACTTACCACTGGAACAAGAAAAGCGACTGACTAACTGGGTCAACTGAAAGATAAGATATAGACTAAATCACGATAGAAAGTGAAGTTGACAGTTCGCGTTGACATTTTTAGTAAACTTTTTCTTTAGGTTGTCAGCATGCGTTAGCGCTTCGATTCCGTCAGCTGGGATAAACGACAGGGTCGCATTTAGGAAAGTGATATACATTTCAGAATAAAAATTTATTTTCAATTTCTTTAAAGGAAGTTAAGTTATTAAAATTCAAAAATCCTAAAATTAGAGTCCAAAGTAAACACTTATTATAAGAGTAAACACTTAAATCCAAACTAAAATCAGGTTTTGAAACGCAACACCGAAACACAAAGGCACAGAACACTACATAAAAAACCAAAAAACCGATTGCGATAATAACAAATAAAAAATAATGCAGTAAACGGCAAAAAACTGAAAGATTTCACACAAAAATTCGAAATTCAAAATGCAAAGACCCGAATCTGTTATTTTTATGTGTCAAATCAAAATGTCATGTATCATTATTTGATAGTTGTCAGAAAAAGGGACAGATCTGGAGTTTTATTTATTTTCAACTGGTGAAAATAACGGTCAAAATTCAAACTCTCTCGTGAATACGACTATATCTGTGTACCACAACGATGCGTTGTCAACTTGTAGTAGCTTTGAATTCTTCCATGATTGGCATTCTTTAACAACCACTCCATGTGGAATGTTAAAGTCCAGTGATCTGTTGGTTTTGGCCATTCAGATCTTCAAGGTTAAATCTTTTTGTCTGAAGGCATCTATAAACAGAATATACAGAAACAACAAGAAGTATCATGGCGACAGCAGTAATACAAAGGAGTTGAGGTTTTAAAAAAATACACAAAATTGCTGGAGATAGAATACTGTACCATTGGAAGCTTGATTCGTATCAAGAGCCGGGAATAATCACTGGATTAATTATTAATTCAGCATGTAGCAATAGAACTGAGTTTACTGCACTGCTCTAGCTTAACTCCTTATAGATACTTTAAAGGTCAAAAATCATAGTTATGTATTTCTCCGGGAATGGAATTTTAATGGGTTTTTAGTTCAAATTTTAGTCGGGAACAAGATTTTCACAATTTATCAATTGAATTTTAGCTTTGCAAGGGACAGACATATGAGCTTTTTGCACAGTTGCTCAACTTAAGACTTTTGAACAGTCTAAAATCAGTATTCTGGTTCATTTTCTGTATTACGAGTACCGGGAATAGAAATGTAATGCTTTCCAGTTCTGGTTTCATTTTTCCTTTTAGAATGATCAAATTGGTATAATCTTCAAAAATTATGTTATAATTCTAGCTTTAGATTGCAACTTGTGGAATCCAGACAATTTTAGATAGATATAGAAATGTTAATTCAATAAGATGCTAATATAATTCAGCTTTTAATGAAATTTCTGTAGATTATCAGGTACTACTTTTTGTGCCCCATTTCCTTAGCTCGTCCAGTATTTAACTCAATTACCTTATGATCAATTTTTATTTAAAATCAGATCTGATTGAAGATTAATCTTAATTATACATTAAATTAATTGAGGTTTGATGTACAAATAGATATTTCTGCCCATTAATCATTTCTTTATTTTATTGATTATGTTTTATGATATTTAATTAACTCGCCTAATTACATGTAACTTGCTAATTAGATAATAAACATTAAAAAAAAAATTATTATTACAAAGTTGTATTATGAGGGCGCCTAAAATTTTTGATTATACTATAGGTACTTATAAATAGGTGCTTTATCAATAAGACGCCTTATCATCACTCGTGTAATGTGTTGATAAGCGCTAAGCCAATAACGGTACACGGAACCTTCGGAGCTGAAAAGTTATTGCGAATAGAAACAATCGCCTACGCGGCGGCATTTAAAAATTAAATGTCTCAAAGTACTTTGACCTTGTTTTTTATTTTCAGGTTGGCATCACACACACATAATATTATATAGAAAGCCAGCTAGTTTTGAGCAGCACCCGATGATTTATTTTTAAAATGGATCACCGATATATGTTTCTAATCGCGCTTATTGAGTTTTGCACGCATGTACTATTTTGTTATTGCGATTTGTTTTTTTTTTTCTTTGAACATGACCTCGATAAATATCCTGAACTTGATAATGTTCGCTTATTTGAAACGGTTGTCATCAAGGTTTTTTACCCGAAAAAACATTATGTTTTCCTGAAATAGTGATTATTTCATAACGGGGAGTTTCCTGTTGGATACAACTGTAATTTTAACTTCGTAATTCCGCCTTTAGTTGGGAGACATAGTTGGTTATGGTTAGGGTTATCCAGTGGCGCAGGCAGGGGGAGGGCAGGGGGACAAGGCTTCAGAGAAAAATAGAAAAATAATGAAGTAGACAAAAGCTCACATCATAAAAAGTTTAAAGGATAGTGGGTCTGTGTTTTTTCCTATAATTTTTTCTGCATGGCTCCCCCCAGACAAAATGTCTGGCTGCGCCACTGGGGTTAGCTGTCCACTATATTTATCGGTTATCAAACCACCGGTCTGTTCTCATAAGATTAAGAATCTCTGCTAGTTTGAAAACTGTCAGAACCAATCGCTCAGCTAAGTTACCAATTTATCTTGGAACGATAATGGCATTAAAAACATGTATGGGCAATGCTTTATTCACATATACAGCACAGAGACATCTTAAAGACGTCCCTAAGATTTCCACAAATGACACTCGTGACCTCTTTTAGACGTCTGTTTACATCTTCAAGGCATCTTAAAGACATTCAAAGACGTCGTATGCTACCCAACCTCAAATGGTAGGTACTTATTCCCTTGAAAATTCCCCAAATTCCTTTCAAGTTTTTGTGATTCTTCCCAAACTTCCGGAGCTCAACGAATAATCTCTTGATTCCGTACTAACTCTTGTAGTTTTTTTTCCATCAATTTTGACTTTGTCCCCGAAATTGATAACTGAAGTCGTTCTGTGGAAAAGCGGAAGCCTACAGTATCCTGAGTAAATTCCTTCCAGTAGGCGGAGGTTTTCCCTCGACAACTGTACACTATACTCGGCTCTTTTCCTGCTAGGAAGGTTGATCATCATATCTGCCCTGGCTTACAAGTGTCTAAACTGCGCCACATTTTGGCGTGCTCTGAACGAGTTAGAATTGGCTCAAAATTGGCATAAACATTCTTTGATCTACAATCCGAATAGAGTTGTGAACAATCACCTAACCAAGTACTTGGAAAAGTACAAAATTATCAACGATAAGCAATACGGATTTCGAAAATATAGGTCAACTGGCGATTTACTTACATATGTCACTCACTTATGGCAAAAAGCGATTGAGTTGCGGGGTGAAACAAGAACAATTGCCTTAGATATATCTAAAGCATTCGACAAAGTTTGGCATGAAAATCTGCTCAATAAGCTCAAAGCAATGGGATTATCGCCGAAACTTTGCACTTGGTTTGAAAGTTACCTAAAGGACAGATCCATTTATGTTGCACTGGATGGCCAGAACTCCAACTCTTACCAAATAAATGCTGGTGTGCCACAGAGAGCAATCCTTTCGCCAACTCTTATTCTGATTTACATAAATGACCTCATAGATAAAACAGTAAATCCACTTTATTGCTTTGCAGACGATGGCAATGTAGTCTCCTCACTCATAACACCCACAGGTCTTTCCGCACGTGAATTCCATCATCTTAGACTAACTCAAATATCGCAGATAAATAACGACCTGGAGATAATAGAGGACTGGGGTAACAAAAACCTTGTACAGTTCAACGCGCAGAAAACCCAAGCAGCTCTGTTTTCAAAAAAGACCAGCACCGGTGAGCCAAACATCATGCTATCTGGAAGTGCTGTCACATTACAGAGTCAGTTGAACATCTTGGGGGTTACTGCAGAGACCAACATGTCTTGGCACAGTCACGTGGCAGATATTGCTAAAAGGGCGTCCCAAAAGCTGGGGGTGCTATTTCGTACAAGACATCTGTACACACCAAGCCAATTGCTGACACTCTACAAAGCCCAGATTCGACCAACTATGAAGTACTGCTCACATATATGGAGTGCAGCACCCAAACATACCTTAATGCTTTTGAACACCGTGCAAAAACGAGCTATCAAGCTGATCAATGACCCCGCACTTACTCGTAATTTGGATGGTCTTGAACATCGCAGATCTGTGGGCGATTTATCTCTCTTCTACAGGTACTATCACGGAAAATGCTCTGAAGAGTTGCCACGTATGATTCCACCGAGAGTAGCGCCTACCAGGCAAACCCGTCAAACAGACGGTAACCATGAATTTACTGTCAAACTAGAGGCACCAAGAACCTCATTATATCAGAATTCATATCTCTGGAGAACAGCATCGCTGTGGAATAAACTCCCTGCGACGGTTTTTCCTGCAGGTTACAACCTGAACCGTTTCAAGACCAACATACACCGACATTTCCGCGCACTTGCCGCTTCTCGAGCGTGATAGGACATTTCCTTGCGAGTGCGCATATCCGTAAAAAAAAAAAAAAACGGTTTTTCGATATTTTGCGAGATTTTACAAATAATCCATAATGACTATAGGCAACCAGGGCTGGGACTCTGTAATGGATAAAGATCATTATCCCTATCGCTATGGCACTTGCTATCTTCATCTCTCTCTTGAAAATCAATAGAGAGGATACCTCAATAGAGAAAAAATCTCTATTCGAGTCCTAGCCCAGATATACACTTTCCATTTCGAGAAAAACGCAAATTATCGAAAAACTATAAAATATTCGGATTGTGCATAATCCATCAAAGAACGTTTATGCCACTTTTGAGCCAATTCTGATGTGAACAGACTTTATGTATTTTTATTATTTCTTTGTGTTTTGTTGAGTTTTTATAGTTATTATGTACTTTGGAAAGTAAAGTTTTTACACCTTGTCCGTGATTTTAAGTAATGCTGAAAAAAAAAAAAAAATTGCCCCCTCTAAATTTTTGGTTGCCCCCTCTGGAATCAAAACCTGGCTACAGGCCTGCTCTAGCGGTTGATTGATGTGCGGTTGTGGAAGGCAACTTCTATGTCAATAAATGCTGTGGGAGCGATCTTTTTGCACTCGATTGTCCTTTCAATGTCTTTAACCAGGCAGTGTAAAGCATTTGTTGTGGATTTGCCTGGCTGATAGGCAAATTGCTTTGAGTAAAGCGGTATTCTCAATGAAGTTCCGTTTCTGATGTACTGGTCAATTGCTTTCTGCATTGTTCTGAGGAGAAGAGAGGGAAAGATCCCGTCTTTGCCTAGAGATTTGTAGGGTCTGACGCTATCAGTCGCCGATTTTATTCTGTTCATTGTGAAGATTTTCCCTGCCAGTTTTGGAATTCCAATGGAATTTTAGCTTTACGAGAATCACACTTGAGCTTTTTTCGCCACTTGAATGGTCAAATGGTCAAAAATCAAAATTTTATATATTTTTCTGCTTCGCTGAAAATATCAGGCTCTAGAGGCGGAAACGGAATTTTCACATTTGAATTTTAGCTTTGCAAGAGTCAAACATAAGCTTTTTGGACCGGTCTAACTCAACTTTACCTCTTGAATGGTCAAAAATTATAGTTTTACAATTCCCTGGCTCCAATTTTTGCTTTAGGAGTGTCACGAATGGAATTTTTATGTGTTGTTAGTTAAAATTTCAGCTTAAATAGAGCCAGAAATAATTCTTGAATTAATAATTCTCTAATAGGGCTACTCTTTTTAATGTTGCTGCTACAAATATACCATTCTCTCTTTGATGTTTTATTCTTTTATGTTATTGTGATGCAATGGCATCAGAAAAACTAATACATGTTTCTTTTAGTTGTAAGTTGTCGTAGGTTCTTCTAAAAAAAATCATGTGCAGCGCTGTACCTACATGTATTTAGTAGAAGTGAAACTTTTTAAAAACAATCCCCCCTTCATACACCTTTCGAACTTAGTGGGGGGTAAAGACGAAGGACCACATAAAATGTGTGTGTGACACAAGGGTATCGACGCTTGACAATAATAATAGGCAATCCTCTTTGCTTATAATTCCTAATTTGTTTGTCGGCTGTCATTGTCATTGGCTGTCTTTTTCCGTCCCTCTACGTTATATTTTTCTTCTCTCTCGTGTAACGAAATTTGCCGCGTCTTTCAAATCACTCTCCATTCTCGTCCAAATATCAGACCGCCGTCTAAGAAGTTTCACTTCAAAAAGGTTCATATTATGATCCAGATAAGATCTGAACAGGTACCCACTCGGCATAAAATTATTCCAATTATGCTAAATCCCGCGTCTTCTTTATTAAATTCTTAATTAAAAACCTAATTGACTTTTTATCAGTACCCCAAGGAATTCTTGCAGTCCATCACTACCAAACATTTTTTTCTGGCATCCATCATTGTTGTTTTTGCATGTTACAATTTAAATCACGCACGCAAATCGGGTCAGTCATCTAAGACAACGTTAATTTATTGATTTATTACGTCTCGACATGGCAGAAAAAAAGTCTAGTGTATTATAGTCAAGGCGAGGGTTCCAAGTGGTTATAGCGCTTGATCGGCCATCCGTGCGAGCTGTCTGCTACCGAACATGCCTTCCTGACCCTTAGCCGTACTTAAGGCTTTAATTAACGAAAAGAAAAAAAAAAGAACCGTAAGCGAACGGTGACTTTGATTAGACTATACAGGAAAAAATCAATGTTTTCTTCATTTGAGGTTGATCTAAGCATTGACAACACAACCACTTAGAAACTATATACATTTCGCTCAATATAAGTATGGGAATTGAATTTGAATTGATTTCCACTAAAAATTAACAAATACGGCAACCAAAATTACTTCTCGTGGTTAAAATCGTATAATAAAAATAATTCGAAATGCGTGCTAAACCGGCCGCCATTTTTGCTAGACGCAATCTTTAAATGGACGCTGCTCTCTACCTATTCGATGAAATCATTGCTATTTTCGATCTTCTTTTGGAAGCTTTTACATTTATCGGTTGTTAAACGCTTAGCTTCTATATGGTTTAAGACAAAGAGAAAAACATTTTGTTTGTTAAAATGAGATTGGAGTAGGTATTTATTTTCATGTTGTTTTACGAATGTATAAGTCTTATAGGTTTTAAAACAAGTTTGGATTTTCTTTCTAGACGATACATCATAGAAATTTTGCTATTTTGTAGCTTCTCATTGATATATACCTAAACCAATACTTGTTGTATATCTCATTACCTTATTTACTATATGTGTTTATTTATTTATCTGTTATTGTCAGAATAATCTGTACTGAATTTCAGGTCATTAATTCTGAAGGTCATTTACTACAATTCAATAAGCCAAATTAATCAATGGACAAATTACTCAAGCCAGATCGATTAGAAATTGATGCACATTCAAGCAACGCTAGCCAGTTATGGATTCATTGGAAACGAACATTTGAGAACTTTTTAAAAGCTGCAAAAATTTTAGAAGACAAGGTCAAATTAAACCTTCTAGTAAACTATGTGAGTCCTTCAGTTTATCAGTCCATTAGTGAATGTATTTCCTACATAGAAGCAGTTACCATACTCGAAAAGTTAAATGTAAAAGCACAAAGTGAAATTTTTGCCCGTCATACTTTATACACTAGAAAACAGCAAGTAAGTGAATCTAGTACTTACCAAATTTTGATATAATTAGGTAAAGACTGTAATTTTAAAACAGTCACTGCTGAACAGAATAAAATGACTACATAAGAGATTCATTTATTCGCGGTCTCGCCACATCTTACATTAGACAAAGACCTTTAAGAAAATACGACTCCGACATCAGCTAGATCTTTGGAAATGACTCAGCAACAGTCAGCTTCATACGTAAAGTCGATTGTATCAAATCAATCGTAGATCAAAACATCAAAAACAATCTCATGATTCAAATAAAACTTTAGTTGCCATGATTGGATGATGTTAGCTGCCTCAACATCGAAAACTATTATTAAAATTGAAGTAAACCATATTTCAACTGATACACTAATTCATACTGGAAGCTCAGACAGTTATATCTCAAAAACTATCATTACAAAGAGACATATCAAAGTGTTTCCTACGAATCTAAATGTCACAATGGTTGCTTCACCTTTGAATGCCCCTGTTTGTGGATACTGTATTGTGATTATAAAAATATCAGATCATGACAAAAATATCAGGATGTATGTAAATTCAACAGAAAATTGTCAGCCTATATTGCTATTAAATCCAGACAGTTTTCTAATGATGATTACAAATTTATAGGAACAGTAATACAAAGATTATTGAAAGAAAACATCATTGAACCAAGTGATAAATCACCATGGAGAGCACAAATTTTAGTGACAAGGAACTCAAATCATAAAAAGCGTATGGTTGATTATTCGTTGATAATCAACAAGTTCACTTTATTAGATGCATAACCACTACCTAATATTGATAAAATCATCAGTCAAGTTTCACAATATGAATACTTTAGTTCTTTAGACTTACGTAGTGCGTACCATCAAATACCCATTTTGGAAAGTGAGCAAATTTATACTGACTTTGAAGCATGTAACTACTTGTATCCATTCACAAGAATTCCATTTGGCATTACAAATGGACTAGCCTGCTTTCAACGTATAATTAAAAATATCATACATATAATGAAAGACGATCCGATACATATATTTTTGGACGATGTTGCAATTTGTGGAAAAAAAAGGACATGATAAAAACTTACAGAAATTCATCAATATCACAAGAAAGTATAATCTAACACTAAACGATGAAAAATGTAAATTTTCAATGTCAACTATCAATATTCTGTGATATACAATAGAAGGAAAAACCATAATACCTTGAATTTAATATTCCCTTAAGATGTTGCTTCTCTAAGAAGAGTACAAGGTATATTCACACACTACTCAAAATTGATGTACAAATTTTCTGAAAAGATACATTCCTTTGAAAATAATGTGTTGGAAAATTGAATTATCATGCTACAAATTTGATATCATATACAGGCCAGGAAAGCAAAACATTGTAGCTGACACACTTTTCAGGATTTCAGCTGCTATTCAACCACCAATATCAGAGAAAAATTTGTATAAATTACCCAACAGAATGTGTCATCTGGTGTCACAAGATTCTATCATTGGATTAGATGCAAAAATTTACCTTATTCACTAGAAGACATCAAAAGAGTTAAGTATATCCGCATGTCCGGTTTATGCAGAGATAAAGCCAAGATTCTATAAAAACGAAGGAACTCTTATCAAAGCCATATCACCATTCGAAAGATTAAATATTGACTTTAAGGGACCATTGCCTCCCAACAATCACAACAAATATTTATTAGACATTGTAGATGAATACTCAGATTTCCGTTTCCATTTTCATGTTCAGATAATAGGTATGTCATCTGGCAACAGTGATAAATTGCTTGACTCAACTATTCTCAATGTTTGGCACACCCAGATTATATTCACAGCGATAGAGGAGCATCTTTTCTATTTGTTGATGTGAATCATTTTTAACAAGTCATGGTGTTGCCATGTCGTACAACTGGGTACAATCCAGAGGGAAATATGGACAATATGAAAGATTTAATAGAACAATTTGGAAAACTATTCAACTTGGGATTAAATCTAAAAACCTCGATATAAAACAATGGCAAGATGTATTATTAGATTCTGTACATTCAATTTGTGTACTGCATCTAATTCTACACCTCATGAACGCATGTTCAACTATCCTAGAAAATCGACTAATGGAACCTCAATGCTTACATGGTTGAGCACTCCAGGACCAGTTTTTCTCAAGAGACATGTTATAGACATAGCATATATTAAGAGTTTATCAAAAATCAAGAATGAGAAAATAATGCGTTGGAAAATTGAATTATCATGCTACAAATTTGATATCATATACAGGCCAAGAAAGCAAAACATTATAGCTGACATACTTTCCAAGATATCAGCTGCTATATTCAACCATCAACATGAGAGAAAAATTTGTTGGGTTGAGCACCCTGGGACCAGTTTTTCTCAAGAAACATGTTATAGACATAGTAAATAATGATTCACCAATAGGGGAAGTTGATCTTCTGGAAGCAAATTCAAATTATGCTCATGTACGCCTATCAAATGGAAGAAAAATAACTGTATGAATACGTCATTTAGCACCAAGGAGAGATATAACACTGTCAGCTCTGACAGATCAAGATTAAAATGATGTGACACTACCAGAATAAGATCAAAATGCCATAAAACTGTCAGAATAAGATTTTAATGAATAAGCTATTCTGAGCTATTCGTAAAGAAAACCTTACATGAGTCAGTTCATAACGTTTATCGTCTTCCTTCCCTATAAATTATTCTAATCGTTCCCTTTTCAGTGAAACCTACACCAATTGAACATTGGGAAGAAAATGGTGGATTTGTAGCAGCAAAATCTTGAAGGAATTACTGCATTGTAGAAATAATAATTATTCGAGTGATTATTCCTTGCACTAGATTCGAATCAAGAGCCGAGAAAAATCAAAAAAATTAAATATTGAAATGGCTATACTGAAATCATTTTTAATGCCCTTTCGTGGTTTTCAATTGATATGGAAACAGTAGTTCACTATAAAGGGACTTGGGAAAGATAAGGACAATGGAAATACTGCATGAACAGCACAAAATGAAGACAGAAGGTTAAAAGGAGGAGGGAACCACCCTGGAAGAAGGAATCACAACGGGCCAATGGGCCTCCGAGTGCAAGCTCTACTCTACAGTTGTAAGGCAAGCCCTTTGAAACCTAACCTAACCCCAGGTGCAGGGATGGTTTCGATGTCGACCTTTACAGAACAATCTGAACACTATCCTAATATGTTCCATTTACTGATATTACAACTATTCATGAAAAAGGAGGTAGCTACTTCTGCTATAACTATCGAGGAATTGAAATCCTATGCAACATCTCGAGAATCCATGGAAAACTTAATAACTTATAAAGAAGAGAATTGAGAACGAGCCTGAGAAAAAAGCAAATGCATCTTCTTTACCTATAGATCAGAATAGGGAAGAACAGCGTATCTTCACTGAAACTTTCGAAAATTCTCGAATAAAAACAATGTCAAATGTCAGCGTATTGCATTTGAAGAACGAGAATACGAGTTCCAACTGAATTGGACACCGCAGGGAGAATGAAAAAGTGGAAAACCAAGACAAAGTTGGAGGGAATGAATTCGAAGCGATATCAGAGTTGAAACTTTCAAGAATTATAAACTAATTCTGCATTGGCATCCGGGAGCTGAGACTCATAATATGGGTGTTGGTAATTTGGTTCCTGGCAGATACTAGTGCAAGTCCCTTTTTGTTATCAATACGTAATTTGGTACCCAGATTCTTAAAGAGAGTTACAATATTGGTTCTCAGCTAATAATGCAAATTAATTAGGTACCTGGGAGTGGGGTGTGCGGTTTTGGTAATAAGTTAATAATCTTGTTGTAGTTATATATATGTGTAGTAACCGCTTGTGTTTGAAGTTCGACAATTGCCAATAATATTTTCTATTATGATTCCCGAAATAATTCCAAGTATACGTAGAAAGTAGTTATACATATACATAATAGCCCAGTGTCGATCTGAGGGAAACCATAAACAAATTAGAGACATATGTATATAAGTTTGTATTGAGGTCCTTAATAAACCACCAAACCTACCGATAATCGGCCGTGCCTGTCATCCCTAAACAACCCCTATAAAAGGAGTGAAAATCGGATTTTTTTTCTCCATTTTAAGGCCCTTTTTTTTCTCCATTTTAATAAACCTATATACCAAATTTCAGCTTGTCTATAATTTGTTCATGGTTTGACTGGATCGACCCTGGGCTAATAATACGAAAGTTAAAAACCACCAAAGGTTTTGTAGCATGGCAAATGCTACTGTTCTTTTTTCTTTTAATATAATATTTTATAAAGCCGCGTACAGACCAAATTTCCAACGTAGACCAACGCCAACGGCACATGTGCCGTTGGCGTTGGAATTGGAAAGCATTGAAAAGGATTTGAGAGCATCAGCCACATTTGACAATAACTGAGAACTTCTAGCCTCTATCTACCTTGATTCAAAGCTTGAATCTGCAACTTTCCTCGTCAAGTGACAGAAAATTGATGGCTATCGTACCTACTCTACCTTTTGTAGACTTTGCTTACCATAATTGCCAGAATTAAGTAACAATTCTTAGGTTCGTTGGATAAAATAGGTATAATAATAAATGAATATTGTAGATACTGCTTAGTCTGTTTTATTGCCTATGGTAATGCACCTTAAGTACTTCAGGTAGCGGGAACCAATTTACACATACAAATCAGGTAAACGAAAAGTTGCGAGAACCAAGTTACATATTTTTTTTAACCTTCATTATCTTGGGAACCAAATTAAGTGTACCCCATAGTATGGATTTTTTTGAGATTGTAGCCCTTGATGAGGGCTTCAAAATGCTACTTACTTGAAGTCGCTGGCATTTACGGTTTTTGAGAAAATCGAGTTTAAAGTTTTTGACTAAATTTCAACTAAAATCCAAATTTGAGGCTCAATTGCTCTAAATGTATTTGAGTTATCACACTCAGTCTAGCAGTGATTAATTAAGAATTTGATGCTCTTTCCAACCATATATAATTTATTTTGATTTGCTCAAAATTTAATGGAAGTATTGGCAATTGCTCCTAACTTTGTTAGGATTTAAAAAAAATTTAAACCTGAAAATCCATTTTTCCTTTTTGATTTTTTTCCCTTTTGAAATCGAGATTTGGAAATGATGTTAGAGTTTTTTCCGACTAATTTAGATATGCTCTATCGATTGGGAAAGTCAAAATTCGAAAAATTTGAAAAATAAAAATTTCGATTTTTTCAAAGGGTTAAATAAACCCCTTTAGATTTTAATTTCAAAACTTTCAAACTCAATTTTCTCGAAACCCGTCAAAAATTTTGTATCAATTTTTTTGAGATTGTAGCCCTTGACAAGGGCTTTAAAATGGTACTTAGTTAAAGTCGCTGGCATTTACGGTTTTTGAGAAAATCGAGTTTAAAGTTTTTGACTAAATTTCAACTAAAATCCAACTTTGAGGCTCAATTGCTGTAAATATATTGGAGTTATCAAACTCAATCTAGCACTGATTTATAAAGAATTTTATGCTCTTTCCAACCATATATAATTTATTTTGAATTGCTCAAAATTTGATAGAAGTATTGGCAATTGCTCCTAACCTTGTCAGGATTCAAAAAAAAATTTAAACCTAAAAATTGAGATTTTCTTTTTAATTTTTCTCTGTGTTGAAATCAAGATTTTGTAATGATGTCAGAGTTTTTTTCGATTAATTTAGACCCGCTCTATCGATTGGAGAAGTAAAAATTCAATAAATATGAACAATAAAAATTTCGATTTTTTCAAAGGATGACCCCTTTAGATATTTATTTCAAAATATCTGTTCTTGGATATCTTAAAATCTATTAAAGGTTTTGAATTAAAATTTTCAGGAAATATAACTCTTGACAAGGGCTTTACACCGGTATTTATAAAAACAATAGTTAAAATCGCTAGGTCTTATGGTTTTCAAGAAAATCGAGTTTGAATTTTTTGATAAAATTTAGACTAAAAGTTAACTTTGAGATCCAATTGCCCAGAAAGTATTCGAGTTATCAGAACCAATTTACCATGGATTTATAGAGAATTTAATGCTCTTTCCAACCATATATAATTTGTTCTGATTTGTTCAAATTTCTTTGAAGATATTGGCGATTATTCCTAACCTTGTCAAGATTTGAAAAAATTTCCAGAACAAAAATTGAGATTTTTTAGCTTTTTGAAATCGCCATTTTGAAACTGATGTTAGAATTTTTTTCGATTAATTCAAACCCGCTGAATCAATTGGAAAAGTCAAAATTTCGAAAATATAAAAAATAAAAATTTCGAGTTTTCGATTGGTTTGACTGAAACCCCCCATAAGCAACGCCACTGGCCAAACCAAATACATGTTGCCAACTTGAAAAATAACCGGCCAATAGCAAAAAGAGCCTGGAATAAACAGAAATTGAAATATAAAAAGGGAAACATATATAAATATATCAAAAGAACATACAAATTTATATAAAAATCAAAGGACCTCACACACCACTTATGGGTATTTCGTTTTCTGTCAAACAAATGAAATTTGTATGTTAATGAAGTAAAATTTTAATACATTACGAGGGATGTTTATAAAGTGTATGCCATTGTTAAAAATATTCAAAATTGATGAAATTTCAAAATCACCAGAAATTGCCATTTTTCAAAAAGTTTTTCACCAATCACCAGATTTTTCATAAAATCACCAGATCTGGTGAAATTTCACCAGACCTGGCATCACTGGAGGAGACCTCAACTCATATAATTTTCTTCTTCTGCCTCATACTCACATCATAAGTTTTCTTCCACTTTCAGGATTTTTGAATTTAGAAGACCCAAAACTATAGACATAGGTACTTAGCAACGCTTCGTTTAAAGACATGGTTCTGTCGTTGAAGTGGATCCAGAAAAACGCAAAAAACTTCAAGGGAGATCCGGCAACATTTTCGGCAACAGAGCTGACGTCCTTTCTCCAATGTCCATGTTAAATACATGTGTAAAGTTCGTTTCACCAGGGTTCATACTTGACCTTGAAACTTGAAAAAAGGGTTGTCGTAGATTAATTCATATGACACATTCAATTTTTTTGACAAATTAAAATGAATGACGTCTGGCTTGAGAACCGACGAACTTTTTTAACGTCATTATTTTGTTTCATTCAATTTTTATTTGTTAAACAAGGAAGACAAATGCTGGTGGCAAGTACAAACCCTGGTGAAACAAACTTTACATACATTTTGGTAATGGAAATATAAGCTCTGTTCCAACCGACATGAGAACGGTAATTTTCAGTCGATCAAGTAGGATATACATTAAACTTACCTATTGAAAAATAGGTGGGCAACTGGCAATTACTGGTTTTGGAACGGTTCTCATGTCAGTTGGAACAGAGCTTTCTTACATTCTAACCAATTTGCACAAACAATATTTGTTATATAGAGTGTATATATATCCAGAGGCCCTCTGCCAGAGGGGTACCACTCTGACCAGTTCGGCTAACGCTTTCCAGAGCAACCAACCAATAGCAAAAGCTTTGGGATTATAGGTAAAGTGAGGGATGAGAAACTTTATCAATAAGTCAAAGAAGCTTTCACTGAAGAAATATTTAGGACTTAAACAAAAATTGATGAGGTAAGAGTGTATTTATAGGATATCAATCATAGTCAAATCAAATCAAACAAGAGCCAGGAATAATCAAAATTCAACTTTTGATTTTTGAAAGACCCAAGTTGAAGCTTTCAATCATATTGATAGGCGATTTCTGAAAAAAGCAACTAATTCAGTTTTGAAAAGATGCAATAATGTTTAAGAAGAAGCGTAAGTATTTGAGCCTCTAACGACTGGAAAGTTGTAAGGATCAAAATTATAGGTGGAAAATCAAATTGTAACAGTATGTTAGATATTGAATGACTTCTGGCAATAATCGTATCTTCAGATTGCACTCTAGCATTTTTAATCCTCTACCAAAGCCCTTGAAGAAGTAATTTTTGATCTAAAATAACTTTGAACATCTCATCAATATTTTTAAATTTTCAATTTAAACCACATCAAGGCTTATTATTATTGTCAAAACATCACATAAGTGTGGCTCCACCTATTCAATTTCAACTTTTTTACCTTGTGTGTAGACATAGACTATTTAAATTTTAAATGTCCCCCAATCACGAGAATGCATAATACATTGTCGAAATGAGAAGCGCAAAGTTCGTCGCTTGGATATTTAATTTAATGTACTTTTTTATTTATCTATAATTTTAGTAAAGTTCTACTTAGATTAATGTATAAACAAAATTCAATTAAGTAAAAAACTTACCTAGAGCTAAAAAAACATGTCACCACAAGGAGCTCTGATGGAAAGTGTCCGCGTGCACCGTCACACTTAAATCCTGCACTTAAACTTTTTAATTAAATACAAATAACAAAGTGTATATTAATATAAATTAGTGCCCCTGCCTTTGCTTGTGGGACTCTTTGCATGCGTGCGTGTGCACCGACTGCATGCCAGCTCATTTACCCATTGAAAAATGCACTTCTCGGGTTGCCCTACTCTACTCTAGTCTTTCGGTGTAAAGGGGAAACGAAAGACCCGATGTTGAAGAAAATTGTTGTTCCTTGATAGCGGGGCCATTTTTCGGTTCTCATTCATATATAAAAGGTGATAGGCATTCGGTTTTTTACCTGACGAAGAGATTTTAATGAATGGTGGTCGAAAATTTTGCGTAAAAGTATGATAACACACAAACACAAACCTCATTCTTGATAGTTCCAACAAGACCGTAAGAATTAGTTCAAGATCATCAAGAAATAATGATAATTATTACCTATAGCCAATAATATGGTAATTTTATCATACAATTGAGCGGTCAAATGTTGGATAATATGTCTGTGAAGTCAAACTTCAACATTAGGAATTGAGGTTAAAAAAGTCGTCATTTTTTGACGTTTGCGGAAAAAACATATTTTAGAAATTACAGAACCCACAGATAAGTAAGGTGACGTCAGATAGGTAGGTATCCGTTGTCACGGATTGACGAAATTCTCGATACAGCAAAGAAGAAGAAGACTCTTTACATGACAACATTAGATCTTAAGTTTGGTGATCATCAGGTGTCAGTTAAACCCATGTGTTCGAGACAAGACTGCATTTATCTGCCCGTTTGGAACGTTCCGCTACACAAGAATGCCTTTTGTACTGCGTAATGCGCCATATACCTTCCACAGACTAATTGACAGATTTTGCTCAGGCCTTCAAAATATCAGTCTGTTAGCATATCTTGATGACATAATAATCTTGTCTGATTCCTTTAAATCTCACATTGATCATGTATAACAAGTGTTCCAGCGTTTGAGATTATTCAAACTTCGTCTAAACCGCAAGATATGTAGATTTTCCCTGTTCTTCGGTACAGTATCTAGGCCATGCGATAACATCACAAGGTATTGCACCAAATCCTGAGAAGATTACCGCTATTTTGGAAATCCTAGTGCCATGAAACGTTAAGGAACTTCTGTCATTTTAACAAACCTGCTGATGGTATAGACGCGTCATTGAACATTTTGCAAATATCCCTAGAAAGCTACTTGGACCTGAAGCCATAGTCAAAATCAAGCATTTGAAAAGTTAAAATCATTGCTTACTTTGAGTCCAATCCTTCGCCAAGCTGATCCGAATCAGCGCTATATTCTGAAGACTGACGCTTCTTCCTATGCTCTTGGAGCATGTCTACTTCAGGGGGAGGATACAGACGAGCGACTCATTGAATACGCAAGTCGGCTTTTTACACCTGCTCAACAAAACTGTACGACCATAGAAAAAGAGGCTTTAGCTGTTGTATGTGCTGTAACCAATAAATTTCGTGGTTACCTAGAATGTGTGGAGATAAAGTGCTGGTGAACTCACATGTCCTAAGTAAGGCCAGAGACTGGTATATACACTTCAAAATTTGCACCAAAGCGTGATGGTCCCTATGTAGTATCCAAAATCATATCGCCTACCTCTTATGAAATCTCCTCACCCCAAGCTCCGCATACTATATTATGAAAGTACCATGTATCAGCTTTGACGCTGTTTAGGTCTTGTCAGAATGAAGACCCAAATCCAGTTAGACTTCTTCGAAAACGTGGAAGACCCCAGGGTACTTTTTCAGTTGCAGACAATGCAGGTGAAGTTTCAAATAAAACATCATCATCCAACACCATAGAACATGTTACATGCTACAGATGAAGAGGATAATGGTGACCCTAGTAACTCCGCAGTACCAAAAGACTTTACTTATTCCAGAAAACTGGTTGTAAGAAACTAATTTTTGTTGGTTACGATGGAAATTCGACAAATTACGAGACTAATGTCGATTTTAATCTGATACTCGGACGGAATGTGAGCTGGTGGCTCTCTACATTAGAACGCCAATGGTTACCTGACGTCACACCTGTTTTTGCCCTCGCTCCTCATACGGAAAGTGTCAGATTAAAAACGACGGACTTTACTTGATCCAAATACCAGAAAAATTACAGTTTCTTGTAATGCAATATTGAGTGACAAATCTATGGGTTTTCAAAAAGAGCACAAGAGAGAAGTACCAGTGTTAATTGAGATTGGAAGTGCACTGCTGGAAATGACTTTATTGTAAATCAAAATATAACCCACATAACAAAATTGCATCCTTAGAATGTACTGGGAATGTTCTTTTTTTAGGAGGAATGTGCCTAGAATGTTCACCAAAACCATTGCGAATGTCCTGAGAATATTCTGAGAAAAGATTGTGGAAATGCTGTTGCAATACCCAAGAATATCCTGGGAAATATATAAGGATATTCCTAGAATATACCTATGAGATTCTCAGTACATCCTGAAAAGAATCTTTCAGGTAGGTGCATGGAAGCAACATTCCTAGTACATAAATAGAACGTCCAAAAATTAATATTTTAATCGAAACAATCTTAGAATATTCATTAAACATTCCTAAAGGAACATTCCAAAAAGCACTTTGAGGGAATATTCTGATCTTTCACTGTTATGTGGGTTTGTCCTTCAAACTGTTCATAGTGATGTTCTGAAGTAAGAAAACATATTTTGGAATTTGCAAAAGCCAATAAGTTTTATTGTGTAGCTGTTCACAGTTAACACTGTCTTAAGAAGTTGAAAACTAACGTGCATATTATATATGACAGTTGCAGAGAAGCTAAAAACCCAATTTCCAGAAGCTGAAACATGTTTCAAAAGCTATCCGAAAGTACTTTAAAGATGTTCATATGGCTTTGAAGCTATAAAGTAAGATGCAGAAGCTATAGTGTATTTTTTAGTTAGCTGGTTTAATCAATCATACTCCACCAATTTTAATTCCCTAAATATTTGAGAGTGGGAATGAACCACCTGCAATAAACGATGAGGTATAGTATTTCCAAACTCAATTGGAACAAGGTACCAACTGGTGGCAGCGTATTTCTTATGGAAATTACCAGTGACCAGTCAGTTACTAGTTGGTACCTTGTTCCAATTGAGCTTGGAAATACTATAACAATTTAATTATACCAGCTTTCAAAAAAAATAGACTATAGAAAAGTAATTTTCGGCAATCCAAATAGGTAAAAGTGATTCAGAAAGAACTGTTTTCAGTTCACAATGTCTTATGAAGCTGAAAAATGGAATTCCCGCAAACAAGGTTAGCCCACATAAATGTTCAATATTTAAAGGAAAGTAAAGTTGGCGAAAAGGAATTACTTCGACAATTTTGATTGTGAAGACTGTATTTTCGAAAAGCAACATCGAAAGACCTTTAAAAATTCAATGAGAGTGAATCGGTTTATAGTGAGCAATGTGGACCATTTCAAACTCCATCAGCTTCAGGTGGTCGATACATGCGATTCTTTAAGGACAGCTTCACAGGTTGTTTAGCAGCTTGTTTTATACAAAATAAATACAATACATTTGATTGCTTTACCGAATATAACAACAAAGTAAAAACAAGACTTGGACACTCAGCTATGTAGATAATGGACGCGGGTACATAAATCATGAATTGAGGGAATATTTAAAGAAATCAGGTATAGAATTGGAAATTAAAGCATTCTACACACCAGAAGAAAATGAAAGAAGTGAAAGAGAGAATCGCACTATCATAGAAAAAGTCAGGGCCATGTGAGTGCAAGTACAACCCATTACCTCTGGGCAGAAGCTGCAAACACTGTATAGTTTACCTCCTAAACCTGGTACCATTGAAACAAAATCAGAACACATCTTTTGAAGTTTAGACAAGTGAAAAGCCCTATCTTGGACACAGTTGTGTGACCTATGCACACCAAAGAGTAAGAAACTCATTTTTGATGGTTATGATAGAAATTCGACAAATTACAAGACTATACTTTATTCAAACACCTGAAAAATTATAGTTTAAAGAGAGAAGCACCAGTGTCAAGGTCATTTGAGAGAGGTAGGTTGCCTGATAACTTTTTGACGTCACCTGGGGGCCCAAAACATAATGCAAATCTCCATAAGCCACCCCACACGCGTCATCTGGGTACCCATTACCAGGCAACCTATGCACTGTAGGAACCTTGCACTAGTGTTAGTTGTTTGGAAGTGACACTGAAAATGACTTTATTGAAAATCAAAACAATCAAGAGGAAAAAATTGATAATAATCAGCTGATAGAAAGCGACAGCGGAAGTGGAAATAATGGAAATGAAAACTATAATATTGATCCAGAAGTAACTTCAACTTCAAATACTCCTCCTTCCAGTTTGCGACCTTCAAGATCAATAAAACTTCCAGAAAGATTTGAGGATTATGAATTAAATTTGGTAGAAGTCAATATTCCTAATTTGTTTAAAGAAACTGTGACTGGAAAGGATGCCGAGAAATGGAAAAAAGCTGCTGAAGAAGAAATTTAACTCCTGAATGAAAATAAAACATGGATATTGCAAGATTTACTCAATGAGCAAGTGAATTAAAATGAGTGTTTCGTGTGAAAGATGGATAACAGCAAGGTTGTGTGCAAAAGGTTTGGCACAACAAAAAGCTATAGATTATACTGAATCTGGGGAGGTCATGTTCCCGAGATGACGTGAAATGGACCAAGAAAATAATGCAATGGAGATCCAGAGAGACAAAAAGAAGTGTTGGTAGACCCCAGGCGAGATGGCGGGATGACTTACAGCTGCTAGCCGGGAAGAACTGGATGCACACCGCCCAAAACAGATCGACCTGGAAAAAGATGGAGGAGGCCTATGTTCAGCAGTGGACGTCTAAAGGCTGAAGAAGAAGAAGATCAGTTGAATGTCGATAGTATTTTATTAAATTCTGACCATTGACAATGCTGTCTTCTTTCTTTCAACTATTTCAACAATGTGTCAGTACAAAGACTCATCACAATTAATCAAAATTTAAAGCCAATCTTTGCTACATTCATAAATTATCCTACAAAAAATTTGTAGAGTTTTCGACTGTTAGAGGCAGTAAAAAAAAACAGGCAACTAGGTATATTATAATGACCGGTACCAGGCTCATTCATTAGCTCAACAAGCCTATACACCTCTTTATGATACACCTAATGCCGACCCCGTCTACAATTACTTTCAAGGCTGAAATTACAAATATGTTATTACATTGTTTTCTGTGTAGTCATTCGTTAATAGCTGAACGGTGGTTATACCCAGCAACCTGCTGCAATTTTTGAATTTAAATATCGAAATGCATTACGCGGATTGAGTAAGACTAATAATAATAAATTGTAAGAAACATGACGCAAAGAAAAATCCAAAATCTTATTCTTATATTGGGATTTTTCCAATCAAAGTTATCATCGTCTAAGAAATATAGGTTATTTATATTGTCATTCAAAATTTTATGAAAATTGAGATTTTGGTGCTTGGTGCCAAGACCCATCATTTGAAATTCATCGCTACGACGGTCGTTTTCATCAATCGAGGTTATCTTATCGAAATTGAGTAAATATTTTTGGGACGATGCTTTCGTATTTTATTTGACATCGAGATGAGTAAACAATAAAGAGAACTATCCGATCCCGGGCATACATGTAGTGCGTCGTTATGAATGGGCCTCACACACGATAACGTTTCCGGGATTTCGTAACCACAAACTTGCGATAAGAACGTTCAATGTTTCTTTAATGACGTCAAACTCATTTTAATGAAATTAGAGCAGTACAGGAGTAAAAATCCTATTTTGCACACAATGGTCAACTTATCTTATCTTATCAGTATGATTGATACTTCTTTTGGTTCTTCTGGAACTATAAAAGCTTATACTAGGTTCGATATTTCGTGCATCCTGCGGCGCTTATCAGGTTTAAGTTTCTGTCCTAATTATTTTTTAAGGGAGGTTTCCTATGGTGCCTCTTCTTCACTTTTGTTCCTATTCACTTTTAGATTAATTTCTTCCAATGCTCTTGATACCCGATGAACATTTTTCTATGAAAGCAATTGACGAAAGGTGCAGAGAAAACCACTTTTGCTTCGACCGAGTCTTACACTTTTGAAACAGCTTACCATATCACATATCACACATGAGAGAAATGCCAGAGAAATTATGTATGTACAAGGACTAAATTTGTATGACATAGCAACTCTTCAGCGCTCATCTTCCTTTTCATTTTTCTCAATTGCTACTTTATGAACGTTATTTGTTAAATATACTGGGTGTAAAAAAATTGTGTACCGGACTTTAAGGGATGATACAACATATGAAAACTAAAAAAAAGTTCCTATATGAACATATGCCCAACAATGTTTCTTTGTTTTGTGAGTAACGAGTAACTAAATACCTTCTTGTTGAAATATACGCTAATATAAGTTTATACCTGTCTCCTGTCTGGTGTTTTAATTTGATAGATGATAAAATGTGTGTCATTGAAATATATTCAGGCCTATGATATATCATTTTCTATTATTTCAACAGCCACGTTAAGTTGCCTGTCACTGTTTATTCTGTACGTCAAAATAGAGAGAAGTATAGAGGTAGAGCTATAACATAGCTGTTAAAATAACAGGAGTAGATACATCATAGGCCTGATTGTGTATAAAGTTAATTTGAAGAAGTATCCACTGCAGTTTAAATAGTAATTATAACACCTCTACCATTATGGAAACTACCCTTTCAGAACTGTGGCAGCTTTTTTTACTATCAACATTCATATTATCTAGTATCATCCCTCGACTATTTTTCTACACACTGTATCACTGATGTTGGTAATCTCATCTAAATTCGTTCGTAGGGCCTATAGACATAATCCTTTTTGGTAATCCATTGAAGATAATCATACCTTCTGTTGGTTTGTGCTGTATGTACATATGCGAATTATTTAAATCAGCAAGCTAATAAACTCATTAAAAAAAAATGGTTTTCTTTTCGGAATCTCGAACGATAAAATAATAATGTGTCTAACTGAAAGAATGCTTGAACTAATAGTTATTGTCGTTACGTATGGCTGGTGATATGCCGTAATAACGGTACTTATTAACCAGCCGTGATGGTAGTATAGTGGGCCTATATCTTACCATTTTTCGCAATTATTGGGTTAAGAATTTAATTTTATACGAATATAATGTCTTTGATAGTTAACTGAGAATATTTCTTCTATACAGCTTCATTATCTTCACACCATATAAATTGGCTCTTCATGTCCTAACCTTCAATAACAAATCCCATATATGAAAATCTATATCAGAAAATAAATAAACAACAAACAAATTAAAGTTCATTGGCTCGAATGCTTCCTATAAATCACAATAACACTATTACTGGCGTTTTGAAACACTTTATCATAAATTAATAATAAATATCTTAAGGACAAAACAGTTATATAATTACAAAATAAATTGTTGTAATACCTACTATTTTGGACATATAAGCCAAAAATGTCCGTTGTGGTAGTTTGCACAAAGTTGCATTGTTCGCGTTAGACAGATATGAAGATGATGAGGCGATTTAACACCTTTTGTGAAACGAGTATAGCAAAAAAATGTGTTTTGCCAACGGCAATTAACATGTCTAATTAGCCTAAATAACTACCAGTTAGGCGAATGCCGTTTAGCCGTTCTTATAATGAGTTATAACCCCTTGCCTTGCTGAATTCATGCCTGACGCGGTTTTATTATTTTAATTTTTTTTAAATGAGTAGACCGTAAAGACTATTACTTACAATGTTGAATAATTATACTTTCCTCGAGTAACAGTGGTGGCGGCCAGAGGATGTTTTTTTCAATAGATTGAATAATTCACTCTATAAATCCTTTGAGTTCAGAACCGAACTGGAAAAAGAATTTCCCAAAAGAAGAGGAAGAATAATTAGCTCTCAAGAACTGACAAGATGATAGAATTGAAATTCGGCAAATAGATAATGGAAATGCAACAGTAATGTTTAATGTGCCATTCCCTTTGATTTTACTAAGTTGAATCAAGACGAAATAATCGAAATTACCCTAATTTAGCATTTTTGGATCATAAATATGGAAGATGTAGCTGGACCTGCTATGTGACTCTGGACAATCCCCAAAAATCAGCAAATCATCAAAATAGACTAAACAACCCTCTACATATCACCAAAATTTCTATTATTTAATTTTTGAAAAAATTCTGGTGCAAAATTTAGCCCGAACGGAAGCCTGTAAAATGTACATCAAAAACTGTGCCAAAAGCACATAGCTTGCTAGACTCTTCACTCAATTCCCCTTTTAAAAAATTCCTCCTTGAAATCCAAAACAGTGAAATAATTTTGACCTTGAAGCTTTGAACGTATTTCATCTAGTGTTATGTGGGAATAATACAAGACTCTTGTTCTAATGCTTCATTGAGATCCCTTGGATCCAAACACAATCTTAAGCTTTTGTCATTTTTTTCTATTATTACCACGTTGCTCAATCACTCAAATTTAGAAATGATGCCTCTCTTCTCTAAGCTGTCTAAATGAGTTTTCAATCTACTTTTTATTGCCAATGGCACTCTACGGGGTGGCTTTGCAACAGGTTCAGCATTCTTTTTTAATTTAAGTGTACATTTTTAGTTAAATGTACCTAACCCCATGAAAACATCTTGATTTTGCTTGATAAAATTGTTTTTGTTTAGAGCTGTTATCGAATCTACCTTGGATATTTAATTTAAGTTTATGCAACTTGACAGACCCAATATTGGTTTTGAATTTCCTTCAACTACAACAAACATCATATTAAACTTTTTATTTTTGAACAGGTAATCTATATTTATAGACCCCAAAGGTGAAATTTTAAAACCACCATAGGCCTCAAGAGTTATACTACATTTACTTAGCTTGATATTTTCATTTGGGTTAGTTTGGGTTATTTTATCAAATACATTTTTATGAAATAATATTCACCTGTGAGCCAGTGTCAATTTAAAAGTTAATCCATTCATTGCAGCTTTTCACTTCATTCACTGTGATGCTTGCCACTAAAAGTTCATCTATCATTATTGTTGTCATTTTCATTAGACTTTAATAGAACTTCTTTCACACTTACGTTTTTATTGTTCTGAAATGGCCATATTTTTGACAATTGGTGCATCTTTTACCAAATGCAGGACACTGTCGATGTACATGAGTGAAACCACAACTTGGGCAATCGAATGCTTCCATATTACCCTCGGTAACATGTCTATATATTGTCCCGACTCTTTTGAAATGTTTTATATGGGCGAGAGTTACTCTTCTTTAAGGCATCAATTTTCATCTCACTGCTGGTACCTTGGACTTCTTTTACCTGTGCACTTACTATTTCGTGTGCGCGACACACTTTAGTAGCTTTCTCCAAGTCAAGCTTATCCATCTGCAGCAATTTTTCTTGCAAAGCTTTGCTGCGAACTCCAAATACAATTCTGTCTCGGACTATTGAATCAGACTCATGAAACTCTCAACTTTTTACCAGCTTTCTCAAAACTGTTGCAAAATGATCAAAGGTTTCCCCCTCTTCCTGTTTTCTATTGTAAAACACAAATATTTCTTATACTAGGTACATTTTTCCTAGGTGTAAAATATGTTTCCAACTCTTCTAGGACAGTTTTATAGACTTTTTTCTGTTCATCTGTAAATTTCAATGTGTTGTATATCTCTATGTCTTCCTTTCCAATAAGATTTAAAAGGGTAGCTCTCTTAACTTTGTATTCCTTATCATCCTTTCCACTTGCAACTAAATTTATCTCCCAATGCTGTTTAAACCTCTTTTACCTCCTAAAGTTTGCTGAGAGGTTTCCCTCAAAGGACAAGGGCGGTGGCAACCTTACATCACTCATCATTATTTTTCTTCAAAAAATGTGATTATTTGGAAAAATAAAAAAGTTATAGAGGTGAGCGGGTTTTGAAAAACACCCAGTATAGGAGAATTGTTATTGTATGGGATGATATTGTTTGGAATAAGTATAAGATGAAAAGGAATGAAGTTGTAAGCCAGGTTAGGAATGAAAAGGAGAAGTACTATCAAGAGGACGGAAATAAACATAATCCAAGAAAATTATGGAAAAACCTTAAAACATTATTTCCAGAAGAACCACCATTCTCCTAAAGAGGTGGTATTTGACAGCTTAATTTTGGTGAATTAAATAAAAATCGCCACTTGATTCAATACATTTTTCATCAGTAGTATTTCTGAACTAATTGACAATCTGCCAAAAACCAGAGGTACTAATTCTGCTATGACACATGAACATCACATTACGCATGGTGCCTTTACTCAGTTTCAGAGAATATCTATTAGCGAACAGAGAAATCTTGAGAAGCATAAAAACAGTTAGAGGTGGTGAGAGTGGCATTTCCACTCAACGATGCTTGCTATGTCATGTGGTGATCGAAATCTTAACACGATTAATGTCTTTCTATCAACTGGTGTCAATGGTCATCCCTATAGATTGAAAATTGATACTTGATACAAAAATAGCTATAACGGTATTGGACATGAAGGACGGGTACTTTCAGGTCATGTTAGATAAACAATCATCCGATTACTGTGCATTTGCAACTCCATTTGGGAGATATAAATTTTGTCGCATGCCACTTGGTATAAGCTCAGTACCTGAGGTTTTTCAAAAATTAAATTATGAGCTATTTGGAGATATCAAAGGGGTTGAAATTTATTTCGATGATATCATCATCACAGGCTCATCTAAATCACCAAAATTTGAAACTTGTTTTGGATCGAGCTAAAAAATTTAATATAAAGTTTAATCCAGAGAAAATTCAATTAAAAGCAAAACAGGTAAAGTTTATGGAGCATATTTTTTCTCAAAAGGGTATTGAGCCTTGTAGTGATTATATAAAAACCATAGTAAAAATGCCAACACCGCAAAATAAACAAGAATTAATAAGAGTATTAGGTATGGCTAAGTATTTTAATAAATTTATACCTAATTTGTCAAAAATATTTGCACCATTGCGAAACCTAACTCGTAATGATGTAGACTGATCCTGGACTAATGACCATGAACACTCTTTAAATCAATTAAAATATCTGATTACTAATGCACCAGTTCTGACATTTTTTAATCCTAGCGTTCTTAGGGCCAAATTATGGACCGACTGATAAGTATTAGGTTGTTACCTAGCAGGTACTTTCTATTCTCTAGAGCATGGGAAAGTACCTGCTAGGTAATAACCTGACACTTATCAATCGGTCCATAATTTGGCCTTTATTAAAATAGAGACAGATACCTCGGAAGATGGGCATGGCACCTGTTTGTTGCAAAATTGTCACCCGGTGGCATATGCATCTAGAACCTTATCTAGTGCAGAATAGATAGAGACAGAGCTGCTAGCCATTGTTTTCAGCTGCCAGAAATTCCATTATTTGATATATAGAGTTTGAAATGTATTTTCGGATCATAAACCATTGGAATCCATATTCAAAAAAGACTTGCAACAGGTTTCCCCAAGGTTACAGCGTATGCTTCTCAAAATAATTCCCTTTAATCTTAAAGTCTTGTTTATAAGGGACAAATTCATTATCCGATGACTGAAGATCTAACCTATGATGTTATCATTTGGAGAAGAGAACTGAGGAATTATAATGTAGAAAACTTCCAGGATGCTCTCTATAACACGGCATGGAACAACAATGTAATCCATGTATCAAGCAGAAATACAAGCAAAAATACTATCAAGAGGTTATGGACGGAAATAAACATAATCTAAGAGAATTGTGGAAAAACCTTAAAACATTGCTTCGTGGAAAGAACCACCATTCTCCTAAAGAGGTAATATTTGACGGCTTAATTTTGGTAGATGAAATGAAAATTACCACTGAATTCAATAAATTTTTCCTCAGTAGCAGAGGCGCCGACTTTTGAAAGTCCTCATGGGTGCAGAACTTTATAAATTTGTTTATAGGAGGAGGGGAAAGCTCGTCGTAGGCGGCAAATTTTTCCTACGAGCATGCGAGAAGTGCTTTTTTCTGCACGCAGCACTCATTTAGGCACTAGTGCGGAAAACTAAAATAATTATGCAATGTTAAGTCACTCTGGTTCTTTCATGTCCTGAAATGCGTGCGGAAACGTACCTACTTCTCCGCACGGTCGTAGAAAAATAACGTTCCTTAATCATGCGGTAAAAGTTTTACTGCACCGTGCGGGAAAACTCATTTTCCGCACGCATATCAGTGCGGAAAATCGATTTTTCCGCACGGCTGTAGGAAAAATCTCTTTTCCTCATTTAGTTGCTACGCACACGCCCTAATTGATGTTTTGTTTCATTTTAGCCGCCTCTGTCAACTGTCAGACTGTCACTGTCAACCAATGAAATATTGGCTATGTTCCGATATCAACTGCCAGTACTGGATTTACTGTTATTTGCCATTTCGATTTCAACAGCGTACTCTTGTGGTCATTCGGAGTCAGAATCGACTAAATCCAGTGTACTGAAAATAATATCGTAACGGCAGGGACGTAGCAACAGGTCGTGCAAGTGGTGCCGCGCATAAGGGCCCGGGCCCCGAAGGGGCCCTACGTGTCCTGCCGCTTTTTGGACACAATATACAATACACAATATTCGCTTTGGCAATTTTAAACCGAAACAGAAAACTGTAATATCGATCTCTACAGATTTCTTTGCAGTCAGTACTCCGACTCCTAGTACTCGTACTACTCGTGTCAATATTGTCAATTTTCAATCTCAGTTGTGTATTAGCTCTCAAAAATGTCTATTTTACAGACCCATTTCAGTTCGAAATTTTCGGCCTAGTCCCTAAAAGTCATTATAGCAGTCAGAAAAAAAATTATCTGCTGCTCTTGCCACAACAATGCCAATGCGTAATCAGTTTCAAATTTTTAATGTCACATTTTTGTCAACAGAATTCAATCAATTTTTGGAGTTTTTTAGACTCATCAAAAATAGTATATTGCGTGATGAGGAGTCTGGAAAGTACTGTTTTTTTTGGACGAGTAGACAAGATTCCAGTCTGCGAGTCGGAGAAAACACTTTCCGGGAGTATTACGTATAGTCACCTACTATGTTTTGGCCTTAAAGAACATACTTTCCAGACTAGGCCGGAAAGTATATAATCACTTCTTGGCCTAAGCAATTACATCCCGGCCTAGGCTTAAAAAGGCAAACTTTCTTAAGTAAAACGCGTTCGAAAAGTATGTACTTTCAGAACGGTCGCCGAAAAGCCTCATTTTAGGTACCTACTTGTTACAAAAATAGCTATCGTCTGTTAACCTTCCAAAAATTTCTCGCCTACGAATTTGCCATGAGCCATTTTGCCCATACCCCCCCCCCCCCTCACAAAACAGTCAATGAATTTGAAAATTTAAACTTTCCGATGCCCATGGTGAAGGGGGCCCGCTGTGCTCTAGTCTTGCACCAGGGCCCGGTTTTGACTTGCTACGTCCCTGCATAACGGCATCCAGTAAATTCAGTACTGACAGTTGATATCGGAACCTAGCCATTATTATAAAAGTTCCAATATATGGAAATAGTTATTTTCTTAATAAGTGCGGAAAGTATCATTTTTCCGCAAGTGTTAGGAACACAATTTTTCCTACGAGCAGACAATAATAAACAAATATGAATCTATATTGAGCAATTAACAACATTTTTTATTGACAACTTCAATGGTGAATGTACAATTTTCAGCAGATTGTAAATTTATCGCTGATGCAAACTGACGATTAAGCACATGATGATGGTATTGACCTTCAGATTCCTCCCCAAAGTTTCTACTGTCTACTTTTAGTGATTACTTCTAAGATAACGGGTCTTCACAAAAAATTAAACAAATCAAAGATTTCTATGGTTCTTAAAACGTATGTCCTAGAGCTGTTGTACTGAGTATTTCAAATACTTGAAGTAAATACTTAAGTACAAAAATATACTTAAGTATCTGACTTAAGTACTAATCCAAACATTGGTACTTGTACTTGGAGTTTCAAGTTTTTCAAATTTTACTTGTACTTAATACTTAAAATATCAGTCAAGTATATTTTACTTGAAAGCTTTTGAAAATTTGTACTTGAGTGATGTTAAATTACTTAAGTACCAGTGGAATTACTTGAAGTAAATATTTTTAATTCAAGTATTTTTAAATACTTCAAAATTTATTTGACGACTAAATAAAGTTTTGTGTATTCATCGCGTGACGTCATAAACACACGCTAAAATTGCGAAACCCGTTTAAACTGATGCAGCAATAGGTGTGAGAACGCAAAAACAATACGATCATGTCCTAATACAGAAATACAGAATTGACAACTTTTTAAAATCATCAATGTTACATGCGCATTTTCACCGATGTATTGCTGTCCTTATCATTTGACAGCAGCAAGACAAGGATAGGTTGCCCATCAGGAGAAATGCGCAGAAGCAATTTATGAATTTGAAAACTTGTCCCATATAACTGACAACTGACCACAAATAACGGAAGGACAGATGGACAGAATACCACACACACACACCACTTGTATTGTATAGGTAATTCTTATTGTGTTAATTCCAATTACATGATACTGGATATTACCACATGGAACGGAATGAGCATTAAACACGTTTAGACTTCCGCATTCCCCACGAGAGCTCTCATGGGTGCTCCGCACCCATGAGAAATTGCTCATGGGTGCATCTGTCACGATGCCCCCATGTAGTCGGCGCCAGTGCTCAGTAGTATTTCTGAACTTCTGAACAAGTGGTGCTAATTGACCTGTCTTGTAATACCTGAACCGGCGCGCGCAGCCTGTGATAAGCAGGTGAGTAAGTGAAGTTTGTTACGGGCTTGCCTCATATTTCTTTATTTCTATTCAAAGGCAAGTTCAGAAGTAATCGTTCCTTCTTCCTTTGTAACGTGTAATTGGACAAAGAACAAACTGATACTTTACGTATTAAGTACTTGAACTCACCGCAGTGTCGTTTAAGGTTATCACACATCAACACCACATTACGCATGGTTCCTTGCCTTGCAAATTGAAAGAAATCCTGAGGGGCATGAAAACATTTGAAGGTGATGCGTCAAGAGCCGGGAATGGACAAAAATTGAGAAATCGTGAAAAACAAAATGGAATATTTTCTCTATTCCAGACGCTTGAATTCCTCTCCATAAGTCATTTGCCAAGCAAAAACTCTGAAAAATGGGTGCAAAATAAATGACTTTGAAATTAATGCGACAGAACAAGGACCGAGCAACAACGTGAAACTATTTTTATCAGTTTTATGGATCAGTGGTGAAAATTAAGAATATAAATATGCTTATTCTTCGCCATTTGATGAAAACTGATAATCTAACTATGACTTAAGTAGAATTTTTGAAAAATTAACTGTTTTTGATGGATTTAAGATGTTCCTGAAGTTGTTAACTAATTTTCAATTGCCCTACCAAAGGGTCCTTTCTACCTAAACAGATCAAAACAACTCCTCTGGGAGTTGAGAAATTTTGAAATAGTGCAAAAATCCAACTGCCAAAACTTCAAAATTACACCCATTTCAAATACGTTTTATTTCTCAATCCGAGCAATACTATTTCTGTCTGCGTGGAAAAGCTGGCATTTCCGTACGATTTATACCGGAAGTTGTATAGTCCGCAGGGGATCGTGCAGGCGCCCCAGACGCGGAGCGCCCAAAAATAGGCGCATTGCAGACGGGAAATAGCGAACGACCGACGTCTTGGATGCTGCTGGCAATAAAATCTCAAGTATGCGAGATGCGACACGATGCGTTCCAAAATAGACGCGCGCTATACGGTTTTAAGGGGGGACAACATGAAAATATTTCACATAAGATTTAAGTCAGCCCTTGTTGATTATCATCAACAAACTGCTCATCACCTCATGAAATTACATATATTATAAAAATTTCTTGCAATTTTTGTCATTATTATTAAGCAATTAAAAAATATTATCTTAACGCACGACAAATTGTAAATTAGCTGAAAGTGCACCTGCTTGAAAGTGGCACATTATCGTGCAAGTTTGTTGCTGACCGGCCTGTGGAATTTATAGCTCCGTTCCCACTAATTTTAACATATTATAGTCTGCAGTTTAGCAAATTGTTATACGTACGGACACGTTTACATACATTGAAGTGTATTGATCCATCTCCAATTTGCCAAACTATTTATTTCTTTCGAAAAGTTATATACTGTGTGGCGCCTTCGCATTGACTAATGAACTTTAAAGTAGTAGTTGACATTTTTGATTAATCGACCGAACGAAAGAATGGGCGATAAAGAAATTAACAGTATTTATAGAATGGACGCGTCGCTTTCTTTTCCGGATAATATGCATTAATAGAGCAATAATAGTTTACAGTAATTTCTCTATTTTGGAGCCAATTTAGATTCAGATGATCAAAAATCAAATTTCTGAGTAAATGAAAAGCTGCCTTCAATTAAATAATTGTCTAAGAGGCAACAATAAGAAGATGATCGCTGATTGCTGATTAATGATACTCAAGGTCTGTTCTCACAAGAGTCTCTGACAGTTTGCAAACTGACAGTAACAATCACTTAGCTAAAGTTACCGATTTATCTTGGAACGACGGTAGTGAAAACATGCATGGGCGATGCTTTTTGACAGTTTGCAAACTGTTAGTCTCTGGTGAGAACAGACCTTTAGAGTCTTCTCACATGGTGTCAGGGTTTTAAACTGCCTGAAAATAAACGAAAAAATAATGAATATCCAACTTTAGATGGTGGAAGAAGATATACAAGATTTGAAAACACATCAGTTTCAAAATTTACATAAGAATTATTAGCGCAACAAAATGTTTTTGGAGGAAGGGAAAGGCGAGCCGAATCTACACAACAAACCTTAAAAAGACCCAAAACAGTCTCTGATTCTTGATTTGCTGGACATTTTATAAAAAGAAAATCTACCAGTTATGAGTGCAAAGTTTTGATTATTACCCGCTCTTGATTGTCTGTAGATTTGTATCACATGAGTAAAAATCGTGATGCGGTGTTGCTGAAGAAGGATCTGAGGGTTAGTTGATGAGTATACTGCTTTATTAAAAAAAAAATTGCTTTTCCCTGATAGGTTTGCTTTCAGCATTTTCATATCACCGACTTTATTTATGATGGTACTAGTAAGTTAAAAAAAAAAGCATCACCAAGTATTTTCCAATGGACAATGACAAATAAAGCTTCCGAAAGTGCTAAGATGGATGAAATTATTCCCTTCTCACTGGAAGCTGAAGTTGAAAAACAGGAGGTTGATCATGGAACGAACTTTTCTACGATGAACGAAAATACATCTTCGAACACCGAACAATCTGGATCCTTATAGGAGGAAAGTTGAAACGCAAATGCTTTTACCAGGAGACATCAATGTTGAGTCATTATTTAACACATGTGATATTTAACTTAACATACCAACACTTCGCATAACAGGGCAACAATTCAACGATGCTGAAGTGGCATGGATTCGTAAGGTTGCGCATGAACGTATCCACACGTGGAGCGCACAAGTACCGGTGGCACTGTTAGGAAGCACGGAAAAGATTTTTTCGATATGTTGTATTTTGACAAATTTCAAATCCAAGTTGCGTCTGAGTTAGGAAGAATCAGGAAACGGAGGAAGAAATATATTAAGGCAATTCAGACGAATACATTCTGTTAATTTTAAATAAATATTTTGAAAAAAGTCCACATTGGGTATATTTAGTACTAATTCGCTTGATTTTTCCATGAAAACCACAAAATCACACTAACGTAGGTCACATAAGAACATCTGTCCTTGCACCTGATAGTAGTACTTATGGGATGTCTTCAGCGTGTACTCGCCATTTTTAGGCTGTAAACAGAAATCTGGTAACTCGCAGGCTTCTTTCAAGTTTTGCGCTTTCGTAGTACACGGACATTTTACTTCCAATGTACCATATCCATACCCTTCCCAATAAATTATGCCATCGGCGCCGGAATCATGAGAGCAATGGGGGCTGGAGCCCCTGTAGTGAATTTGCTATGGGGGCGGAGCCCCCATAGTTATTTTGGCATTATATGTAGTGGGTGTAGTGGGTAGGTACAAAAATATTGAGTTCCTGATCCTAACATTCCTAATTATTTATTCTTATATCAAACTTGTGTGTTTTATGTTTTTGTTGTTTTTGCTATGCCCACTTTGACAAACAGTTTGAATATTATTTTGTTTAGTATAGTATAGTAAATTTTAGCCTAATACAAAAAGCTTAGATGGCAGATACCCATTACCCAACATAACGGATCTCTTGAACAAGCTGGGACGCTGCCAGTATTTCACAACCTTAGATTTAGCTAGCGGCTTCCACCAAATCCAGATGCATGAAAATGACATCGAAAAACCCGCATTCAGCACAGAAAAGGGGCATTATGAATTCTTGTGCATGCCCTTTGGTTTGAAGAACGCGCTGGCTACATTCCAAAGAGTTATGGATATTCTATATCCGAATGAGTTATGGATATTCTATATCAGAATATATTGAGCAATTTTAACACCGCAAGATATAACATCCCATTAATAATAGTTATTCATTATACAAGGGAAAAAAGTATTAGATTTTAGAGCGAGATGTGGTTTGCTTCCCGTCGCGAAGCGGAGGGAGACAACAACAAGGTGGCCAAAGAGTGCTGGGAATGCTGGAGGTGGGACAGGGGAAATCATTATCTTTCGTTCTCTATTCAACCTTAGCTCGTGTTTATGTTGGAGCTGTGATACACGATAAAAGCAATGATACTCATATATAGTATCATTAGTATCGTTGCTTTTATCGTTTATCACAGCTCCAACATAAACATGGCCTTAGAGTGGTTTTAGACATTTCATTCTATTGCATTAAAATTGGCCTGTTGTTGATCTGTCAAACCTGTTTATAGGTAGTTCATTTTTTGGCCATGCCCTTAGCTTATTTATAGGTGCTGTCGAAGCCGAGTATAGCCGAGCTGCCGAAGATGCACGAATTTCAATAATATGAAGGAACCTCTGCAGGGAGGATCAATGATCCAGTGTGGCGATCTAGCAGTGAAATGGGTATCTGTCAACTGGTCCCATTTAAGTCTATGTGTCTAGTAGCCTATAGTCCTGTCTGTCTAATTAATTCTACTTATGTTGATTTTTGGAGCCCAAGCCCCCATAGTAATTTTCAAATTCCGGCGCCTATGGGGGCTACTGCCTAGAGGGACTGCGTTAAGGCCAGGACACACTTGTCATACGCCCCGCCGATCCGACTCCGGTCCGATGTTGCTCCAAGAAACGGATCGGTGTGGGATCGGAAAGGAGCGAGCACACATGGCATACTCGTTTTTGGCTTCTTTCCGATTTCCGGCTCGTTACACTCGCCATTCTTGATTGAAACAATATCGCAAAAAAAAAAAAATTTAGCAGCTGCGATTTAGTGGCACTTCGTTTAGAAGAAGAGGATGAAGAAGAACAGAGATCTTTTATGGAGAATAGTAGGAAACGCAGGTTTTAGGTACATGCTGCTCGGACAAGAAGATCTGTAGAAGTAGAGTTTTCAAAACACTTTTCCCTCATAAGAGTCATTTTTTCAATAATCTTATAAGAACACCGCAGAAAACTTGAACAAACACAACATTTTCCTTTGCTGCTAGATAATGAGCGATTGCAGTGCTCTCATACATAAGGCCGTGTTTGATGCTCCGAAGTAGCGACAGATCAGTAGATTTCGTGAACACTTACGTAAAGTTTTCATTGAAAGCCCTTCGGTAACAAATCATCTTAAAATGGGACGCCGTAAACCGGTATCGTTTGAAATCATGCCATAAGCATTAAGGAGTATTGTGTGATTGCTGTTTCTTCGAAATCAATTGCACTTTTTGTGCCGTACAGGCGGCAAACTGAGAAAGACATTGCACAGTTCATTGTCTATATTCGGCAACTTGAGGGGCAATGCACATTGGTGTGTTACATGATCCAGCAGTCATTGATGTTTTGGAGCATTATTGCCTAAGGACATTAATTCCAAAACTGAACCGACTGGGGCAGTCGTAATGGCTTCCAAAACGAGGACCTTCGCATCATCAGGTTGATTTGTTAATAAATAGAAAATGCGAAGTGGTTCGGCGGCCAGATTGTGTTTTAATCCATCCGTTGCCTCAGTGGTATCTTAAAACTCAAATGGTAACCTTAATGTGGACTTTACTGCATCCCTCTTTCTGTTGACATTTAATGGCATGTAAAATATCGTGTCGCTTGCTTCTTGTGACATCCTGTATAATGATTGCGACAGTCTGTATAGTTATATAATATATCGCCATGCACATGCGTGGTGAATCTGCGGCGACTGAGCATCGGAGGACCGAGACGAAGCAAGGCATTCAAGATTACAACCAGCAATGAGCTACATGACTGTACCGTCCCTGCTCCCTTAACGTGAAATAAATAATTTAAAAGTAATCATTGATTAATCGTTTAATTGCACCTCAATATTTTACATGGCGACGAGGATATATGTTTAAAAGAAGAAAATAAGAAACGTGGGAAAATCAGAACAAGAAAAAAGAGACATGGCTTCCGGTATAAATTCCACAATGGTTCCTGCGCCACAATTCTACGAGTTCAGCGCAAACACTGATGATTGGGAGATTTATGCAGAGAGAATAGAGCAACACTTCACAGCCAATCAGATAAGTGATGAAAAAATTAAAACCGCTATTTTATTGAGTATTGGCCCTGATACTTACGAACTTCTTAGAGATCTAACTTTTCCTGAAATACCTAAAACAAAAACATTTCTTGAACTATGTGAACTTTTAAAAAAACAATTTAATATAAAACCCAGGATAGAGAGAAGGTCGTTTTATGCTCTTTCTCAGGGTGATTTAAGTGTGGCCGATTGGTATGCACGAATTAAAAGTTTTTTAGTGAACTGTAAATTTGGAAATAGTTTGTCTAGGATTCTTTTGGACGAATTTGTGACTGGAGTCTCGGATTCTAAGATTTTAGATCGCCTGTGTGAAGAAACTAAAGAAAAATCGATGGAAGAAATGGTGTTCTTGGCTCAGAAAATTGAAACCAGTTATGCATAGAAAACAACATCCTACTATAGAGTCATAGAATAACAATACCAAAAAATTTGAGACCAAAAATATTAGAAATAATTCATTCTGGCCATATGGGTATTTGTAAGATGAAAGCTCTTGCTAGATCCTTAGTTAACTGGCCAAAGATTGTTGATGACATTGAAAATTTGGCGAGAGCATGTTTTCCTTGCTTGGTAAATAAAAAAAAAAACACCTAAAACAGACTTGACTCCATGGGAATTGACCAGCAGATCGTTTCAAAGAATACGCACATCGATTTTTTTGGAGTTTAAAGGAAAGATGTATCTCGTCATTTTGGACTCGTACACTAAATGGGTGGAATGTTTCCAGATGAAACAAATTTCAGCTTACGAAACTGAGGAAAAACTAAGAAAAACTTTCGCAAGGTTTGGAATACCAAACAGTATAGTCAGCGATAATGGAACACAACTAACATCAAAAAGCCTGAAACAGTTTTTCACGAAAAACGGCATTAAATACATTTTAACGGATTGTATAGAGGAAATTGACCAGGGACGTAGAGTAAGTGTTAGTGTAAATGTAGATAATAGGATTAGTGATGACCAGCCATGCCATCCAGAAAACTTTGCAAAATCTCCAAAACCAAAAAGTATAGAATCATGTTTGGGCCGTAGGTCCACCAGAAAAATTGCAAAACCCTCAAAATTTCAAGACTATGTTTTGGGATCTGATAACGAATTCCTATCCCTGTCGGACCCTGAATACCAAGTTTAGATAAAACCCGACGATCTCACAACACGAAGGAAGAATTCAATGGGGCATTACCACCTTTCAAAGACACATAGAAGGTGTTCAACTGAGTCTCGACTCAGAATTTGGGAAACTCAGTCAGTCGTATTATGGTATAAGTTATTGCGTAATTACATCAATTGCGTAGCCTGTATATGAGTCGTATTTTTGTATAGTTTGTATTGTTGTACGAGTTAAGGCGTAATTACATTAATTACTCTTGTGGATTGTATAACTTTCAAATTGTTTCTAAGAGACTCATGGGCACTGTTGCCAGTATTTTGTAAAATTTAGTTATTAATAACAGAAAGTATGATCAGCTTTAGGAATCCAGGAGATCATACCTACCTTTTGGTACACACAATGTACACACCAATTTGGTCCTTGATAAACATGTAAGGAGTGCCATTGCATCAACATTGATGTACAGGGTTTTCCGTTTTCTCATATATTTTTCCACTTCAACTGAATCCTTTACTTTTATTTACAATCATACATGTAATGTTGACTTTCACTCAACCAAATAGTAGCATAAATAAAAATAAGTTGTTCTTTGATTTAATGAACAATTCATCAAAATCGGTCCAAAGAACTGCTTTTTTGATCACATGAACTCTACGTTAGTGAAGGAAGAACAATTTCTTAATTCCTATTTGGATTCATCTTGTGTATGAACAACGAACATTGAAGTATGTAGTAAGGCTTTTGTATTAATGAAACTTTTCATAGTGACAATAAACATTGTTCTTAGTTTATATGTACTTTTTCATTGGCCTGATGAACAGACGGCATACTATTAATGAAGCCCAAATATAATTCGATGAAACCCTTTCATTGTATTTATGAATCAAATTCTTGAATACTAAGAATTTCATTCATTGTATTTATTAATGACGTTTTCAATAATATGAACCCTATTCTTTATTTTTATTAAAATAATTTCATGAATTATGCCTTAAATATACTTATGATTTTAAATGGGGTACACGGTCATTTTTTATATTTGCGTGACCCCTGTACTGGTCAATATGAGCAATAGGAAAAAAGCTTTTCTGGTATAGGAGAAGTAGAACGCAATTACACAATAAAATTGACAGATGCTGCTCCTAGAACTTTCACAGCGCGTAAAATTCCTATCGCTCTAAAAGACAAGGTCAAAGAAAAAATAGACTTAAGTAATGGTTTCCCAGAAAATTCTTGTCCCAATCACTGAGCCAACTGAATGGGTACACCTTATTTGGTATAGAACCCAAACTTAATGGTGATATTCGTGTGTGCATTAAAACGAGAATATTCCAATATACCAACCATGGACATTTTATTTAGTGAACTTCATAGTGCAAAGTTTTTTTACATTACTGGACGCTTCCCAGGCTTTTTTACAGATACCCCTGGACTATAAAAGCTCTAAAATATGTACCATCGCCATTTGTTGGGGTAGATATAGATTCGCACGTTTGCCATTTGGCATCAGCTCAGCACCAGAAATTTTCCAGCGTTTTATGTATGTATGAACGTGTAATATCATATTTTGATGATGCACTTGCGTTCGACAGGACCCTATAAGAACATAACAGAAATTTGGACATAGTATTATCAAAAATCTATAAAAGTGGCCTGACAGTCCGCGTCGATTTTATTCTGATACTCCAAAGAAATGTGAGTTGGTGGCTTCCTACGTTAGACTGGTTATACAACTCACTGTACATTATTCCCATATGACACGAGAGGCTTAAAAAGTGATAAGACTTTTGGGATTATCGCGCTTGGTGGCATTTATAGCAAATTCTATTATTTTTTAAATTTTAAAGTATTAAAAGTTTAATTCGTTGTATAACCTTTTGAATACCACTCGATGTTTCAGGATTACCTAATACTTTTACCTGACACTCAACGCGTTACCAGTAACACGTAACAGCTGCGTAACGCGTTTCGTGACAGGTAAAAGTATTATCCGGTAATCCTGAAACCTCGTGTGGTATTACATTCGACAATGCTTACCGGGCGTCACACATCGGCGAAGCGGGTATTGCTCCTGACGAAGAGAAAATTGATGCTATTAAAAATATGAAACCATCTGGAAACTGGAAAGAGCTACAGAGATTTTTCGGAAAATTTTTCACAAAAAACTGCGCCTTTAAGAAAACTTCTGAATGAACAAAATGAATAGGTGTGGACTGCAAAATGAAAATATTTGTTTTCGACAGTCTAAAAAACTTGTGACATCTGCACAAGTGCTGTAGTAGTTCTTTAGATAACAGAAACAGCATACATTAACATACTTACTGTGTACCATTGATTTAGTAATTACATAGTGATTAGACACCAGTGATCAGTAAGAACGCCTCTATTTATTTGATTGGACTCCGGACATAACAAAACGCATGTACCTCGTTTTGTTCTAAATCAAATAAAATCGTTTCTTTTCGCTAGCGAAAACGTGAGAAAAAGGGTAAACCCAGGGTCAAATACGCTAACTTGACATGAGAACGCGGGTGAACTATTTCCTGGAATAACTTTCGAGTTAGCAGTTGACCCTGAATGGATAAGCACTTGTCACAACTTTGACCCAAGGTTATCTCTAACTCATGGGGTAACCCTGTATTGATAAATCGACCCTAAATGAGGGCGACACCACGTTTGCTCAATAATAGAAGACACACTATGTTGTGTAGAGATGGCGTTTCCTACTAAAGTAAATCAACTAATCCAAGTTGGATTTTCTCAAGCATCTGAGACAATAGGAATGTAAGGACTATTCAGCTACTAAATAAAAACCGTTGTTGTAATCCTAAAATTACCCTTCAAATACAACATACCAGAAGAGAGGTTTACTAATATGTTGACTGACGTAATTACTCATTAAAAGCTTAGCGTTTAATTGGTATATAAGCACACGCTCGCACGGTATTCTAACTAGAAGGCAAAAAAAATTCTAAAAATAACAACGAGCCAAGTGCATAATAATAATTTTGCATGCAGTGTGGAATTCGCTTCATTCATGGCAACCCAGAACAACAACACAACAACGGCAACAGCAATCAATGCCGTCGAGTTTATTAAAATCATGAATGAAACGAAAGCGCGGCCTGTGAAGGGGATTACACAACGCCGACAGCTCGATAATTTGTAAAAATGGGCAAATTATAGTGGTTATATTATTTATAGTGTTTTTTTTTTAATTTTCTTCTGTATAAAGGTAAATGTTTGTATTGCTTGACAAGGTTACCCAGGGGGAACTGGCTTCGATTGGAATAAAATGGCCTAACCTGTTCATTGTTTGACTTGGTTCAAGGTAACGCAACATACTCTCGGATGACTCAGGAAGGAACTTATATAATATCGGTTTAACGATTTGCGACCTTCTTTTGGTTTATGAGCTTCAAGCCGGAATTTTCTTGCTTCTTTGACAGTTTGTTTGGTTAGCTGTAATCTTATTTCCTTCATTATCTAATTATTAACGGCTATTGATTGCCATCAGAGGAATTGTTATAATGAATCAAAAAACAATCAGTGGTATTATTAAGATGAAGTTTAAGCTCAGACTCCTAGTATTCGAAGCATATGCTGCAACTGGTATTAATAAATAAAGTTGAACTTTTGCTCAAAACAATGATAATATACACAATCTTAAAGTATATTCAGTTCGTAGAGATGTGGACTATCGAGACCAAAAAGTGTTACATCGATTTAAGAAAGAAAATGTCGAAGAAAATGTTTAATGGATGTGTGAACACTTTCTGGGTAATTCAGATGAACGAGAGGAGGAGCTCTCACGCAACGTTTTAATTTATTTCTAAGGTATGTGGCGAATCCTGGTTTTCAGACTGGCGTTGCCACAGATATAGCAGTTCGCCAACTAACTGTCTCAAACGTCATAGCAGAAGTTATTCCAAGAATAATACAAAAAGCTGATTATTGAATTCCTTTCTACTGACGAAGAATTTGAGAGAGAAAAGGCTGCATGACAAGAGTCATACAATTTCCCTTGTGCAATAGGAGCAATAGATTGCACGCATATCCCCATTTTAAAGCCTGCTATCCATGGAGACGAATATATCAACCGAAAAGGATTTCCCAGCCTCAATGTTCTCGCAACTTGCAACAGCTCAGAAAGGATTTCTCTTGGCCGGGTTTAAATCAAGTCCGTGCTATTCCCCTAGGAGATTCAGGATTTTGCATCGCTCCCTGGCTAATAACACCTTTCAGAGCACCTGGAAATCCAGAACAACAAGCATTCAACAACATGCTAACCAGAGAAAGGGCCATCATTGAGAGGTGTTTTGGAAAACTAAAACAGAGATTCCCTATTTTACACTATACAATTTCTAATTTATCATTTTTTTGCAGTCTGGGATATGTTTTTTATTTGAATCCAAAGTACCTCCGTGCCACTTCGCGCTGAACTGTGCGTGTGAGCATATGGATCAAGATACTTGAGTTCAAGCCAGAAAATGAGCGAATGCTAGGCTTGTATTTATTTATACCAAGCAACAGTAAAAGCTCAGATTCTGCCCCCATACTTCGAGCATTTACTTCGTGCTCAGGTTTATTAATACCACCCAATTTTTACTATATTCTTCATGGTCTTGGAAACGGTAATGATTCCGAGTCAATTTGATGTATTATTACAGGAAAATAAATCGGATTTGTGTGTTCCTGAATTTCTTAACAGCCGGAATCTCAGTGTCAATCTTGACCAGGGGCGCCGACTACGTGGGTGCTCGGGGGCTCGAGCATCCACGAGACGTAAATAGTGGGTGCGAAGCACCCACGAGCATAGACATAAAAACTGATAATCCTCTCTAGTTCCTGGAAAACTGGTTAATTTTGTACCTCGGGTTCCTGAAATCTGGTTAACCAAATGTCAAAATAGTTACCGGCCATCGGATGTCGGTTTTGTTGGTTTTATCTGTGACTTCTGTCAATTATGTTTTATTTCCATATTTGCGTTTCCCAAAGTAACCGGAATTTTCAGTAAACATCTGTTGACCGATTCGGTTACTTTAGCTCTGTTCCAGCAGACATGAAAACCTTTCTAGAACGGTAATTTCCAGTCGATCAATCCATTTGTCAATTAGGAAAAACGTTCAACTTATTGAAAAATAGGTGGGCAACTGGAAATTATTGGTTCTGGAACGGTTCTCATGTCTGTTGGAACAGAGCTAATGGTTAACGTTTGGTTATATTTGGACTATAGCCTTACATAGGTTATATTCCGATATCAACTCTGTCAGTACTGAATTTACTGGACGCCGTTCCGATATTATTTTCAGGACACTGGATTCAGTCGATTCAGTACTGAATGACCACAAGAGTACCCTGTTGAAATTCGAACGGCAAATGACAGTAAAATCAGCACAGTATATCCACTACTGGCAGTTGATATCGTAACATGGTGGTACTTTGTTTAGAAGAAGAAGAAGATGAAGAAAATCAGAAATCTTTTATGGAGAACAGCGTAAAACGCAGATTTTCGGTACATGCTGCTTGGAAAAGAATATCTGCAGGAGAGTTTTCCACACTTTACAGTAGAGTGTTTTCACAGCTATCAGACCAATACCCACCTCTACCACGTAAAAACCCCCCTCCAGCACAGCCATCATACCACTACCCACCTCCACTGTACCCCCTTCCGTGAAGCTCCTACCCTGAGGAGGCACTTTTTACCCACCTGCACTGTAAACCCTCTTCCGTAAAGCCCTCCATTAATCTATTTTGAAAAGGCTCTTACCCTGAGATGGCACTTTATTATATCCCTTCATTTTCTTGAAAACTAAAGAATATTTAACTAATTCTTTCATTTGTATTCGAATTCGTCAATTTTGGGGTTGGCCCGGGTCAAATCCCCAAAATTTCAGATCAAAAGCACCGCCGATCTAGAGATTTTCCCATGTTACAAAAAACTTCCCAGGCTCAAGTGCCCCCGACTATCAGACCAATACCCACCTCTACTACGTAAGTGGTCTACCAGATTCACAAGCAAAATGTTATTATTGCAATAAAATTAATCTCATGGAGTTTAGAACACTATTGACGAATACAAATGCAGGAATTGTTGAAATATTCTTTAATTTTCAAGAAAGTGAAGGGATATGGAAAGAGGTACCTCTTCAGAGTAGAAGCTTTTTGACGTAGTGAAGGTGGGTATTGCTCTGATAGCTGTGAGGTGGGTATTAGTCATAAACAGGTGCATTAATTTTATTGCAATAATAAATATTTTGCTTGTGAATCTGCTAGTCTGATAGCTGGGGGCACTTGAGCCTAGGAAGTTTTTCGATACCGTGGGAAAATCTCTCGATCGGCGGCGCCTTTTGAAAATAGATTAATGGAGGGCTATGATGGCTATGTTGGAGGGGGGCTTTTAAGTGGTAGAAGTGGGTATTGTTCTGATAGCTGTGAAAACACTCTACTCTTTACCCTTATAGCCGTCCTTTTTTTCCAATTTTAGCAGACACCGCAAAAAACTTACGCAAGCACCAAGCAACACTAGTTTCCGTAGCTGGAAAACGAATATGAACTACGTTGTTTGAAATGTATTACCATTCCCTTCTTAGACACTCGTCCGAATGTAAATTAAAGAATGCTGGTAAACGTTTTTGGGCGTGACTTCTGGAGAAGTTTTTTCGCCACCGGCGGGCTGTTCCCCCCCCCCCCCCCCCCCTCCTCATAAATGCCGGTGCATGAACATCAGCACCCACGAGGTTTTCTGAAACCCGGCGCCCCTGATCTTGACTTCCAGCTTTAAGAGCGGCATTAGCGTTTTCCTATCTTTCTATAGTCAACGGACAATTTTTTTAGAGTTGATGCTTTATATCTTCTGTCAACATAGTAGATACCTACTTTTGTTACCTCTTCTCTTCTTTTACCTATCAAAAGTTGAGTTAACTTGGCGCCACAATTTATTAGTGTATTTCTATAAGCAAGTAGGTAATCCTAAGTTGAAATCTTCTAGGCCTTTTCCGTATCTTCTTAACAAAATAGTTATGAAGCTTTCACAGTATTGCTCCAAATCGAGACAGGGCAAGACAATATGGTTGGAGATATCGAAATACAGTAGGCACCAGTGAGGATTTCAGGAAATTTGAGCTTCAGAGTGGGAGGTAGGTACCAACGTCATCGGTCATCGTCATTCTTCAAATAACTATTCAACAAACCAAAAATTCAATGGATCAAGATCAGCCAATCTCGGTGGCCATGAATATCCAAAATGTCTGCTAACAATTTTCAAAAATCGCTGTTTGTAATTCCATGTAGAATTGCATAATTCCATAATATTTCCAGATATCGTGTCCCAGTAACAGTTACTTACCAATACTCACCTCCATTTTCTATCTCCTAGAAAAACTATCGACTCAAACTTCTACGTCTTTGAACATCTTTCAATTTCATATTGATTGTGACAAACTCCCGAAGAATTTAGTGTAGATAGGTACTGGTTCAGGAATTAGAGGAATCGTTTAGGAATTAGAGAAAACGAAAAACAACAAGAGGTAAGTAGTTGATGAAAATTCTAAGAATTAGCTCGAAACTACAGGAATTATTCCCGGAGTCCCCAGAATTTGGGAGATATAAGGAAGTGGTTCATAGGAGGCTCTATAAAATTGTATTTTGGTGCACCTGGCATTGAACTTTCAATTCCGAAACATATACCTACCAATACACATGATAGCATTAGCTTTACTTGTATTCTCATGCAGGAAAGAAATAAAAAAAATTGAAAGGAATTATGATAATAATAATTGTTGACAGAATTAGAAACAATTTGAAGAATTACAGCTGTATGCAACATCTTCTTTTAACTTAAAAGCGCTTTTTAAAACTGGTACCTTTAAAAATTTGTATGGTTTAGAATACACATTTTTAAAAGTGACCAGTTTTAAAAAGCGCTTTTAAGTTAAAAGAGGATGTTGCATACAGCTGTTAGTGTTTTGCACTTAGCAATTCATAAAACATGAAATCACCATGATTCAGTTTCAATTTTCCAATCAATTCACCATACACCGTGCATAAGATTGCGAAGATTACCCATAACCTTCTTGAAATAGTTGTCAATTTTTCGTGAGGCATCAATTTACAAAAATAACAGCAAGTCATATAGAAGACTTCTACAAAAGTATCCAGTAAGCAAAACTAACCCAATTACAAAAGTAGGTAGTTTTCCTCGAATCAGCTCAGTATAGTAATAAAATATCTTCTGGGTCAGCAGCCTACATACTTCAAACGTCAGCAGCTTTATTTAGTAGCCCTACCTTTTCTTTGAACTTGTCTCCGGGTAAACAATAGATGATATCATATACGCTTTCGGCAAAAGCCGGGCAATTTTCAAGTGACGGACTTTGTAAGTGCGTCGACCTGGGTATACGGAACGTGCAGGAATGCACCACGGTATTATAGACACCTCGTTCTTCTACTTCTTCTTTCGGCTTTGAGCTAGCAATCTCTTTGGCAGGCGGATTTTTTTTTTCTGCCTGCTATATTTAGCCGAAAGATTCTTGGAAAACTGACATTGTTTGTTTTGAAACAATTAAAATCAAAGGGATAAAGAAAAAAAACTAGAAATAATTATTTCATAAAAATATCATTGTCTTTTTAATTCAAACCACTAATTGGGTTATCGATATCACAGCAGTAGTTGCTAACAATTGGCTATACAATTCATTTACTTAAAATATTAAAAATTATTCTTCAAGCTGTAAGAATTTTTAAGTGTTAAATAATAATTATAAGTACAAATAACAACTACTCAACTGTCCAATGATACAACTTAAGTTTACAAATGCGCCAATGAAAAACTAGGCACTAAATAAAATACACAAAAAACAATAAAGGAACTATAAAAATTAATTAAAAAATAAAACCTACTTATAATCTAACAAACCCCAAAGTCTTCAGTTTCATGTGGGAATTTTTTTAAACCGAATCGTCGAATTCGGTTAAAGGGACGCGCACATTATTATTTCCTTGGATCAAGGGACGAACACAAAATTAAGTTTTATTAAGGCGGCTATACACGATTTCAGGGGATCGGTTGTTAGCCTAGGCCCACGTCTAAGGTCATCATTACTAGAAATCCGAATACGGCGCCCCAGGTGGCAAGTTTTCCGTTATCACTAGAACAAAAAAAAAATCGTTTATTGGATTAATCGAATAATAGGAGGGTTTTGTCTGAAAGTTGTTATTTGATCGCCAAAAGCAACGTTGTCCAATGTGTAATGTTTTTCAGTCGTACTTTACGACGTTGGACTAACGCTCAGTTTTGACTCTGAGGTTAATCTTGAACCGAATCCAAGTTGCTTGAAAGTCAACTTTGTATAGTACATATTTAGTTTTGGTTTTAAGTTTTTCATGTGCGTGATCCTAAAAATTCTTTCATTCTTTGGTAGGAAGGTGATACTGAACTCTAAAGTCGTGACTTTACCAACAGACGAACTACATAAAGTTAGGGTAGAAATTTACGTAGATTTTTGATCATCCAACATTGCCGCTCATCACTCACTTAATATTTCACAAACTCTAATGCATATTTATATATTCTTGATCAGAATTCAATGATCTTTAAGATAGAATCACTGTTGACAGGTCAAAAAAATTAAATTCACCAGAAATTGAAATGAAAAATCACCAGATTTAAAAAATAATCACCAGAAATCTTGAAAGTTGATTAAAATCCAATTTTGAGACTCAATTGCTCTAAAATTATTTACGTTATCCAACTGAATCTAGCACTGATTTATAGAAAATTTAATGCTCTTTCCAACCATATATAATTTATTTTGATTTGCTCGAAATTTAATGGAAGTATTGGCAATTGCTCCTAACCTTGTCAAGATTTACAAAAAAATTTAGATCTGAAAATTGAGATTTTCTTTTTGATTTTTTTTCTCCTTTGAAATCGAGATTTGCAAATGAAGTTAGAGTTTTTTTCAACTAGTTTAGATCCGCTCTATCGATTGAAAAAGTCAAAATTCAAAAAATCTGAAAAATAAAAATTTCGATTTTTTCAAAGGGTTAAACCCCTTTGGATTTTAATTTCAAAATTTTCAAACTCAATTTTCTCGAAACCCGTCAAAAATTTTGGATCAATCTTTTTGAGATTGTAGCCCTTGATGAGGGCTTCAAAATGGTACTTAGTTGAAGTCGCTGACATTTACGGTTTTTGAGAAAATCGAGTTTGAAGTTTTTGACCAAATTTCAACTAAAATCCCACTTTGAGGCTCAATTGCTCTAAAAGTATTCGAGTTATCAAACTCAATCTAGCAGCGATTTATAGAGAATTTGATGCTCTTTCCAATCATATATAATTTATTTCAATTTGCTCAAAATTTAATAGAAGTATTGGCAATTCCTCCTAACCTTGTCAGGATTCAAAAAAAATTTAAACCTAAAAATTGAGATTTTCTTTTTAATTTTTCTCTGTGTTGAAATCATTTATTTCAAACTTAATCTCGAAACCCGTCAAAGATTTTGGATCAATTTTTTTTGAGATTGTAATCCTTGATGAGGGCTTCAAAATCGTACTTAGTTGAAGTCGCTGACATTTACGGTTTTTGAGAAAATCGAGTTTGAAGTTTTTGACCAAATTTCAACTAAAATCCAACTTTGAGGCTCAATTGCTCTAAAAGTATTTGAGTTGTCAAACTCAATCTAGCAGCGATTTATAGAGAATTTGATGCTCTTTCCTACCATATATAATTTATTTCAATTTGCTCAAAATTTAATAAAAGTATTGGCAATTCCTCCTAACCTTGTCAGGATTCAAAAAAAATTTAAACCTAAAAATTGAGATTTTCTTTTTAATTTTTCTCTGTGTTGAAATCAAGATTTTGTAATGATGTTAGAGTTTTTTTCGACTAATTTAGACCCGCTCTATCGATTGGAAAAGTCAAAATTCAAAAAATCTGAAAAATAAAAATTTCGATTTTTCCAAAGGGCTAACCCCTTTGGATTTTAATTTCAAAATTTTCAAACTCAATTTTCTCGAAACCCGTCAAAGATTTTGGATCAATTTTTTTTGAGATTGTAATCCTTGATGAGGGCTTCAAAATCGTACTTAGTTGAAGTCGCTGACATTTACGGTTTTTGAGAAAATCGAGTTTGAAGTTTTTGACCAAATTTCAACTAAAATCCCACTTTGAGGCTCAATTGCTCTAAAAGTATTCGAGTTATCAAACTCAATCTAGCAGCGATTTATAGAGAATTTGATGCTCTTTCCAATCATATATAATTTATTTCAATTTGCACAAAATTTAATAGAAGTATTGGCAATTCCTCCTAACCTTGTCAGGATTCAAAAAAAATTTAAACCTAAAAATTGAGATTTTCTTTTTAATTTTTCTCTGTGTTGAAATCAAGATTTTGTAATGATGTTAGAGTTTTTTTCGACTAATTTAGACCCGCTCTATCGATTGGAAAAGTCAAAATTCAAAAAATATGAACAATAAAAATTTCGAATTTTTCAACCCCTTTGGATATTTATTTCAAAATATTTGATCTTGGATATCTTAAAATCTATTGAAGATTTTGAATTAAAATTTTCAGGAAATATAACTCTTGACAAGGGCTTTGAAATGGTATTTAGTTGAAATCGCTAGCTCTTATGGTTTTCAAGAAAATCGAGTTTGAAATTTTTAATAAAATTTGGACTAAAAGTTAACTTTGAGATCCAATTTCCCAGAAAGTATTTGAGTTATGAGAACCAATTTAGCATGAATTTATAGAGAATTTAATGCTCTTTCCAACCATATATAATTTGTTTTGATGTGCTCAAATTTCTTTGAAGATACTGGGCATTATTCCTAATCTTGTCAAGATTTGAAAAAATTTCCAGAACGAAAATTGAGATTTTTTAGCTTTTTGAAATCGCCATTTTGGAAGTGATGTTAGAATTTTTTTCGACTATTCAAACCCGCTGAATCAATTGGAAAAGTCAAAATTTAGAAAAAATTAAAAATAAAAATTTCGAGTTTCCGATTGTTTTGACTGAAATATGCAACGCCACTGGCCAAACAAAATACATGTTGCCAACCTGAAAAATAATCGGCCAATAGCAACAAGAACCCGGAATAAACAGAAATTGAAATATAAAAAGGGAAACAATATATAAATATATCAAAAGAACAAATACAAATTTATATAAAAATCAAAGGACCTCACACACCACTTATGGGTATTTGGTTTACTGTCAAACTAATGAAATTTGTATGTTGAAGTAAAATTTCAATACATTACGAGGGATGTTTATAAAGTGCATCTTTAGGGGTTTAACCCTTTGAAAAAATATTCCAAATTGATGAAATTTCAAAATCACCAGAAATTGCCATTTTTCAAAAAGTCTTTCACCAATCACCAGATTATTCATAAAATCACCAGATCTGGTGAAATTTCACCAGACTTGGCATCACTGGATAGAATAAAATCGAATCATTTATTTCAAATGGTTTTTGAGATATTGGGCCTCAAAGTTGAAGTTTTGTCGCAAATTTTAGGAAACCATAAAAACTGATTATCTTGAAAACGAAGCCCTTAGGGGTCGATGTTAGTTCCTTATATACAATGTGTCCAAGATAAGGAGGGGCAAGTATGGAGATCTAATGATATGATGGTCTAAAGACGAAACTTCGGATTACAAATTTGATAATGCCATATTGTAGAGGAGGAAAAGTGGCAATGATAAAGTGCCATTTATTTTGAAATATCTCTTCAAATAAGGTCAGGAAAAAATACAATGGTTTTGCGCGAATTTCGAGTTTTCCCGGATATCTCCGGTATCACAAGGAATTTTTGAAATATCAGAGCGGTATTTTAATGAACACAAAATTACGCAACTTTTTCCTGATTTGAGCAACTTCGTATCTTTCACTGTTTCCGAGATCCCTATCTTGGACACATTGTATATGTATATGTTCACTAGTCATAGACACTCTCAATAATCCACATTTCATGAATGTGAACGAAAGTCCATGTTGACACGTTACATAATGTTGGTTCATTCATTCAGTAAACTGTAGACATTGGACCTCTGAGGAAGAACGGTTCTTTGCAGTGGTCCAAGTACAAGAAAAGTGTAAATAGAATTTGAATTTGAATCAGCTTTTTTTCAAAATGTTCCACTGCACTGTCTTCTTGTTCATTCTTAAAAACCTTTTATACTTAGAGTCAGGCCGAAAAAACAGTTAAACAATTTTATAGAAATTCTCGGAAGGAATGCATGCATTCTTTTTCAAAGTAAACATATACATAATATTATTTAAATATAAATAGAAATGTGCATCGGAGCGGTGCGCGACTGCGTTCTACTAGAACAAATAGTAATATAATTTAACGTCTTAAGTGTGGTCCAGAGTAAATTTTCGAGTGTGTGGGATAGACGCTACAAATTCCTTCCTTGTTCGAAAATAGACCGCCTAAGTTTATTAAGTCTAGTCTAGTTTATTATTGTCTTGTTTAATTTAGAATCGTTTTAAAAGCCAGGGACGTTATTTACCACTTTTATATTGAAAGTGGTTGTCTCCAAGCTAGATTCGCTTATGTAATTTACTTGGAGATTAGAGGGCTAGAAAATTTTGTTTTAGTATTTTTTAGTGCAACTTTGGACCTTACTCTGCAATAGTGAAGAGAGGTAGAAATAAAAGAATAAGACTATTGTATTGAGTCATTGTTAAAATGTCTATTTATACATATAATAATTGGTATAGGGCACAAATGATCTTGTCGATTCAGCCATTTCATTGTCCAGTCTTTTTTTAAACAGGTTGACTGAGGATACATTTACACTGTCCAATTTTCTACGCAAATGCCTGGCACATCTCTCCTTACAGAGTTTCTTGATATGGCCCCTTAGATGCTGGCTGTCACTGAGCTGGAACATACTTAACTGCAGTTAAGTAATGTCCACTTATTATCACTAGATCCCCACGCGTTCGTCCTTTGTTGGTATGGAAGGTCATGAAGAGCTGGGCAAATTTTTGAACTTTTCTAAGTGCTTGTCACAATAAGGACTCCATATCCTTTGGGCATAGTCTAGCCTGGATCTTGAACAGCTTTACATACATTTGGGGTCTGGGATCTTTAAATGTCTCGAAAATCAGATACATATGATGAAGTTTTACTCCTATTTTGATGCCACTGATATGGTTCTCCCTTACCTCATGTCTTCAATGACAACAATTCCCAAATCACTTTGTGCAGCAACACAGATTATCTGAGTAGACCCATCCTGGGGTTGTTTTTGTCCTGGTAGAGAATTGAACATTTAGAATCATTTCCCATGCGGTTGTCCACTGTTTGGGTTAGTGGCATCCATATCCCCCTGGAGGCTTCCATTTTGCGTTAAGGATTACCGAGGTATCATCCGCAAATGACGACATCTGACTTTTCAATCCAGTTGGCATGTCAGTAATATATACAAGGAAAAGTAGAGGGCATAGGACTGAACTTTGGGGAACACCACTAAAAACTTCACAGAGATTTGACTTGGACATGGACCCTATTCTGACACAGAACTTTCGATCCTACGAAAAATCTTGGGTTAGGTTGAGTAGAAGTCCTCTCATACCATAGTGATGGGATTTCTCAAGAAGCCGCCCAAAATGGTACATCAAAAAGCTTTTCAAAAGTCCTAGTAAAATACATCAACAGACTGGCCAGAGTGAAAGTGGACTTTCCAGGAAGGAGCCCGTGTTGGAAAGGTGGGATTTCATTTCTGAGCAAAAAATCCAGTCATTTCATATACCAGGACTTTCTCAATGCATTTGCAAAGGCAATTTGTTAAGCTGATGGGCCTATAATTTCCAGGCAGGTGCCTTTCTTGGCTAGGCAATTCAATTGCATTCTTCCAGTCTCTTGTGAAACTGTTCGGTAAACAAATTGACAGATAGTGGTTACATGCCTGAGGCCCGGTTGTACAACACAAGTTCTGTTGAACTGCAGTTCACTGTTGAACGTGTTTCAGAGTTTCGAGTGTTGTACCAATGCAGGTTTACCTGAAATATCAGTTGCAATGCCCACAATAAAAAGAAGGAAGAAAATAGGCACAACCTAACCCATAACCTATTAAAGTTATTATTTTTTATGTGTTTTCCTGTTTTTTATTTATTTAATTTTATTTAAATATTTTTGTTACACGAAGGATAGATCACAGATGCAAAATTTCATCTATGGTAAATCTCACAGCTTGTTTATCCAACCTGAATCTGTTCTTGAATTATTCGTCATTCAAATGTTCAAATAATGATCTGTTCGATTTCTGAATTCAAAGCCTGTGAGCGAGGGTTCAACCACTTCCCGAAATACGTGTATACACTTGGCCCCAATTACCTCCGAAATACTTCGAAGTACCTAGAAATACCTTGAAGTACCTCGAAATACCAGGTATTCCCGTCGAAGTACGCGAAATCCCATGGAATTAATGTTGAAGTACGCGAAATACCCTCAAATTCCCGCGCCAAGTCCCGCAATACTAAAAAAATTCTCCTTGATGACGAGTCTTCTTGTGGATTGCGGATTTTTGTGTCTTTTGATATCATGGATTTTTTCGGACAAACAGGAAGATATAAATTAATAGTTAGTGATAAAGGGGTGGGATTCTGTAACGAATAAAGATATTTCTCTATCTCTATTGACATCCTCTCTCTATTGATTTCGAAAAGAAAGAAGACAGCAAGTGCCATAGCGATAGGGTTGATAGGGATAACGATCTATATCCGTTAGAGTCCCAGCCCTGGTGACTGTTAGTTCTACAAGGCTGTTAACTAATTAACATTGATTACTACATGTCAGGTATATATTTCCATTTATTCCAATTAATATGCAGTTAATCCAAATTATGTTAATATACAGGGTGGACCAAAAGTATTTTCACTTTTCAAACAATGATAAAAGTAGGGAAAAAATGCTTATTTTTTTACGAAACTACATAGATAGGGATTTTATTTTTTGAAAATCACATCATCTATTATGTGATCCTGGACTATTTTGACACTGCTGCAACCTGAAACGGACGTATGGTCCACCCTGTATTTAGCCTGTTCGAACATGGACTATAATTTTCATTCTATAATATTTCAATTCCAGGTGATGAGAATTGAAGGTTCTTGGTACATAAAAAAAAAACTTTTAAATAGTTCGAAGAACCTTGGCTTATCACGAAATACTTCGAATTACCTCGAAATACTTCGAAGTATTAGGCAATACCACGAAACAAAAATACAGGGTGTCCCAATAGAAAGTGACCGATTGTAAATACTTATAACTTCTAAACCAGGTGTGCTAGCTACCTGCGATTTGCACCATTCAACTTCTTTTGCCCTAAAGTTTTTTTCAGTTAGTTGCAAATGTTTTTCACACTTATACAGGGCGATTAAAAAAATGCCGTTTTTCAACATCGAAATTCTCCACTATTTTTATTGAAACACCATGTATGTTGTAACGCCAAAATTAAGAGTCGTGTACAAGGTATTGATGTACCAATAAACATCGGGTATGAAACTTGAAGTTTTAGCCCTAAAAATTTGAAATAGAAATCTGGCTCAAAAATAAAGGCATTTTTTTAGGTTCAAAAAAGGCCGATGTTTATTGGCAAATGAATACCTTGGTCACGACTCTTAATTTTGGCGTTGCAACATACCATTAAAAATAGTGGAGACTTTCGATGTTGAAAAACGGCATTTTTTTTTACTCGCCCTGTATAGGTGTGAAAACAATTTGCAACTAACTGAAAAAAAACTTTAGGCCAAGAAAAGTCGAATGGCGCAAATCGCAGGTAGCTAGCACACCTGGTTTAGAAGTTATAAGTATTTACAATCGGTCACTTTCTATTGGGACACTCTGTATATTGAAAAGTCTCGATGGTCACCTTCATCCCTCATCAAAAAATAAACAAAACCAAAACATAGGAAAGTGAGGTTAGGAAAACCCAAAAAAGAGTTGAACTCCCCTTGAACGCCGAAATTCGGACGTTCAAGATCAACTCCAGTTCACAGTGTGAACCGACCATGTAGAACGAATTTTTTTCTTTGAACCACTAGTCAGTCCGTTGTACAACCCGGCCTAAATGAGAAATGTGTTTTGAACCAAGAGATCTGTTCATATGTAGGAATAAAACTGCTCATCAGAAGAGGCTTGCAATTCTTCTTCATATTTCCATCTAGACAGTTTCCATCTTGGCTTTGAGTTGCCATTTTTCTAGAGTTAATTTTCAATTTCTTGTTCCACAAATTTTTCAATGTGTTCGAAAATTTCTTGGGAATTGATGATCTTCAGTTTGAATGGAATGACAGAATGCCCATGAACCGTTTTTATAGTTAGCAGTGAAGCTGGAGAATTCTTGCTGTAAATGTGTGTTAATAAGTTCATAGTCTGCGGACCAATGTATATTTTATCTGTTGGTTTTGAAGTAACCTGGATTCAGGATTTGGCAGTTATGATTACATAGTTACGTAGTCTAAATGGTGGATGCTGAGATTTATCAAAAGCAAGCCTCTTATCACTGACTAATCTAGCAGCGGATCAAGTAGAGACTGCGCACATCCTTTTGACATTATCGCCCCATCTTATTGTTCAATTTTGGATAATAATTTTGTTCCATCTTGCGAATTTTTCGTAATTTCAGCGTTGTAATTTGTTTCCCAGGACTTCCGTCTTGCTCCTCATCGATTCGTAGGGTTTTCAATCAACTACCATTAAGAAGCTCTTGAAAATAGATCTTATGATTTATCTACTCCTGAAAAACCAATATCCTAAGCATCAGAAGTAGCTGTTGCATGAACAGCTGTACTCTGTTTCCTTTTCGTTAGCGATCATAAACCATCAACTAACCTGAAAATGCCTTCCTGTAAGGGCCGTAGGTACCGAGCGTGTCGGTGGAATTATGTTAAAGGTACCTGTTACATTTAACTACGTATTATACAATGCTCACCTTGTTTTCGATCTTTTTTTTTTTGTGTTTAACCAAACCAGAAGCTTCACAAGAATCTGTCGAAAAAGCAGCTTTTCCATGCATTAGTAACTCCTGATGTTTCAATCAAAAAAAAAGTTGGGTCAGTTAAGTTAGTCCCCCCATCGAAAATTTCTGGATGAAAATTATTCCATAATTTTGCTCTCATTTTGCTCCACTAATTTCGATTTTTGCTCCATTACAGTGGAGAGCAGTGTTGCCAATCCTTCGCACCTGAATTCTCCACCTTGAGCAATAAAATTCTCCGCATTTTGCTGAAATTCTCTGCTTTTATAAGGTCTGTTCCAACAAGCCAAAAACCGTCCCATGAACGGTTCTGAAACCACTCTGTATATGAATTTCGGATTCTACACATTTTTGTGCTTTGCGCAGAATCGTGTCGGTACAGTGTACGGTTTCCTGCTGTGTTGGAACAAAGCGATAATTTTCGTGTTTCTTGAGAAAAAGTCGAACCTGTTCCGAATCTCTGAATCCCAAGACCCAAATATGTTCTTAAATTTTTATGTTAGCTGAAATTTTGAATAAATTTTAATTTTTACGTCAATATTGATAAAAAAATATCGCCGCACAATTCTCCGCAAAAAGCGAATCTCCGCACAATTCTCCGCAGACCCCAAAATTCTCCAAAAAACGGAGAATTCTCCGCCGATTGGCAACACTGGTGGAGAGGCTATGTGGCCTATTAGGTGGGGGGGGGGGGGAGCTGAATTAATGCTAGCCCCACCCAGTGAAAATTCAGAAATTTGATCATGCTCATTTTGTTCTCCGAGTTTTACTACGTTTTGCTCCATAATCGGCGAGTTTTGCTCCATTACCAGGAGAGACCTACAGAGCTCCCAAAAATCTCTTCTAGCCCCCCCTCGGTGAATTTTTTTAAATTTGAACATGTTCATTTTGTTCTCCAAGTTTTGCTCCGTTTTGCTCTATTATCAGCTAGTTTTGCTCCATTACCAGGAATGACCTACAGAGCTCCAAAGAATCTCTTCTTGCCCCCAGTTAAAATTTTAAAACTTGAAATTCCTCATACCTAGTTTTGCTCCATTTTGCACCATGATCAGCTCGTTTTGCTCCATGCTCCATGACGAGCCGCTTCTAGGTGCCACGCTTCGAGCGCTCAGCGCTCTCGAGTTAGTCCGAAGTACTCCGGCTACAATTTTACACATTCGGGCGAACAGAGTTTGGCGCTCTCAAGCTGCTCTCACTTTTCTCGCAGCTTTCCCCTGATGCACCTGTAACTGATTTTCAAGCGTTCGAGTGCAGAGCGCATTGATTATAATGGGCGTGAAATGCTCCAGGTGCTTCGCACACTGCTTTGGAATGAATTACATTGCTCCCAGGAATCTCTCCTAGCAACACTGGTGAAAATTTTGGAGTTTTTATGTGCGCATTTTGTTCTCCTAGTTTTGCTCCATTTTGCTCTATGATCGGCGAGCTTTGCTCCATTACCTGGAATAACCTCTAGGGTCCTTATTCTTGAAACAGGGGAGCAGCGTTTCCATAAGAACGAGTGTATCACCTTTGTTGAAGTCCACAGCACGGATCATGACGAACGACGTCCGAAGGGGGAGGGGAAGCAAACCTATTAAAACGATCGAGATATACTTAATAGCCTGTTGACTAGACAAGGACAACAAATAATGCGTAGGAGTTGTGTGTGTTCGCAATCGCACTCCTTAGATTTTTGCGGCGGACTATACTCATAATATTATTTGCATAACTTTAGGCCTTTTCGGAAACGCTGATCCGATTGAACCGATGTAGACACTGATAAGTATTAGGTTTGTTATAGTTCAGAATCAGTTCTAAATTGAACTGCGCTTGCGCATTTGTTTATATCAAACATATACAGGGTAGGACACGAGAAACTTCCCATCCAGGTTTTCTCAGTGTTAGGTGATTAATTAAAAATCGCTCGAACACGTCAATTTTTGTTTTTTGGGGGACACATTTTATTGGTACTTTCACCCCCTACCTGTCAACCCCTAAGTGGGGGTGACAGGTACCCCCAAAATTTCGAATGAAAAGGGGGGTCGAGTGATACGTCATTTGATAGCTATTTTCATTAAGATTATATCCCCGAAGTTTTAAGTTGCTACTATTTACCCTGTCGAAATGGCGGCTTGTCAAAGTTAGGAAAAATCAATGGAAAAATGCTGTGCTGTGTGGTTTTTACCTTTTACCCACGCATAGGGGTGACAGGTAAAAACTATATAGTTTAGATTATCGAAAAAAAGCATTTATCCTAACTTTGACATGCCGCCATTTCGGCCGGGTAAATAGTAGCAACTTAAAACTTCGGGAATATAATTTTAATGAAAATAGCTACCAAATGACATATCACTCTTACCATTTGAACAAACAGACCTCGCCAGAAGGCCTCTTAATCTGGGTTCCGCTTGCTCATTCCGTGCACTTCGAGTGACTCCGCTCACATTCCAGCCGTTATCAAATACGTCAAAAAGCAATACCGGAACGGCCATGGTGCGAACGGAGTCACTCGGAGTGCACGGAGTAAGCAATCCGACCCCGGCTTTAGTAGAAATTTAATTTTGATCCTTTTGCTTTCACGTGCTCCGCTCCAAGAAAAAGACCGAGTGCCCATTCGAATGAAAATCGTTATAGGAAGTTTTGCTAGGAATCGTAAGGTAGCAGCGCATTTTGTAGATTTTAGGTATAAGAAAATTATAGCCGCAAAATCAAATTCTTAAATTTGATAGAGATGAAACAGTACAAGTTTTTTATGTTCTATGCATAAAATCTGAAACTGGAAGCTCAGGATTCGAATTTGCAATAACGACAAAAATTTTCACTGGGGGGTTAGAAGACTGTAGGTCATTCCTGGTAATGGAGCAAAACTCGCCGATAATGGAGCAAAACGAAGCAAAACTTGGAGAACAAAATGAACATGTTCAAATTTCAAAATTTTCACTGGGGGGGGACGGGACTGGGAGAGATTTTTGGGAGCTCTGTAGGTCATTCCTGGTAATGGAGCAAAACTCGCCGATAGTGGAGCAAAATGGAGCAAAACTCGGAGAACAAAATGAGCATGATCAAATTTCTGAATTTTCAGTGGGAGGGGGGGCGGGGGGGGGGGCTGGGAGAGATTCTTGGGAGCTGTAGGTCTCTTCTGGTAATGGAGCAAAACTCGCCGATAATGGAGCAAAACTCGGAGAACAAAATGAGCATGATCAAATTTTTGAATTGTCACTGGGGGGGGGGGGGGGGGGGGTACGGTTAATTCAGCCCCCCCCCCCACCTAATAGGCCACATAGTCTCTCCACTGTAATGGAGCAAAAATCGAAATTAGTGGAACAAAATGGAGCAAAATAGGAGCAAAATTATGTGATAATTTTCAACCAGAAATTTTCTATGGGGGGAGGGCTAACTTAACTGACCCAGAAAAGTTCTCCGGAAAGTAAAATCAGAAACGAGAAAAAGCTGCTGATAGTGGTGTTCCTACCCAAATCAGGGAGGATGGACTTCACCACCCCCAAGGCATATCGCCCTATAAGCGTTTCATCATTTTCTCTAAAAACAATGAAGAGGCTATGCGTAAGGTACATACGGGATGAAGTGCTGTCAACCAATCCATTCCACCCTAATCAACATGCATATACCCTCGGAAGATCAACAGATACAGCCCTCCACCTGGTTGCTGAGCGAGTGGAAAAATCGCTAGACAACACAGAGTCTGTCCTCGGGGTTTTCATCGACATTGAGGGGGCCTTTGACAAAACCACCATTCAAAAAAGTAGCCACTCCGGAAACTGTTACCGGGTGGATATTCAATATGATTTACATTATCTACTATTGATGAGCCAATTAAGAAATTAGAGCTTCTGGAACCACACTTGATGCATGTTTGAGCAAAAACAAGCTTTTACAGAGCTAAGAATTGCCATAAAAGGGTCCTTAACAGGAAAACTACGAGCCTCTAAGATCTGAAAACTCTCGATAACGGATTGGAGTATGATCAAGCTTTCAATAGGAATTCACATGCATTGAATTAGAGAAGAATTTATGATCAAAAAGCATCTAGAATAAAGTAAAGGAAAAGGTATTTAAGATAAAATTTTCATAAAGATAGACATTTTATCACAATTATGAAATTGTATGCAAAGATTTGAAGAGCAAATGACAAAACAATAGACCAGCAAAGACAGTCAGAGAACATTGAAAAGAAAATATAAAACTTCAAAGTAAATAAAAACCTAATGAACTATTTGCATTGGGTTAGTTTTGAAGTTTATTTGATAATCAATTTCCACAATTTATTCAAAGAAAACTAATTCACTGTGGTACTACTATTTAACACGCGTCAAAGAAGGAAAAGACAAATTTCCTTCGCACTTAGATCCTCTTGTCATGAAAGAGAAAAAAAATTAATACCATTATTTGATTGTTACACAGATTCCGGGTAAATTGTGTAAGTGCTAAGAGCGAGACAAACAGGCGCGAGCTAGAATTTTAAATACGCAACCTCGAGAAATGTGTAAGGTAAATAATACTAAATTTTGTAGGGCACCTAAATTGTATTTTTGATTTCTCATCATTATGAAATAGAGTATGTAGTACCTATCTATCAAATTTTGCGATGCCTACTTTTTCCTGTTCAAATTGCAATATTACAAGTTGAAATTATTCGTTTTCGTAAAATGCATTTTAATGCTTGCTCAAGTTAATTAATTTTTTCTGGACTTATGTATTATGATCTTTGTTAGCAGCTTATGAAAGAGAAACAGCACTTCGTATTTGACCTCTTTCCAGAAATTTGATGAATACAGTTTTCCTTGCTGCAGCTTTACAGTTGTTTTATTTACCTCGATAAGTTCCAGATCTTCTGATTTTTACAATTCATTTTCTGGTCGTAGAATTTTCCAGAAAAGTTCTTTACAGTTCTTATTTCTGATATTTTATCCTTCTTTTCGATTGAAAAACTTGAGGTTTTCTCTTCAGGTCTTCTGCTATAGCCTTATTGTCATTAACATTGTTGATACTTTTGTACCTAGATAAGTCCAACTTTCGATGAATGAGTGCAAATAGTTTCACCACTAATACCAAATTTCTTTTAGGTAAAACCTTATGAAATAGAAGCTAAAAATTACTAATATTTTGTTTACTAGTCGTGTTTGGTGAGTCAGAGCTAAGCTATGTCGCTTTGTATATGACGGTCTATGCTAATAAAAATACACTTAAAATAAATGATTCAAAGGACGACTACGTAATTATAATATACTATAATAATTGTTATTAATTTCCACTTTAGTCCGGGAGATTGGGCTCGAAAATTCTACAAGTTAGTAGCAATAATTTGAAACCCAGACTATTACAGCTTAGGTTGTTTAAAAAAAAAAGACTATTGATAGAATATTTGCAGTGACATCATGCGCACAGTCAGAAAATTTATGAGGCTGATGTTTTTGCGTATATTGGGAATTTTCCGAGAAACAAATAAAATTAATTTTGGTCATAGAGGATTATTTTTAGTTGTGAAATGACCGGTGTCTGTGGCTACTAGCAAAGACTTTAAAATGAAGATTCCTGGTGCATTATTTGGTTACTTCTATACTTGAATACTCCTCTACTAAAGTTAGGGTACATTCAACCAAACCAAAATATTTCAATTTTTTCCACTTATTGGCCTAGTGCGTGAAAATTATGCTCTATTTAAGAATATAACAATTCTGAGAATGTTTCTGGGTCATTTTTATCAATAGTGCTACTGCAAATGAGTATAATCAATTGCTTCTTATTTTCAGAGCTTAAAATTTCTTTCTTTGATGTTAGAGGTGTTGTATATGTGAGTACGCGAACTCTGGTTACTCCTGTAGATCTACTTGATTGTTGTACTCATTGTACCGATCGAAAAGAAGGTACACATTTCCATGCTGCAAATGTATGCTTATAGATGCTTCCACTGTCTTTATGAAATTATCTACAGTCCCCTTTTCTGGCCACTGTATACACCATAGGAGTGCGGACCCATCAATAACAATAACTGTTCTTAACACAATTGTTTCCTGTTGAAGAAACCTGGAGGTGTCTCTTTAAGATCGATTTAGATTTGCAGATCCTCGTATGTCCAGAATCTGTAGACATTGAGGTAGGTACAGGTGGAAGTTCATGGGAGAGAATTTTACTCATATCTACTTGTGGAGCTTGCCTGGAATCCTATAACTCCGGAGTAAATAATACCAGTATTGAACACCTTTGCACTGCCAACTTTGCTGTACATCCGGTTACAACTAATTTGGGTATAGTCAAGTTGAAAACGGCCAACCTTCTTCAAATTTTTTCATTTGTTCAGTTATGTTAACAGCGTCGTGTAAATTAGTAGTATTTGGTAGCACCATGCTATGTTTACTATATTATCTGAGTGGGTACCGTGAGCCATTGGGTCAATGAGGAACCCTACGTAATTCTATCAAGACGAGAAATCTTGACATGACTTGAAATTGAAGATCAAGAAACTGAACATGGGTTCTTGAAAGCTGAATTTCTTGAATAAATCTAAAATACTGCTTCTAGAAATATTGTAATTTCCTATTACACCTTGTATTTGTAGTACTTTTAATAATTTAGTAAATTAAGTTCTATACCAACTTACTCTATAATTGGATGTATTTTTGTAGAGTTTGTAAATAAATAATAAATAATTCATGGTTTGTGATTTCTCAATATTTGAAGTTTACATTCCGTTTTCGCTTATTCTCAAGCTCAAACCCGAAATTCGGCATATTTCAATGTTCAATTTCTAAATTCAATTATTTTTCTGTAATGGGGTTTTTGACGTTTAAAAAGAGTGCAATTTACTCAACTGAAAAATTCTTACCTGGTATTAGCTTCTGGTATAATATCATCAACAACTACATAGATCATGGCACCGGCAGCAAAAGACAAGGCGTAAGGCAATGCAGGTTCTGCAAAACTCACAGCTACAGCGCCCAATACTCCGAAAATCGGTTCAACCATTCCGCTGAGCTGTCCGTACCTGTAACAATGAGATTTTTCTTATTCCGAGTACAATGGAGATAAAATTATCAGGTGTAGGAATGCAAAACATTCAGGCGGTAAAAAGGTTAAGGGATCGTTGAATTCGAGCGAAGACGCCCGACAAAATGCTAAGAATTCTTCGTTGATTGATTATTTTACAAATTGAATACAAAATCTGCTATGTTAGCACTCTAAGGTCTAAGGGAAAAGGCATTAATCAAGAAAAATACGCCACTGTTTACAAACATAGCGCCAGATTCTGTACAGCATTGCTATAACCCAAACTAATTTTGTAAACGTAACTTGGTAACTAACCCAAACTAATTTTGTAAACGTAACTTGGTCTATATTCTCACTGTACAAAACATATTTTAAAAAAATCAATAATAGATTGTTATTACTAATTTCCCAATCAATTAAAACAATAGCTCTGTTGTTGTTGTGCGGCTGTCAATTATTATTATTACCCAAGATTGGAAAAAGCCGCAAGTGAATATATGATCAATTACTACAACAAGTGCGGTTTTGTTGAAAGTTGACATTTCAAAAAAGGAACGAGAAACGACCTTGCAGGGTCGTGAGCAGGTGAATAATACGGAATAATTGTAAAAATCTGTGCAAATACCTTAAAGGTGAGGTTTTGCCCCGGCCCCCGATCACCGGCCTTGACGATTGGAATGGTTATAATTATTTCATAGTTGGATTCTAGGAGGGCAGGTTGGCGTCTAATAAAACGCGATTGGCGGTCTATTAAAGTGCATATTATTTTGGTAATTGTTGTCAATTAGCTTGCTATTAGTATTTAAAAGGTTATTAACTTAAAAGTCCATTATTCACGAGGCGGAGCCTCGGAGCCATCATACTTGATACATTGTAATTGAACACTTGCAAAGCAGAGTAGTACGAAATACAAGCTAGAAAGAAGATTGATTGAACATTAAGTCAAGAGAAACTGAATAAAAGAACATCTAAATATCACTACAGTCAAGTAAAATCTGTTTTTTTTTAAAGATAATTCCCCAAGTCAAAAATTTAGTAACTATGTTGGCAACACAAGCCTTTTCTACATGAAAAATTTGATAGCATTGACAATTTTACATTGTATTGCCAACCTAATGTCAGTTTGACTTTTATCTTTAAAAAAAAAACGCACTTTACAATGTGGTCATTAGATGAAAATGACACGAAAATGACAGTTTTTCGTTCAAAGGTCAGTTGGTCGTTAGAAAAATATTAGGATAAGTGTTCGTTTAGCCACGCCTGCTCTAGTAGTATCAATAGTCACAACCATATCTGTCAGATTTTAGTAACGTCAACAAAGTGAGGTTATCGATATAGCAATGTTGTTGTAATCTTCATGGTAGAATGTTTTGTTATTAATATAATCTTTAGTTTATTTCCAATAGTAAAACTTTATTCTGGCTTAATTCCACAAAATAACTCTAACAGGTTATGGGCCCAGATATGCCAAAAGTCAGTGTGTAAATTAAAAGTTTTGTTTTGTGTTAACACTCAAAAGAAAATGGCAAGCAGTTCATCATCATTTGTGTCGATTGATAAATTGACTGGTCGGGACAATTATAGCGAGTGGAAGTTCGCTATGAAGGCACTTTTAGAATTAGATGACTTGTGGAAAGATGTCGAAGGTACCGAAGTGGATGAGAAGAAAGAAAAGAAAGCACTTTCTAAAATAATCTTGTTTGTGGATAAGTTAAATTATTCCCATTTGAAGACTGCTGCAAAAGCTAAAGATGCTTGGCAAAACTTAGAAAAAGCTTTTGAAGATTCAGGACTAACAAGAAAGGTTGGTCTTTTAAGGGCTTTAGTAACTACCAAGTTAGAAGACTGTAGTTCAGTAGAAGAATATTGTGACACCAACATTTCAACATCACATAAGTTAAATACAATGAATTTCAAAGTGGACGATGAGTGGGTCGGCACTCTCTTGCTGGCAGGGTTGCCGGAAGAATACAGGCCAATGATAATGGGTCTTGAGAGTAGTGAAACACAGATTACAGGTGATTCAATTAAAGTGAAGTTGCTGCAAGATGTGAAATCAAGTTCTAATCCAAAATCAGCTGGCTCGAATGCAGCAATGTACTCAGAAGGAGGTTCAGGTGAAAAGTTCACAAGAAACAAAGTGAAGTGCTTCGGATGTGGCAAAATGGGTCACTATAAGTCTCAATGTAGAGCAGGCAACTCACAAGGTAATCAGGGTGAAAGAAACAAAAGTAACAACATAGTTTTTCTAGCATGTTTATCTTCACAGCAAGTAAACAGTGATGCATGGTTCTTAGACTCTTGTGCCTCTGTCCATTTGACTAAAAATAATGACTGGTTAATGAATTCTACCAAAAACAGTGGCAAAATTAAGACTGCAAGTAATAGTGACATAAACATTGTATCGAAAGGAACAGTGGACATCAGTGTGAAAATAAATGGTCAAGATAAGGTGGTTCCTGCAAATGAGGTTATGTATGCTCCTGAAGCAGCAGTAAATTTGTTGTCGATCAGTAAAATTGTGCGAAAAGGGCACAAGGTCATTTTTGACAAGTCTGGAGCAAGGATTATTGACATGTCGAACTAAGTTGTTGCCAACAAATGGTATTTATCAGTTAAGTACCAATACCAATGTCTGTCAAAATGGAGGTCTACCAATGTATTCTTGTGTAAGTGAACACTCAAGTGATTTATGGCACAGAAGACTTGGCCACTTGAATAGAAAGGCAATGCAGTTGCTGGCAAGTATGTCTACTGGTTTGAACAAAATAAATATATCTTCAGAGCCGTGTATTTCCTGTGTCGAAGGCAAATATAGTCGAAAACCATTCCATTGCAGCATGAGAAAGTCAAGTAAGATTCTACAGCTGGTTCACAGTGACCTCTGTGGGCCAATGGAAGTAGCATCAATAGGCGGCTGTAAGTACATTTTCACTCTAATTGATGATTTTTCAAGATTTATATTTACATATTTTCTATCAGAAAAAAGTCAAGTAGTTGAAGTTTTTCAACAATTTAAGCAACTTGTTGAGAATCAGACTGACTCTAAAATAAAAATGCTCAGAACTGACAATGGTATACTGAATATGTGAATAAGAAATTCAAGAAGGTACTTGATGACTCTGGTATTATACACCAGACAACTGTTCCATACACTCCGCAACAAAATGGGGTTAGTGAGAGGGCGAATAGGACAATTTGTGAGAGAGCTCGTAGTATGTTGTCTGATGCTGGTTTGTCGAAAGAATATTGGAGCGAAGCAGTTAACACTGCAGTCTATCTCATAAATAGATCACCAACAAAAGCAGTACTTGGGAAAACTCCCTATGAAGTCTGGAATAACGAAAAACCCAACTTATCAGAGCTGAAAATTTTTGGTTGTGAAGCTATGGCACATGTGCCAGATGAGTTGAGGACGAAATAGGATCCTAAATCACAGAAGTTGCTTTTCATGGGTTATGGAGAAAATAAAAAAGGATACAGACTGATTAATCCAAATACTAAGAAAATTATTTTTAGTAGAGATGTTGTGTTTTTTGAAGGAAAAGAAATAGAGAAAAATGCCAAAAAAAGAAATACAGAGATAAAAGAAGACAAAACAATTGTATGGCCAGTAGAAATTAGAGAGAATGAAGAACAAAATGAAGAAAATAGTTTTGATGAAAGTTCTCAGTTTGGTTCTGTTCAAAATGAAGACAGCAGTGACTTTGAAGATGTACAAATAGAAATTAAGGAGGAGATAGCTGATGCAGAGCCTGTTCTAACAAGAACTGGTAGAGAGGTACATAAACCTCAGTATCTTCAAAATTATGAGATATATGCTACATATTTGGATGTTACAGAATCACAGGAGGATCCTCAAACATTTTCAGAAGCTCAGAAAAGTTCTGAATGACAAGATGCCATCAACCATGAATTAAAGTCTCTTAGCAATCTACAAACTTGGACTTTGTCTAAACTTCCTCAAGATAAATATGCAATTGATACAAGATGGGTCTTCCGAACAAAGGAAGATGGTACAAAGAAGGCTCGATTAGTAGCCAAGGGCTTCCAAACTGAGGAGGAGAATGATTTTACACCTATGTATGCACAAGTTGCCAGATTGTCAACGATTAGAGCATTTCTAGTACATGCTCTACAACAGAATTGGAATGTACGTCAACTTGACTTTTCTGAATGGAAAACTTGAATCTGAAGTATACATAAAAATACCAGACGGCGTAAATGAAGACAAAAACAAAGTTTTGAAGCTCAACAGAGCTCTGTATGGGCTGAAGGAGAGTCCAAAGTGTTGGAATAACCAATTTAATGAGATAATGAAAGATTTAGACTTTGAAAGATCTCACTATGATTTCTGTCTTTATAAAAAGAAAGATGTGTGGCTTATTGTTTTTGTAGATGATTTAATTATCACAGGAGACAAAAATAAAGTACAGGATGTAGTTAATAATTTGAAGAACAAACTCAATGCCAAAGATTTGAATTAGAAGATTCATTGGAATGGAGATATCAAGAACTTCTGAAAACATGAGTATCACTCAGAAAAAGTATATTAATAAAATTCTACAAGATTTTGATATGGCAGACTGTAAAGGAGTGTCAAAACCTATGATAACAGGTTTTCAAGTTGAAAAATCAGAAGAAATCATTGATGTCCCATACAGAAAGTTAGTTGCATCGCTGATGTACTTGGCATGCACTTCCAGACCGGATATTTTGTATGCGGTGTCCTATGTTAGTCGATATTTGAACAAACCAACTCAAGTGTTGTCGACTGCAGGCAAAAGAATCCTGAGGAATTTGAAAAATACTGTTGATACTGGATTGATGTATACGAGGGGTGCAGAAAACTTAGTAGCATATTCCGACTCAGATTGGGCTGGAGACAAGACTGAAAGAAAGAGTACAAGTGGCTCTATAGTACTGTATGCTGGGAATCCAATCAGCTGGTTTTCTAAGAAGCAAACATGTGTGGCGCTGTCTACCGCAGAGGCAGAATACGTGGCAGGGGCGGCTTCAGCACAAGAAGTAGTAAACTTGAAAGGGATAATTTCGGAATTTCGCAAAATTGAATATATAACGCTAAAAATGGACAATGTAAGTGCGATTTCGATGGCAAAGAATTATGAAAATTCGAAACGCGGAAAACATACTGACATTAAAGAAGATTTGTTGTTAAAGAAAGTGTTAGATGTGCAGTATGTTAACAGTGAAAATAATATTGCTGACATTTTGACAAAACCCTTGTGTAAGGAAAAATTCAACAATATTTGTTCTTTAATTAAAATTGAAAAATGTTAAATTCTTTAGATATTAGTTTTCTAGTGTTGTAAGTTCGTTTTTGTAAATATAGAGAGTTGATATTTTGCCATGTACAATTTTAAGTTAAATTTGTAAATCGAGGAAGGGTGTTAGGATAAGTGTTCGTTTAGCCACGCCTGCTCTAGTAGTATCAATAGTCACAACCATATCTGTCAGATGTTAGTAACGTCAACAAAGTGAGGTTATCGATATAGCAATGTTGTTGTGATCTTCATGGTAGAATGTTTTGTTATTAATAAAATCTTTAGTTTATTTCTAATAGTAAAACTTTATTTTGGTTTTATTCCACAAAATAACTCTAACAAAAAATGACGTAGAAAAATATGGCATAACATAAACTGTAAAGAACCGTTACCGAAAGTTCTTGAAAATTATTCTGAAAGACTTGAAAACCGTTTTAAGTTGTGGGAGAACATCATAGGAAAGAAACTCTTGAAGTTTATTGCTTTGAGAGTTTCTCTCCTGTGAAAAAGAGAATTCTAAAATTCGAAGATAAAGATCTTCCCCTTCTATCGAAAGGTAAAAATGCTTATAATAGAGAAACTTGTGATTACATTATCCAAACGTTTATTTCAAAGTCTTGAAGCTCGTTTTAGTTTGTAGCTGTAGCTGATTAGTGTTCAAATCCAGACAATTTGAAGTACAATAATTATTCATCTAATTCACCTTCTAGAAAATGAAAAGAGTCTTTAGATCCATCATCTGATTTTAGGACATTTGGGAGAGCCGGAAATTTTTTCTCTATTCCAAATGAATTAACTTTAGCTTTTACCCTGGAATCGTCAAAACCTTCGAATTCAAAAGCTGGAAGTGAAATTTTCACACTTTTTCAATTGAATTTCGCTTCATAGAAAATACAAATGAGCTCCACTGTAGCTCTAAAATAAATGATTAAAAATACTCTAGCGAAACGAGCAACTCGTCTTAGTGTTATCAAGACCTCCTTTTTGGAGAAATCAGAAATCCTCTCTGACACATCACATAAAATCCATTTTGCATCAAAACTTTGTGTGTTTCAAGGAAATTCTGCTCCTAATTATTTTTTTAAACTCATCTTCAGTTTTGCAGAAAATTCTTGTGGAACAATGCCAAGAAACGATTCTGCTCTCAGTGCACTGACTGTCTGTGTACTTGTTCTATATCCTCAAAATTTCCTTCTAAGTACTTCTCTAATAATTTTTTTCCATTCCGGTTCAGATGATTAACAAAGAAATTCTGTTCACCCCATTAACAACTTCATTTTGTTCTGCTTTGCAGCGAAAAGTTTTCGATTTTCTCCTGATATGTATTCTCCTCCGCTATCACACTGAAAACATGAAACTTTCCAATTAAATTTTGCTCTAGTTATAGGCATTGTATAGCAAGCAGTAAAATGTGTGAAATCATCAATAAAACTTTTATCAATACATTCTTATTTTCGAATCTACGATCGACTCTTTTATGTTCATAAAGTCCACATTTGACATAGAATTTTGCTTTCCTGGTGCTTACTGAAGGAAACCACTGGACTTCAGTATGCTAAGAATCTTCTTGCTTGTTTACTTCATTCATCTACTGGTTTTTTGTCTGCTTTCTACACTTTATCCAATTCTCGCTCTTTCTTCGTTTTTTTTTTGAGATTCACCGGCAATAAAAATAACTTTCTCTCCTGTGTTTGAGTAAATTGAGTAAATTTCGTTCGTCTAACAATTTAATGAGAATGACTAATAGGATAAGAATCGTGCACTTTGAGCCAAGTCTTTCAGGTATAGTCTTAGGTTTTGGGAAACTATCGCAAGCAACTTGTACGCGGCCTCTGGTGGCCTGCTGGCTATGAATCTAATATGGCCGCCAGCTATATTGGTATTTTTGAGACAAAAAATCTTGAGTAATACAAATTTTAATGGGTTAATAATTATCATTCTTCAACTGTCCACATCTAATTGGTTCGGTGTTGCCGTTTATTTTCACAGTCTTTGTATCTCTCACGGTGACGGACTTTGGACCCTTGGGATTGAACAGAAACCCTTCAGTGCAAAATTTCAGGATGTTGAGCTGGTTGTCGAATGCAAAAACATATTGACTGATCAAGTCCCAACCCAAAATAAACTCATCCTCAATTGTGACAGATCTTGATATTTCCTAGTCTCAGGTCAATTTCTGTTTCTCCATGCTCATTTGCCAGTCTCCAGTCACTGTGCGCAGAATAACCTGCTTGAAAGTGCCTTTTGCATTGAACCTTTTGGCAACGTTCGAATTTAGTAGGTATACGGCTGCCCCTGTGTCCACTGTTATAATGATATTTCTCCCATTAATATTTTCTTCAATAGTCAAACTGTCCGCAGTTTTTCCTCGGATTTTGATGGTGATGATTCCAGGGGCTTCACTTGCACTAGCTTACAAGCGCCTCTCTCTGTTGGTTAATTGTAGTTTTCCTAGTTCTCCTTTGAAGGCTGCGACACACCAGAAGAAGAGCGAAATCCTAGCTGTACTCTACAATCACTTTTTAAATATCCGTTTCATATATCTATATAATAATTTGTGCTCCTCTAGTTTTTGAGAAAATCAAAAAAAAACTAAGGGATTGCTAGGTTTATGAAAGCTAGTAGTCCCCTATAGTGAAAAATATTTTTCCAAAAATTTCTTTTGTATCGGAATTAGGTGCTTTTTAGGTGCTCCTAAATAGTCCAAGAAAAAATAGAATTGATTAATTATTAACTGAGTTACAGATTTTTTTTTAATTATTAGGGGACTGCTGGATTTACGTTTACATGTTGATGTGTCACAATGGAAAAAAAACTTCGGGATCTATATAATAATTAGGTGCTCCTCTAGTTTTTGAGAAAATCAAAAAAAACTAAGGGATTGCTAGGTTTATGAAAGCTAGTAGTCCCCTATAGTGAGAAATATTTTTCCAAAAATATCTTTTGTATCGGAATTAGGTGCTTTTTAGGTGCTCCTAAATAGTCCAAGAAAAAATAGCATTGATTAATTAATAACTGAATTACAGACTTTTTTTTAATTATTAGGGGACTGCTGGCTTTACGTTTACATGTTGATGTGTCACAATGGAGAAAAACTTCGGGATCTATATAATAATTAGGTGCTCCTCTAGTTTTTGAGAAAATCAAAAAAAACTAAAGGATTGCTAGGTTTATGAAAGCTAGTAATCCCCTATAGTGAAAAATATTTTTCCAAAAATTTCTTTTGTATCGGAATTAGGTGCTTTTTAGGTGCTCCTAAATAGTCCAAGAAAAAATAGAACTAATTAATTATTAACTGAGTTACAGATTTTTTTTTAATTATTAGGGGACTGCTGGCTTTACGTTTACATGTTGATGTGTCACAATTGAAAAAAACTTCGGGATCTATATAATAATTAGGTGCTCCTCTAGTTTTTGAGAAAATCAAAAAAAACTAAGGGATTGCTAGGTTTATGAAAGGTAGTAGTCCCCTATAGTGAAAAATATTTTTTTCAAATTTCTTCTTTGTATCAGAATTAGGTGCTTTTTAGGTGCTCCTAAATAGTCGAAGAAAAAATAGAATTGATTTAATATTAACTGAGTTACAGATTTTTTTTTAATTAGTAGGAACTGCTTAGAAAATAGAGGCCCTAATTAGCACCTAAAAAGCACCTAATTATTATATAGTTCCCAAAGTTTTTTTCCACCTTGAGACTGCTAGGTTTATAGACCTCATAACTTCATAACACGTCATCTGATAAAATTGAAATTTTGAGGATCTGGGTAAGTTTTTGTGCCGCTTCTACCATTGTCATGCAATTTCACCACTTTCGCTTCAACTAAAGTCAAGTGACGTCAACTTTAGAATCTTAAATATAACCCATGGTATATTATGGCATTTTTCGTTAGAAAATTAAATTAGAAAATCGACGATGCCATATTTGTTAACATACGATAATGCGTTCCGAACTTATCATTTGGGCAAAACCTCGTGGGACATTCTGTATACTAAAATGGTATTATATGATATTATATTACTCAATCATATATTATGACTTATAGAAGCTCATTTATAAAAAATACCAATAAAGATGGCGGCCATATTGGTTTTATAGCAAACAGGCCATCAGAGGTCGCAAGTTGCTTGCAATGGTTTCCTAAAACCTTAAAACTATGCCTGCCTGAGACTATACCAAATTTCAGATCTTTAGCAAGGTTTTCTTGTAACGATGATTGTTATTATAAAAAATGTAGGTATATTCCTCAAAATTTTACTAACCAAATTATAAAAAAATAGGAGCTTCAAGAGAAATAATATTGCTGGGAAATTTTAATGAAGAGGAATAGTAGTAATATACCTACAAAATAGCCCAAAAATCCTGAATGATTACTTTCAGGATGTGAGAGTTTATAGGGAAGCCACCTGTGGTAGCGACCAGTACCTCCTGAAAACAAAAATCTTTATCCCGGACAAAAACACCGCAAAAAACAACAGAAGACAATATTGTGCTTGAGAAAAACAATCTAAAATCTCTAGAACAACAAAGCGTAAAGGCGTTGTACATGGAAAGATTAGACCAAAAATTACAGAGTTGTGTTGTAGAAAGTCAATTCTGTTCAGAGTTCTCAAACACTACCATAGCTACCAGCACTGTATGCAAGACGTGTTATTGAAGTTGTCACATTATCATAGAATTTTTGTATCAAGTTGTTGCATTCTAATTAATAAGAAGTTATTCAATTAATATTACTTACCGGAATATCAAAAGATTATGAGCCCAGATATCCCAAAGATTATCTGACTGGAATTTCGCTGCAATTGGGAGGAAATTTGCAAAAGGAAAAGTTAAGAAAGCCAGAGATTGGGACAGCTCACAGTAAGGAAAATTGAAACAGCGAGAAAGGAAAGATGGCAGACAAATAATTTTATGTGAAACCCTTTGACAGAACATCCAACAAATGTAACTGCATATGGAAAGCTTATGAAAGCTAGAACCAATATAATCCAATGTGACAACATTCTAGAAATACTTAAAACTGAAAATACAAAAATAGGTGTCTATACTTAGGGGTAGTACCTCTGGGGAGTGTCGACTACTCCCTATCCACGGGAGGGCATCAACCCTCTGGTTCCCAAGACAGTTCTAATCTCTCATCAGTGGCTGCAAGAAGCTGTAGGGCGTTCAGCAGCCATACCCTGGTAAACCGCTTTGGTCAGCGGGCAAAACCTGGTGGAGGGGGGTCGGAAAGGAATTTCTGAGTCTGAAATAGTGTCTCCTATTTAACGCATGAAGCACGGCATGTGAGGCGAGCAACGTCGATACGCAAAAGCATACGGCAAGCATGGTGTATTTTTACCAAGCTACTACTTGAATTCTCAACGGCTCTAAAATCCCACAAAAGGTGGATGGTCCAAGGAACGCAACAAAGAGGACCACTGGTAAAAATCTGCCAACTTGTTGCCTGCTCAACGAGTGAATTTTATTTACCAGGTGAGCTCATATGAGAAATTTCCCAGAAATTTATTTTTTTCCAAGATGTCCTCTGGTGCCAGATTTTCGGTCTTGACCAGGAAAACGAGACAATCAGTTCAAAATTGTTATCCAATTTTCTCCCCTAACACTAATTATTTAATTAGTAATCATCATCTACCCAGTCTTTAGCCTAAAAACCACCAAAATAACCACCTGCTCAGAGATAGCAACGTTATAGCAACAAAGGTCAAGAAACCTCGGCAACAGCGCTGCCTGAAACGGATCAACGAGTGTCCCAAAACCACACTTATTCGGGGAAAATAAATAACCGGGAAAATGTAAATATTAGTACAAATGAGGGTGAAAAAGTGATTTAAAGGGTGTGAAAGTGATTTGTGGTGTTGCAAAATTTTCAATAATGGAAAATACCAGACTCGTAAGTGTTGCCAATTGATATTTATTTGTATTAGTAGGGCTTTATTATCCTAAAACTACCCTGTCATCTGAATACAAAGAATTAACTCAGTATTACCCCGAAAAATATACCTTTGTTCAACACTCACATATTGTTTCGCATCCAATGAAAAAGGCAGAAAAGTAGTAAAATCCAATGAGAAACCTATCAATCACTGAAAAATATCAATCCTCAGGTATAAAGCTTCAAAAACACCCTCACAAATACCTGAATTAATTACTGAATTTATTCGAGATTCCAGTTACGTACTAAGGCAAAATTTGTACGTAACAAGCGGTAATAAGAGATGGGTCACTCAAGTATTTCAGGGGTATAGATGACTGTTCGGCAGCACTTATGATGACAAAGTAGCCCTGTTAAGGGAAGCACTACTTTCCCCAGTCAGGGGAGGGGGCTAGAAAAGGTGCCCTAACGAAAGCATACCCCAAAAACTCGAATGGTAACGACGGTCGCTCGTACATCTTTCGTAAACGTGGTCGAAACGATAAACATTTCGCTCATAGATCTAGGGTGGCTAATCCGTTATTTTAGCACCAAAGCGCCTTGCGCGAATTTTTTTGTGAGCCGAAAAAGAGCAACGTGATTTATTGTTTGTGCTATTCCAGTTCCTAAAGGCCAAATTATTTTGGTAAGTGGTTTTTCTTATTCGTATTCTCTGTGTTTCTCCATTGCCTATGTATAAGCATAGTTTTCTGTTAATTATATGGTTGAATTCCGAATATTGTGGAGAAGATCAATCTATGAAATTACTAAAAATTTTGAAGATAGAATGCTTCAAGAACTGGATGCACACAGGACCATGGTTAAACAAAGGGAAATGATGGTTGCTATCTATATTTATGATGAAAATCGGACATGTACAATGTATGGCAGCAAATTATTGAGTGGAAGCCAAGGGAGAAAAGAAGACGTGGCAGACCAAGCAGAACCTGAAGAAGTGAGAGACTTAGGCTTGGAGGAGGATGCCTGGATTGACAGAGATAGTTGGAGACACTAATTTTTCAAGGATTTGAAAAAGATACCCAACATGTTCATTAAGTGGACAGAAGTCTAGTGTTTTCAAATTGTTCATATCGTACAACTTTATCGAGTATAAAATTCAACTTGCCTACAACTCAATTATCAAATTCACGCCCATTGTGTACGTGAAAACCGAGCAGCTTTAAAATGACCAACAACAAAACTTATATTGCATTCACCTATTTCAAAATAAAATTTCCATTTTCCCATAAATTAAAAGCGTTGCGCGCTAGAAACAAACAATAACACGTGCGTTATCAACAAAACGTTTAGTTGATAGTGGCGACGAAGTTTGAATGGCATTTGACCTAAAATCGACCGGCCTGGGTCAATGCCTCGGTGCCAGAGCCGGAGATTACCAATAAATAATTGTTTACACTACTTACCACAAACTTCTCCAGACGGAAAATCCTGCGGCGTGAAGCGGCAAGCTTACTGCTAGACCTTCTGGAAAGTTTTGAATTCCGATGCCGATAGCTAAGTTTCTGCAACAAAATACAAAGTTAATAGATAAAAGGCCTAAAAAGTAAATGTTTTTTCCTCCCATTAATTTTGTCCCATTAAAGAATATCAAGATTTATGCCCGGCAACTTAAAGGATAATGACTTCCGAGAGCACATGATTGAGATGTCTTATTTATAGTTGGAAGGTAGCACTTAACTCTTGACAATTTTCTTGTTAGGGGTTTTCGTGCCACACCTGAACATCTGATTGCATTGGTTTAAAATCTAGAAGTGTTTTCCTTTTTAGACTTAGAAGTTGTGACATTTCATAGGTTGTGTAAGTTTTAAAGTATTTTTGAGTCCAACTACATAATCCTGTGTGTGGTGGTATGCGTGTGTGGTGCGGGGGTCGGTCGACGACCGTGGCGCGAATGTCATTCTAACTGTCCGCCGACCGGGCCCTGGTTCTGGGAAGCCGCGGTCGCATTCTCCGCATTCCGAACTCGTGGAACTTGCGAATCGACGAAATGGAACACGGGATAGAGAGGCTGAGGGATACTATACAGTATACAGTGCTCTTCTCTATACAGCTAAGACTGATATTATGGAATGTCAAAAAATACCAATATTGATCGGAATGAACATGTATTATGAGATGTCCTAGACTAGAAAGGACACTTATCTGTGTAGTTAGTGAACAAACTGATTTGTTAGAGAATTATTTCTCAAATTGACTTGAAATATTTCCAACTCTTGCACATTGATATTTCCTTTCAAAATGACACTGTTGGTAGAAGCCCATTAGCCCATGTGATTTTCACGTAGTCCTGATGACAGACGTAAGGATGAGAATCCTTTTTGCTCGGGTAATCTCCATTTTCTCCATATCAGATCTAGCTTCTAGATGAGCACTAAAATTGGCTTAAAACTGAGGGGGTAACCATTCCTTCAAAAAATCTACACGTATTATGACAATCCTATGACTTCATGGCAGTTTGAGTTTGTCTAAGTTAAGAATTGCTATGAAAATCCTGGATTGTCATAGATTGTAAAATTACCAAAATGATTATAAGACTGCCAAAAGGATTTCCAGGTAATGTGATAGATTTCGTCTAGGAAATGGTACTTTACGTCTCTAGTCAAGTAATGTAACATTGTTGGACTTCTGTCAAAAGCAAAAGTTGAATTAGACTTTTTGTATTCATGGATAATTTTGACATTTTCAGGCACGTTGATAAAAGATGTGTTGTGTATCATTGTACTTATTCACCCAGCTGGTAGGTATGTTCCTGAACCCTTGTTGATACTCTCCTACCCGACTGTCAATCACCACAATTCAGGGAATATTGAAAAATTGATAAATCACCCCAAATTGCTTAACACGATTTTATCTCAGGAGCTATGAGTACAAATTGTAGTCCTCTACTGAGGTAGAAATCGCTGAAAATTTCAGCTTTTTATCTATAATAGAAAAAAAGTTATAACCTTTCAAAGTTTTCCAAAATCTAAATCATAAGGTAGGTACCTTCTTACTGAAACGATGAAATTTCAATTTTCTTTTTGTCAAGATTTTGCATCCTAATGGTCATTAACATACACTAAATTATTCTCAGATTTGAAGCCGAAATCTATGAAAAAAGGCACTCAGAAAAATTGAAAAATTGATAAATCACCCCAAATTGCTTAACACGATTTTATCTCAGGAACTATACGTGCAAATGAGCTGAAATTTTCAGGGCTTGTAGTCCCTTGATTGGGATGAAATTCAGTGAAAGTTTCAGCTTTCTATCTATAATGGAAAAAAAGTTATGACCTTTCAAAGTTTTCCAAAATCTAAATCATAAGGTAGGTACCTTCTTACTAAAACGATGAAATTTCATTTTTTTTTTTATTGAGATTTTGTATCCGAATGGTTAATTAACATCCCCCAAACTCCATACACTTAATTATACTCAGATTTGAAGCCGAAATCTATGAAAAAAGACACTCAGAAAAATTGAAAAATTGATAAATCACCCCAAATTGCTTAACACAATTTTATCTCAGGAACTATAAGTGCAAATGAGCTGAAATTTTCAGGGATTGTACTCTCTTGATTGCGATAAAATTCAGTGAAAGTTTCAGCTTTCTATCTGTAATAGAAAAAAAGTTATGACCTTTCAAAGTTTTCCAAAATCTAAATCATAACCTTCTTACTGAAACGATGAAATTTCAATTTTTTTTTTGTCAAGATTTTGTATCCTAATGGTCAATTAACATCCCCCAAACACCATACACTAAATTATTCTCAGATTTGAAGCCGAAATCTATTAAAAAAGGCACTCAGAAAAATTGATAAATCACCCCAAATTGCTCAACACGATTTTATCTCAGGAACTTTAAGTGCAAATGAGCTGAAATTTTTAAGTATTATAGTCCTCTACTGGGGTAAGAATCGCTGAAAATTTCAGCTTTCTATCTATAATACAAAAAAAGTTATGACCTTTCAAAGTTTTCCAAAATCTAAATCATAAGAGACAGGAGAATGGCACCCTGAGGAACCACAGATTTCATATAGCTGAAAAAATCAATGAAATTTTTTGTTGCAGAGGAGTGATCTCTCTCAAAATGTAAGTCAACCATGAAAAAAGTATAACATGGGGAGTCCACAAACGGCCATATAAGGCTTCCCATCTTGTGAACCTTGGGAAAACCATATAATACAGTAGGGGTATCTTCGGGTTCATAGGATGAAGCTTCTCCTTACTGGTTCCAAAATATTACAGTATTATTCTGGTTTGGTCCAAGGTGTTTTTCAATTTTGAGATATAGTCCATCCTCCTTATAATGACTTGTCAGCCTTAGTGAGTATCAAATCATTTGAATTTTGCATCATAGAGATTTTAAATGGGATTGAATGTAGTTTGGATGTTTCTGATGGGAGTCTGGATTATACAAAAAGCTAATGATACAGGCTCTAGAATGTTCTTGTCTGCTTGGTTTTGAATGATATTATCTGCCTCTATGGTTAAGGTTTTTCGGGTTTTTCTACCTATTTTATAGGAGAAACTGTACTTTAAGTACCCTTTAAGAACTTAAGGAAAGATAAGGATAGAAAACTCAACAAATATTTTTCCAAGTCTGCCAGACTTGTTGTTCGAACATATTTCCAAGTGATTGAGGCCAATAATAGGTCTAACTGAAATTATTGCGTGAAAATCTAACTGAAGATAATAGAAAATCTTTAAAAAATACTGAAAAGTTTTATAGGAAATTGTAGGTACACAGTTGAGAGTTGGATTGGTCTGACGCATATAAAAGTTTAAAATGTCGGATTTGAAGATGTTCTAGAAATTATCCCTAGACGAAATCACATTTTGCTTCTCAGAAATGAAAAATAATAAAGTACCAGGCAGGAGATAACGGTATAGGTAGTTGTTGAGGAGATTAAGGAAGAAGGTCCATGAGCTTCTTCTTACTACATTTTTTCAATATAACAATGCTGATATAATAGTCATCGTGCAAACATTTACAAGCTCTTAACAAAAATCATAACTCACAAATAAACTCCACATTTAAAATAAATCATTATGGAACGAAGCATCTTTTGATAGAATTTCAAATGCAGAAATCATAAAAAGTGGTGCTATCAGAGCGATAATCACGTTAAAATAACACTGAACAGGAAAATCTGATGACCAGCTAGAGTCTTGAATATTGGAAAGCAAGATGGGTAGATGATATAAAACGTATCATACCGAACTGAAGAGAAATAGCACAGCACATATTACTTAAAGCCTAAATTCCAAACAAACCCCCATTCAAGAACAATAATAGATCCAAATGTGACAAGTCCATTAATCACTTTCCATCTTGGCGCATCCGATAACAATAATTGCGGTTACGAATTGAATGGATCTACATCGTTATTTTCCGCCACTTAATTCTTTAAATTGTAGGTGCCGAAACACAGTATTTAGGTACCATCATTAATTAATTTGACATCTCAAAATCAACACAACAGCCAAATTACGAGTGTTTTGAAAAAAAAAAGCTCCCAAGCTACTTAAGTTTAGGTGCATTTAATTCACTATTTCCGCCGTTGCGTGCTCGTTATATTTTAATTTGAAATCTCTATTGCATGTTTTAAAGGGACATTAAAGTGCGTGCTGGACGGTATACAGCCCATTGTTTACCCAACATATAAATATTTATTTGTTTTGTGGGTTTTCAGGTGAAATTAATATCTAGACTGCCTACGACAATGAACTCGCCCGACATCGGAGCTGAAGTTAACATACGCTCACATAACGTAGGTATCCTTTTTATGCAACTGTAGTTTTATTGCGTTACCATTAGGTAATAAAAGGTGATTCCCAGAACATGGGTGCTTTTACGGATATTTGATAAGTGCTGCAACCATTGTTGCACGTTTTATAGTTAGATATGATTGTCGTTGCTATAATTCTATATATGGGTTTTGCCCACTCTTAAAAACCGGTGGAACCAACCAAGATAAGATTAGTATTACATATATTATTACTAAATTAAAAGTGCAGGATGGTGAGAATTTTAGTTTTATAGGGTTTTATAATTTAAATTTAGGAAGCTAATTAGGATATGAAATTGGTTATCTCTAGATCAAATTGTTTTTATTTAGAAGATTTTATCAAACTAAGGGGAAAGGCTCAGAGGCAATTAGTGGATAGAAATCTCATAAAACTAAACGCAGATTATTCGTTTTTATCCTCTTCCAACTGCTGGATTTAAAGCAAGAGAGAAAGTAGAACATGCCTTTATCGTCATTGACGTCATTACATAACTGTCATTGACTCAAGGTCGTCAAGACACAGGAGACGTTATTCTGTCAGTCAAAAGTCAAATAAATGTTTTGAATGCAAAACCAACTATTCAAAAATGACAGATTTTCAATTATTCAATTTCATTATCAAAATTGACACGTGACAACTGACAGATTCCAAAAAGTAGGGTTAGCTGAAGAAACGTAGAATTTCACCAGATTCCGTAAATAGAGAAAGGCATATCGCCCTCATAGATATTCATAGCTATCAATACGATATTCTTTCAAAACCTCTACTGCTTTTTCATATCGATATTATTAAAGGAAAATATCGATATTATCGATACGATATTTTTGATTATGATTTAGACTGCTTGGATTTTGTAGAAGCTCCTTATTGCATGTCCAGTGAAGATTATGAAGTACTGCTCTTTATGATCGTTCTTTCAATTAAGATATCATATCGATAACTCGTCCTCTGTCCTTAGAATCTTATCATGGGTGGTTTGGAATTTCAGGAAACGATGTTAAGCTGTATAAGGGGGGCAACTTCTAAGCCACCTACCTATACTGTCAAAGCTTCATTTAAACTTTCTCATAGAGGTAAGTATTTTTTGAAATAGAATCTATCCTGTCTCGATTTCGAGATATGTACCTATTTATAGGTTTTTATCGAAATATTCGAGGAAGAGGACAACAACGATCTTAATACGGACAAAGTCCAGACATGAACTCTTTAGGATTTCTAAGAGTTTTCTACATGATATCTAATCATTAGAAAATTCTTCGTAAAAATCTGCAACAGGATATCATTCATTGACAAACGCTTTGCATAAGGGAATGGTTCTTATGAGCGCCTGACACAATTATTCGTAGAAGGATATTTGATTTGTTAAATTCCGTACGTTCTAAGTCTAAGGTCTGACCATAGATTGTATGTGATTTATTAGATTTTTTTAAAAAACATGTTTTAGATCGTTAAATTTTAAATTATTATACGTGAAGGTTCTATCACGATACAATGTACCTATATAAGATTTATATTGAATCCGGGAACAATGACTGTATGTACATTACTTCAATGTGACGTTACGCAACTTTTTTGTTTCTTCTTCAAACCACCAAAGGTATCTGAATTTCCGAATCAAAATTCAACAGGGAGAAATTAAACGTTTTCAGATGTTAAATGTTAATAAGAAAGAGTCAATAATACTATTGCTGGTAAATTGATCAACCTGTACAATATACAAAAGGCTTTTATCTAACAAAACAAAAATAGTCGAAATAGTAACGGTGCAAGGATGTTGCGGTTAAACTTGACTTCCTCAGGAAGTGTCCTTCCTCATTGGGCCCCACGCAACAAAATTTCGCCGTTCTATTAATTCCAATGTCGAATTTTGTGCTGTGTCCTGGGAAAAACGCGAAAAATATAGACGACATTTCGAAAATGTCGAGAAGGGCTTTCTCCTGGCGGTTTTTTTTTTTTCGGTGGGACCACCAAACACGGCCGTTCAACAGACAAGAAAGAACGCGAGAAAAACGCGCCTCGAGTCCAAAGAAAACCAACCGCTCGACATCCAATTACAATTCAAAAATTATAACGGAAGTGATCGTCTTTAAGCTGAAACGTGCAAGAATGCAGCTGGCGAACAAACACTGAGAACGACGTGGAGGTTCAGAAATTTTACAGTGACGGACTTTGGATTCAATTCAATTAATTCCTGCACTTCATTGAAGTTGAATTTATAACTTTTTTCTAGTTATTATCTTTTGAAATGTTGGACTAAAATTTTCATTGGGGAATGCTACATCGGTTCTAGTCGTTGACGGTAGATACATCAGGTGACATTTGACTTTGGAGCTGGCTTGACTTTTGATCAAATCAAGGATCAAGTATACGATGTGAAATCTTGCAAAGGATAATACACACTACTACTGCAGGATAGGTTATCCTTATTATTGTATAACTCCATAAGTACCATGTAGCAACTAGTATTACGGCTATTTGCACCACTTTAACTTAAGGGATGTTTAATCTAAGTGGCGCTTTGATTGTGAATCTTGTAGAAATAAAAATCACAATCAAAGCTCCACTGAGATTGAATATCTCTTAAGTTATAGTCGTGCAAATAGCCCTTAGCGGAACATTGCCTATACCCAGTCTTTTTGCTCTGATACTGAAATTAAAAGTCTAATTGTAGGAAGTCTGCACACTGGTGCATAAATAAACTCTTCGCCCTCTTGTGGTACCTGAAAACCCCTTGCTACAAGTCTTGCTTTCTTCGTGTCGTCCTCTTTCACCTTAAAAATCCATCTCGTATCAATTGCTTCTTGTCCTTCAAGTAATTCGGTTGGCGACCAGGTATGTAATTTTTCATGAGATTTCAACTCATTGTTTATTGTTTTTAGCCAGTCTTCAGATTCACTGGCTTCTTGATATGTCTTTGGCTCTTCCTGACTCTCTGAGAGTAAACAATATATGCCACATACAGCTCATAATCATCCAGGTTTTTAGGCTTTCTTGTATTTCTTCTAGATCTAGTTACTGTACAATCTCTCGCTGGTATATATTCAGGATCACTTGAGCTTTCATCTAAACTTTCATATTCTATATCTTCATCTCCCGCAATTTGTCTCTCTTCTTGAGTATTCTCTGTCTCATTCGAATTTCTATATTCTTCTACTGTCATAGGTATATAATTATTTTCCTGTTTCTCTACATTTTTGAATTCCATAATAGACTCATCAAACCTAACATCTCTTGAACGAATGATTCTTTCTTCTGTAGGTGACCATATTCTGAAGCCTCCTCCACAATATCCCATCATCACTGCTTTTACTGCTTTTGGATTTATCTTGTTTCTTTTTGGTAACACTATATACCATGCACGACAACCAAAAATTCTTAATTTGGTCAAATCATTTCTTCCGTGCCAGATCTGTGATGGTGCGGTTCCTTTTGGTAAAACTGATGTCGGGGTTCTGTTGAGTTCATATGCAGAACACTTCACAGCTTCTCCTCATAGTGATTTTGGAATGCCAGAATCAAATATTTTTGTTCTTATCATATTTAACAAAGTTCTGTTCATCCTTTCAGATTTACCGTTCATACTAATTTTAATTCCATTTTGTCTGCAAAAATCTTTGAAACCTCTTGATGTAAACTCTCCTCCATTATCTAGTCTGAAACGTTTCACTCTTACATTATGCTGTATCTCTAACTCGAGTACGTAATCTCTCAGATTTCCTTCTGCTTCATGTTTATTCTCAAGTAACTTCACAATAACAAAATGCGAGTAATCATCAACAATCACTTGAAAATCTTTCTCCATTTACTGTGTTAGGTGTCACAGCTCAACATAGATCATTATGAATCAATTCACCTAGGACTGTTGTACGTATCTCATTGGTTACAAATGGAGAACGTGTGGCTTTTCCTTCAACACAAGTTGAACAGATGCAGTTTTAAGTTTTCAAAACTAGCTGTAACAGAACATCTTTACTTGCATACCCAAGTCTTCTGTGCCATATATCATTATCTAAGGTTAGATAGTTTGCCATATCAATGCTATCTAGCGTAAGTATATACAATCCGTTTCTATTCTGGTACGTTAAAGCAAAATTTTTACCTCTAATTGTAGTTTGGTCTTTTTCTACTAAAATCTGGTATCCTCTAGATGTTATTTTTGATGCTGTCATCAAGTTATGCTTTATTTTTGATACAATCAAAGCCTTAATATAAACAGTTTGCCCTTGACAACTTGCTTTCAACTTTCCCACTTTGTTTGTCTTCAAAACTTCTCCGTTGGCAATGTATAGCTACTGATACATTCTGTGGTAAGGTTTTTACATCATGCATATACTGTTCCAATAATTCCTCTTGAACAAAATGGATACTTGCACCTGAATCCAATATAAAAGTTACTCTACCCTCAGGCACAGTATTACATACATTTGCTGCATACAGCACAAATTGATCGTCAACAGCATTAGCCTCTTGCTTATTAGAATATCCACTTGCTCCTTGGTTGAAACTTCCACCTCTATGTCCTCTTGAATTATGTACTCTTCCTCTAAACCTGCCTCTGTAATTGCCTCGGTAGTTGCCTCTTATATTATTAGACCACATATTTCGTTTTGGACGCTGTGCTTTAAAATGATTTTTATCACCACATATGAAACAGCCTTTGCTAGTTGTAGCCTTAAAACTAACTTCATTCACCTGACCCCCATTTTTATGAACTTTATCTCTTCGTCTAAAAGTCTGGCCTTGACAAAATCAATTTTTACGTCACTTACGGTTTCCAAAGCAGTAATAACTGCGTCGAATTTCGACGGCAATAAATGACAAACTCTATCACTTTCATCTATGTTTGAGCCCAAGTCTTTGAGCTCCCTTATTATTGTGTCGAAATTTAGAAAATGGTCTTCCAACTTCTCATTCATACCTGGACTTCAATCCAAGTAATTTTCTCCAAAGTGATAACTTCGTGAATGCACTAGTTCTTACAAAAACATTTTTCAAAGCAGAAAGCTGTTCCTTTGCAGTTTTGCAATCTTTGATGATGTCCAGATGTTTATCCGAGACACCTTGCACAATCACTGACTGTGCCTTAGTATCTAGTCGAAAAAACTTATTTTTCTCCTCATTTGTTGCTCCTGCTAGTGGTGGATCATTCAGGGCTTCAGAGCATTGTTCCCTTTTTAATAGAGTGACTATACGTAAATGCCAATTTTTGAAATTAGATGCTTCCAGGATAGGTACTTCTAGTGCCGGTACTTTTGCTCTCATTTGACAGCCGTTAAAAATAATCAGGGGTTAGAATGTGTTCTAACCACATCATACTTATAGAACTTGGCCCATGCAAAGTTTTGACGACGTATCAAATTCGTTAATCGATAGCAAAAGTATCGGCCCCTAAACTATTAAACGCAGTAATTTTTCACAACTAGAATTTTTGTTCAGAATGCAATCCATGCAATCAACAAAAACTAACTGGTCTACAAAAGTCAAAAACGACTACCTGTGTCGTTTTTGAAGGTAAAAGAATTCCACAGATACAGTGAGCATCAAAACTTATATGCAACAAACACAACACCTACAATACTACGAGAGCCCGTGACACAAAAGCCTCAGTCATCTGTTAGAAGGCCGTTTTTTCGTGCGAATAAATAATATGGACCTACTGAGGCCTGAACCGGAGCGGTTGGCGGGCCTTCCCTCTCCCTTCACCATGTCGGCCACGTTTTAAGTAAGGTTCGCAAGGGAAGGTCCTACCCCACAAGTTAGAAAGACGAAAAAAAGTGGAAATTATACATTTTCACTTCCTCGTCCTTTCTGCTATGGGTTGGCAGCCGGTTGGCGCTCTAATGTTTATTTAAACATATGTTATTTTTTTCTAATTTTGACATTTAAAGTGACACTTTTCAAAACTCGTTGACGTTATCAAATGCCTTACTTTTCATCATTAGTTGCAAAAAATACAGGAACAAAATCTGTGATACTTTTGGGGCTGAACTACTTGAAGTACTTTGTTGTTATTATATTCTTTGTAACGTACATATTATGAAGATTTAATTTTATCCAAGTTAGTTACATAAAATGACATTGCGAGTGACAATGTATGGAAAAAAAAAACTAATTAGTCATAAATATTAATACTTAACACAATTTGAACAATTATTGATGATATTGACAATATAGTTTTCTGTGTAAATGAATTAATTGAATGTTTTTCCCATTTTTATTTTATTCATGTAAAACCCTCCACTATGTCTTTAAATTATAGCGAGGAAAAAAGCAACTTCAATTTCGCAATAATAGTTATTTTTCTGCGATTGACAAGAAATGTCAGCATTTTCAAATATGTTTCAATAGTTGCTAAGGAATCAATTAATAATAATACTGGAAACACTTTTTCGGCCTAGGCCGGGAAAGTGATTCTCGTACTGCTGAATAATTGGAACCAAAAGTCAAACGTTTAACAGGTATTTAACTGATCTCAGAAAAAATAGTATGTTTATTTCGATGGAAAAGCACATTCTCGGCCTTCGGTGTTTGCCGGCCTCGGCTACGCCTCGTCCGTCAACCTACACCGTCGGCCGAGAATGTGTCACTTTTCCACCTAAATACACAATATACTATTGTTTTACTAGGCAGGTGTTTCATAGCCGAGGCATAGCCGAGGCTAGGAAACCAGCCAAGGCATTAAATCTGCTTTTCTGTCATGTAAAACATATAATTTTTTCTCCGAATGTTCAAATTCACACATGGACATCTTTTTTATATTTATTTCATTCATTATTATTATCCAAATAATTAAATTATTTTGACAATAATTGTCATTGTCACCGTCAATGTCAAATACCAAATTGAGTGAAATTATTACCTGGAACGTTGTGACACTGTCACTTTTAATGCCTAGGCAGTAAAAGTCCACTTTAACTGCATAGGCAGTAAAAATACAACTTTTGATCCTGTCAAGTGTCATTAAAAGGCTGCTTTTACTGTCATTCGGAGAAAAACATGTTTAAATAGACAATAGAGCGCCAACCGGCTGCCAACCCAGCGCAGAAAGGACGAGGAAGTGGAAATATATAATTTCCACTTTTTTGCGTCCTTCTGACTTGTGGGGTAGGACCTTCCCTTGCGAACCTTACTTAAAACGTTGTGGACATGGTGAAGGGAGGGGGAAGGCCCGCCAACCGCTCCTGTTCAGGCCTCAGTAGGTTCATATTATTTATTCGCACTAAAAAACGGCCTTCTAACATATGACTGAGGCTTTTGTGTCACGGGCTCTTAGACTATAAGGCCTGTGTAGTTGAAATCTCAAGTCCCCCAGCATGCAAAAGCACCAGGAATTATGAAGTAGGGACTATATTGCTAGACCATTGGAACATGAGTTTAATGAATATATTCAGATAGGGACTTAGCCTAATATATTGAAATCCGCAGTAATTGTACCTATTTATAAGGCAGATGATAGGCACTGTCACACTAATTACAGACCGATCTCTCTAACATCTAGCATTTCTAAAATTCTAGAGAAGGTAATATATACTTGGTTGTATAGTTTTTCCTCGAAATGTAAATTAATATCTGATAAACAGTTTGATTTTGAGAGAGGTAGAGGTACAAAAGATGCTTTAAATCATGTTTTAGATATTGTTTACAGAAGTTTGGATAAGAGTAAGCCAGTACTTGTAACTTTCTTGAATCTGGATACGGTAGATCATGATATATATCCTGTTCACAATCCGATGTCCACAGGTGCAAGTAAATTTAACACCATTCTCTATCAAATAGCATTGAAAGGTGATAAATTTTACCTGTACCTGTGGACATCGGATTGTGAACGGATTATTGGAGAAAAATAACTATGGTATAAGGGGAGTGGCTTTGAAGTTGTTTAAAAGCTATCTGCCAGACAGAAAACATACTGTTAAATTGTCAAATTACGGCAGTCAGCCTGTGACTGTAACACACGACGTTCCCCAAGGCACAAGCGTGTTGATATGTGGCTGGCGCTTAATCAGCATATTGAAACAGTGTATATAGCTTTAAGTGCATACTGTAATAGTGTCCCTAATAGCATTGCGGCGTCTGACCCAGAATAGGCGGCTGCAAACAGCGCCTGACCCACAGTGGGGGGCTGAATTCAAAACTCACCAAGCCGTCTGGCCAGCGTGGTGTTTTACGGCCAAATACCCCTATGAAACATGCCAATGGATAAAACTAGAGTAGCCCAGGCGAGTAGGGCAACACGCTCAGAATCTCGCACTGATAGCAAATCAGTCTGTCCCACAGATTCTGGGGGGGACATAAAATTGGCAACATCGAAAAAGATATCCGATTATCAAACGCTGCACATTGCAACATACAATGCACGATCGGAGGAACGGTTGGTCGAATTAGAAGCAGAGCTGAGGCATATCAACCGGGACATTGTAAGTCTCTGTGAAGTCAGACGGAACGGAGAACAGCTATGGAAGTTAAAGTCAGGATATACCTTTTACTACGCGGGAGAGGAAGACGGTTCCATCGGCGGTACTGGTTTCCTTATCCACAAACGTCACAACCCCTACATCGAGTCATTCAAGAAAATGTCAACTAGAGTCATTTATGTAATTATTAGGTTGAATACTCTCAAAATCATCCAAGTATATGCATCAACTAGTACCCACACCAACAAAGAAATAGACCTCTTTTATGAAGATGTGAGCCTAGCTGAAATGGACATAAACATGAATGGAGAGGAAAAGATAAACACCTTAAACGATACTATAGTAAAGGCCCTGACAACAGGCGGAGATAAACATTCCCCATCAACCAAGAAGGACGGAAGGATAAGCGAAGAAACTAAAGAACTAATGCGAGAAAGAAGAAACAAAAAAAGTGAAGAAGCAACCACAAAGGAAAAGCTAAGGGAAATGAACAGACAAATCTACAAAGCAATAAGAAGAGATACAAGGAGATACAAAGTGAGAGAAATTGAACGAACTATAAAGAATAACAAAAGCACGAAGGTACTCCAAAGAAAACTTACAAATGGAAGGAAAGAAATATGCAAAATGAGAAACAAAGATGGAGAACTTACGACCAATAAAGAGGAAATATCAAATATAGTAGAGGAATTCTATAAACTCCTATACAAAAGTCAATATAACGAAGAAAATCCTGAACCCGAAATCCTGACATCGAGAGGAGGCATTGTCAACCAAGGATCAGAAGAGCTTCCTGATATTACCATAGAGGAAATAGAATTAACATTAAAAAACACAAAAAATAATAAAGCGCCAGGGGAATACAACATAGTTACAGACGCAATAAATATAGGAGGCCAACATCTATCTACTGCTAAAAATAAAAGAGCTTTTTAACCTCTGTCTATTCAATCAAAAATTAGCATAATTCCATTGTAATCCTGCTTCACAAAAAAAGAGATATAGCAGAGCTAGAGAACTACCGACCAATAAGCCTCTTAAGTCACCTTTACAGACTGTTTACTCGAATTATAACCACCCGACTGGAAAATAAATTGGATTTCTACCAACCTGTGGAACAGGCAGGTTTTCGTCGTGGATTTGGAACGAATGACCACCTTCAAAGCACCAAAACACTCATAGAAAAGACAATGGAATACAACAGAGCTTTAGCAATGACATTCGTGAACTTCCACAGAGCCTTCGACACAATAGAGCTAAACGTAATGTGGAATGCACTTCAGCAATGTAGAATTGAATACCGATATAACAAACTCATCCACAATATCTACAAAAATGCAACAATGACGATAAAACTATAAGGAAAATACCAACCTCATAACTATAGAACGTGGTGTTCGACAAGGCGACACGATATCACCAAAACTGTTCATAGGTATTGAAAACTTGAGTTTTGTAAATGTCCTTAGACTTAATTTCATCATCATCGAAGTTTGAAATCTGATAACTTTGCTTGGAATAATTATTGCTTTTGGTCTTTACGAAAACGTTGATCCAATCAACCCGATCACCAGCTGATATGAGTTTTGATGTGTTTTTAAATTGTCTCTTGAAATTTGCGGACACTTCGAGGAATAAGAAGGAACGGTCAACTGTATGTACAGTTTCAATCCTATAGGAATCTAACCACAGTTTTAATTTTTTTACCCACATGAAGCTTAATCATGCGCAAATTATATATTACAGAAAATTAATGGCCTGGCTACTATCATCTATTTAGTCGAGCAAATTACCAAACACGTCCATATATTATTCAATATTACTGTAATATTTTAATACTAATTAACATTATCGAAGAATAATGCGGAAATAATTATTTCAGAATTTTTGGTATATTATCCTAAAAATCGTATACCTACTCGTTTCCAGCCTGGTGTTTCTCACCTTGCCCAATAAATAACGTAACTTATAGGACAAAAACACGCGTTTCAAGTACCACCACCAAGGGAACGCATTATAATATTTTTACGGTGCGCCGGTTAGCATTAAAACCGACACACAAGAAAATAAATGATGGTGTTCGCAGTCGCAACTTTGTTGCATCTCGCACGCAGCGCCAGCTTAATACTTAATATCTTAACTTCGAGAAAATTGTCTCTTCAACATTCTGAGATTGGGTTTTAGTTGCTTTAATTGGAACTGGTGAAGATGATGGAGCAGGAGATGTGAAGATTGTAGGGAGAGAGTACCGGTTTCGGGATCGAGACAACCGTAATTATTGGAGCAGCTCTGTTCTGCATTAAAAATTAATTTAGGTTGTTTGAAGAAGATTGGAAAACTGTTCATTCTTCTGAAATATATTTGATAACGGAGTTAGGCGTACCTCATCAGTGATCTAGTATTCTTTAGAAGAGTTTTCGAGTGGTTTCGCTCTTATGTATTGGTTTTATTTCTACCTTTATGATTCTCGCAATCAGCTGATTGGTCGCAGAGTTTCCTAATAGAAAAGTTTTCTACAATTTCCGTGATGCTCTATCTTTCTGAACATTGACTAGCTGAAATTTTCAGGGATTGTAATCCCTTTATTGAGATAAGATTCAGTGAAAATTTCAGCTTTCTATCTATAATAGAAAAAAAGTTATGCCCTTCCAAAATCTAAATCATAAGGTAAGCTACCTTCTTACTAAAACGATGAAATTTCGATTTTTTTTTTTTTGTTGAGATTTTGTATCCTAATGGTCAATTAACATACCCCAAACTCCATACACTAAACTATTCTCAGATTTGAAGCCGAAATCTATGAAAAAAGGCACTCAGAAAAATTGAAAAATTGATAAATCACCTCAAATTGGTTAACACGATTTTATCTCAAGAACTATAAGTGCAAATGAGCTGAAATTTTCAGAGATTGTAGCCCTTTGGAAGGGATAAAATTAAGTGAAAGTATCAACTTTCTATCTATAATGAAAAAAAAGTTATAACCTTTCAAAGTTTTCCAAAATCTAAATCATAAGGTAGGTGTACCTTCTTACTAAAACGATGAAATTTCAAATTTTTTCTTTGTTGAGATTTTGTATTCTAATGGTCAATTAACATACCCCAAACTCCATACACTAAACTATTCTCAGATTTGAAGCCGAAATCTATGAAAAAAGGCACTCAGAAAAATTGAAAAATTGATAAATCACCCCAAATTGTTTAACACAATTTTATCTCAGGAACTGTAAGTGCAAATGAGCTGAAATTTTCAGGGATTGTAGTCCTTTGGAAGGGATAAAATTCAGTGAAAGTTTCATCTTTCTACTATAATAGAAAAAAAATTATGACCTTTCAAATTTTTCCAAAATCTAAATCATAAGGTACCATACACTAAACTATTCTCAGATTTGAAGCCGAAATCTATGAAAAAAGGTACTCAGAAAAACTGAAAAATTGATAAATCACCCCAAATTGCTCAACACGATTTTATCTCAAGAACTATAAGTGCAAATGAGCTGAAATTTTCAGGGATTGTAGTCCTTTGGAAGCGATAAAATTCAGTGAAAGTTTCAGCTTTCTATCTATAATGGAAAAAAAGTTATGACCTTTCAAAGTTTTCGAAAATCTAAATCATAAGGTAGGTACCTTCTTACTAAAACGATGAAATTTCGAATTTTTTTTTGTTGTTGAGATTTTGTATCCTAATGGTCAATTAACATACCCCAAACTCCATACACCAAATTATTCTCAGATTTGAAGCCGAAATCTATAAAAAAAGGCATTCAGAAAAATTTAAAAATTGATAAATCACCCCAAATTACACTAAACTATTCTCAGATTTGAAGCCGAAATCTATGAAAAAAGGCACTCAGAAAAATTGAAAAATTGATAAATCACCCCAAATTGCTTAACACAATTTCATCTCAGGAACTATAAGTGCAAATGAGCTGAAATTTTCAGGGATTGAAGTCCTTTAGAAGCGATAAAATTCAGTGAAAGTTTCAGCTTTCTATCTATAATGGAAAAAAAGTTATGACCTTTCAAAGTTTTCCAAAATCTAATTCATAAGGTAGGTACCTTCTTACTAAAGCGATGTAATTTCAATTTTTTTTTGTTGAGATTTTGTATCCTAATAGTCAATTAAAATATCCCAAACTCCATACACTAAACTATTCTCAGATTTGAAGCCGAAATCTATGAAAAAAGGCACTCAGAAAAAGTCAAATATGTTGATAAATTAAAAAACTAGCAAAATTTTCAAAAAATACAAATATGTTAATATGTAATTTTATTTGTCGATATTTTTGGCAGTTATATTATTAACATTTTTGACAATTATTTTATTTTTTGACACTTTTGATAGTTTTTTTTAATTCATTAACATTTTTAACAGCTTCTCATTTATTAACATTTAAGACAGTTTTTTTATTTGACATTTTTGTTGTTCGTGACATTTAGCAATTCTGTATATGTATTTCATTTAATAACAATTGATAGTTGTTTGTTGACATTTGATACCTTTGACATTTTTTTTTATTTATTGACATTTTGATAGATTTTTCTATTGACCTTTTTGTTATTGAAAATTGACATTTATTTCATTTGTTGACAATTATTAGTTATTTTGTTTATTGACACATTTGACAATCATTGTTAAATTAGTTGACATTTGACAATTTTTTTTTTTAAATTGACATTAAATTTTTTTTTTTATTTGTCAACATTTCATAATTGTTTATAAACATTTCTCCCATTTGTTGACATTTGACACTTTTTTTGTTAATTGACATTTAACAATTGACCTTTTGTTTGGACGCCATATTGCAGTGCGCGAACATAGTTGCCAACAGTAGAAAAAAAAATTACTAGCGTTCTGTCAACTTTAAAATCCAATGTTAGTGAATAAATTACATTTAAAATTTAAATTTGCCGCCTATTACGAATGTTTTTGGAAAGAAAAGCCATCAATTTTAGCTTGTATTGGGCAGAATAGAAATAATAAAATGTCTAGTGGACAGCCCGCTAGTAATTTTTGATTTTCTTGTTTTGGGAACCATGTTCGCGCACCGCAATATGGCGTCGAAACAAAAGGTCAATTGTTTTTTTGTTAACATTAGTCACAAATTGCCTCATAATTATTTGGTTTGTTAACATTTGATATATTTGACAGTTTGTTCGTTTATTATCATTTTTGACAATTTTCTTATTTATTAACACTTTTAAAAGTTTTTTCTGTTTATTAACATTTTTGTCAGTTTTTTTATTTATTGACAATTTTGATAATTCCATTTAGTCATTGATATTTTTGATTTTTTTTTTTTATATGTTGACATTTTGACAATTGATAGTTGTTTTGTTCAGTGAGATTTGATAATTATTTCATTAGTTATTTGACAATTTTGTTTATTAACGTTTTTGACAGTTCCTTTATTTATCGACATTTTTGACAGTTTTTTTTTCTACTTGGATTGTAGTCCTTTTAAAGCGATAAAATTCAGTGAAAGTTTCAGCTTTCTATCTATAATCGAAAAAAAATTATGACCTTTCAAAGTTTTCCAAAATCTAAATCATAAGGTACCTTCTTACTAAAACGATGAAATTTCAAATTTTTTTTTGTTGAGATTTTGTATCCTAATGGTCAATTAACATACCCCAAACTCCATACACTAAACTATTCTCAGATTTGAAGTTGAAATCTATGAAAAAAGGCACTCAGAAAAACTGAAAAATTGATAAATTACCTCAAATTGCTTAACACAATTTTATCTCGGGAACTATAAGTGCAAATGAGCTGAAATTTTCAGGGATTGTAGTCCTTTAAAAGGGATAAAATTCAGTGAAAGTTTCAGCTTTCTATCTATATTAGAAAAAAAGTTATGACCTTTCAAAGTTTGCCAAAATCTAAATCATAAGGTAGGTACCTTCTTACTAAAACGATGAAATTTCAATTTTTTTTTATTGAGAATTTGTATCCTAATGGTCAATTAACATACCCCAAACTCCATACACTATATTATTCTCAGATTTGAAGCCGGAATCTATGAAAAAAGGCATTCAGAAAAATTGAAAAATTGATAAATCACCCCAAATTGCTTAACACAATTTCATCTCAGGAACTATAAGTGCAAATGAGCTGAAATTTTCAGGGATTGTAGTCCCTTGATTGCGATAAAATTCAGTGAAAGTTTCAGCTTTCTATCTATAATGGAAAAAAAGTTATGACCTTTCAAAGTTTTCCAAAATCTAAATCATAAGGTAGGTACCTTCTTACTAAAACGATGATGGACCCCGCACAAAACTTACGGAAAATGTGTTTATGTCAAATCGTCTGATTTTTTGATAGTGTGTCAAGCTCGATGTCCTGAATAAAAGTTATAATTGCGCCAAAGCCCAATAATGAACAGTTTTTGAAATAAACGCCCTTTTGTACTCTCACAAATATAGGTAAATCTTATAGACAATGACATCAAAAACTTAATTACCTACAGGTGAAAAATGCGCTGATAAGTGGAATCAAAAAACTATTGCTTTAGATCTTCCAGGAGAATGCCTTGGACTAGCAAAAAAACACTATTTCATTGGTAGTACAATTTTTGTTTATATGAGTATTTTCTATAATCAAAATGGAAAAATGGAGCTGACTTACTTTGTTTTTGAGTATTATTACTATGGCTGATGTCGATTTCCAACATCCATAACCGTTTCTAGTAGGATTGTTGAGGGATAGTGCACATTGGGTTGATGTTGCACAAAACCCCAATACCATAACAAACTTGCAATATGGCTACAACCCAATGTCCTTGCACCAGATTTGCAAGTGCAGTAATGTCCCAAAATTGCTTCTTCCACTTGTTCAGGATGTTGCTGTAGTTCCTGAACGGTTCTATAAGTAATCCATATTTGGTACTTAGTAGCATTTTTGAAGCGGGAGTAAATTCGAGCCCGAATAAATCCCGGTTCTGGGTCGAGTTGGTCTACCTGCAATTCATCATCGCTATCTCGTCGCAATTTTTCTTGTATATACGACTGCGCTAGGGTTACTTGGTACACACCAAATGTGAAATCTTTCAAATACTCAATGTTCAATTGCGGAAAGTCCACTAATTGTCCGTCATTCAGCCGTTCCCAAGCAGCATTACTCACTTGCAGACCAAATTGCTCAACCTCACCGGCTTTTTCCAACATGGATTGAGCCAGCTCAGCATTGCAGCCATTCATTTCTATAAGGGCATGGTACCTATCAATTATAGCTCCCGCAATCCGGTAAAAGGCTTATTGTTTGGCTGAAAAACTTGAACACGCTTTTAATGTGCCCATTTCGCGCTTCTACAATCCAGCGGGTTTTGGTAACCAACCGGGATTCATCTGCATCCTCAGTAGACAACTGGCGTTGTCCACGCTCCACACCACGAGGCATACGATATTGGATGCCAAGCGCCTGTAATAGTGGGATTGAATCCCTATACCCTCTATCAAGCACAATAATGTCGCCGTTCTGGAACCATTCCCTCATGTTTTCGGCATCACGTTCAAACTCATTTCGTAGGACAGCCGCATCATTATTTCGCGAGTCGGCAAAATAGGGACCTTGTATTGCCAGAATATACCCGTCTGGTGCTACTATCAGTGTAGGTTTCACAAGATGACGACCTTTGTGAATCGAAAACGTTTGCCGCAGGGTCTGGAAGTTGGAGCTTTTAGGAACATAAGGAATACGTGCCATCAATATATGCAATAACTCTCGAGGTGCCCGGATTCTCATTGTAAAGTATATTCGCAAAGGGAGGTACATGAGTTTCAATAAATGCGGCGCGATCAATTTCTGTAAAACCGATATTTTGAGGTACAAATCTTTGTAATAGAGATTGCCTCACGGTTGCTATCGCGAGACTTGCAGTTTGACGGCTTCTGTAATTGAAAATAGCCTTAACGAAACTATCCGACAATCCCTGTCGCATTTTGCACAAAAAGGCCAGTAGATATTTTCTGGAAATATATCTATAACCATTCTCTATCTATCGGTATAGGATCGCAAAGATCATATAAACTTCTAAACTGAACTTTCGTGATAGGGGCGATGCTTTCAAAGTCTGCATCAGAAAAATAATCTTCGCTATCAACTTTGGGATGTTCATTAGCTGTATTTCTCAAGTGTTTCAAAAACTTTTGCAACTCTCGACCTGGAATTATGTAGGGCCTGTTTACAAATCTCAAACCTGGCAGAAGTCGTTGCAGAAGAAAACCGTTTCCGACCAAATGGTGAGCACAACTTTTGACATATTCTGGAACCTATATGTCCCTATTAAGGAAGATATTCACCCTGGCCTCGGTAGATAATCGGGGTTCATTTGGTGAGTTGCAAATGAGACACGAATGGCTTGAACTTTGCATCAAAACATTGAGCCGCAAACAAGCGGGATCTCGCTGAAGAGCATTTATTTCCCTAATAATGGATCTGTTGCAGCTGGACAAATTCTTGTGAGTTCATTGATTTCTATAATAGGCCTGATGTTTGCTAGACGCCTTTGTTGAGCTGTGGCACACTTATCGGCATTTTCATCTCCAACAAGACGCACCATTAATCTGGAAGGAAGTGCCGCAGGACATATGAAACAGTGCAATATATTCCTCATTGCCATGATCAAAAAGACTTTATGAATCGGAAGAAAAATGGATCAAACTATAAAACAATTTACGGTTGCGGAACTGTACGGTTGATGTAAGGTTGATGTTGAGTTGTGCAAGTAAAAGTTTAAGTGCGGGGAAACTTTTGAACTTTTTGGAATTCATCTATCTATTTTTACCTGTCAAACGCTGTCAATACAGTTCAATTCCGATTCTAAAAAAATGAAAACGCTTCAGCGCATTTTTCACCTGTAGGCAATTAATTTTTTGATGTCATTGTCTATAAGATTTACCTATATTTATGAGAGTACAAAAGGGCGTTTATTTCAAAAACTGTTCATTATTGGGCTTTGGCGCAATGATAACTTTTATTCAAGTCATCGAGCTTGACACACTATCAAAAAATCAGACGATTTGACATAAACACATTTTCCGTAAGGTTTGTGCGGGGTCCTTTCAAATTTTTTCTTTGTTGAGATTTTGTATCCTAATGGTCAATTAACATACCCCAAACTCCATACACTAAACTATTCTCAGATTTCAAGCCAAAATCTATGAAAAAAGGCACTGGGCGCGTTCTTTTATTCAGCAATGCATCCATCTGCTGCCATCATAATAAGACAGACATTCCTATTTTCTATGAGCTAGACAAAGAAAGGCTGATTACTGATGGATCCACCGCTGAATAAAAGAAAGCGCCCACTCAGAAAAACTGAAAAATTGATAAATCACCTCAAATTGCTTAACACAATTTTATCTCGGGAATAATCTATAATAGAAAAAAAGTTATGACCTTTCAAAGTTTTCCAAAATCTAAATCATAAGATAGGTACCTTCTTACTGAAACAATGAAATTTCAATTTTTTTTTGTCGAGATTTTGTACCCTAATAGTCAATTAACATACCCCAAACCCCATTCACTAAATTATTCTCAGATTTGAAGCCGAAATCTATGAAAAAAGGCACTCAGAAAAATTGAAAAATTGATAAATCACCCAAAATTCTTTAAAATGATTTTATCTCAGCCCCCACAATCTACATCTACAATCTACATGGTACTTGCTGTCTTTTTCTATTTTTTCCGAAATCAATAGAGAGGGGATGTCAATAGAGATAGAGAAAATATCTCTATTCGTTACAGAATCCCAGCTCAGGGTACTTATAACCTTTATAACTTGAAAATGTTATAGAATTTGCTCCAAATTGAGTTCTTATTGTTTATGTAATTGTTTGCGATCCACTACCACATCCATCTCTTGACAGGTGATTAATATTTCATGTAATAACATTGTGGGGAGTGTTTTGAGTCCTGTTCCTATGTTTTCTAGTGGTATTTCTTGTATCTAAAGTTCTGGAGTATCTGGAGTTTATCATCATTTGGCCTCTATGGTTCCGTGTTCCAAAACCAAAATTCCCAAATAATGGCGACACACTCGAAAACTTGACATAGAAAGTCTATTCAGAGAAAAGTAGTTGTAATTTCAAAATAATAGCCTATTCTGTCGCATTCGCCATTCTTTGTTCAAAACAATAAATACGACATTGACCCATATTATAATCGAATTTAATAGGTTCAGAGAGGAACCACATAACTTGAATTTATTGTCACTTGAACACTCGATTTCAATAAACTCGAGTAATAAGAATAATTTCAAAGTTAGCAAGTGAATCTCGACAAACATTGGAACATAAATTCCTCTTGAGACCGGAAAAAGGCAAAAATAATAAAAGTGCCGTTGCCGATGAAAAATTCCGATTTGTCCGAACGACGTTAGAACAACATCGAAAACACACACAAACAAAACGAAATAGGACATAATTTCATTGTTCAACGGCGCACAAATATGCTGCAATGCCGCATTCCGTTGAGACGAACCCCGTGTATGTCTATCGCCAGTATCGGATCGAGTTTTATTTTCGTTGATTGTCCATGAAATTCTGATCAAAGTTGTTCAGGGCACACACGAGATTTTTTCTGGACAAAATGAGTCTTACAGATCAAATAATCAGAATGCAACTACAAATTCTTGTTCCAGTTTCTAGCAATTTTGAAGCATGAAATCATCTCCTTATTACTTATACTATCATATTTGTGCAAATTTGTTAAATTATTTTAAAACATTGTTGCACTATTTGCTATCGATAACATCCTTTACGTACCCAGATAACCATGTCAAGAATGCCTTGTTAGCATGAAATATTTATTAATTAACTTGTAAAAATGATAATTTCTTCGTAATAATAATACTTTTCCCGTTAGTTGAAAGTTTAACGAGCTTCCTGTGCACATGTGTGTTTGACAACAGAACGGTAGATTTTCACGAAATGGAAAAAATCCTCAATTAACATCGACCCTACAGAAGTTAATGATATAGATTCCAGAATATTCGTAAAAAAAAATATTTTGTGTCACACGAGGTTAATATGGCATAATGCCCTGACCTATAACAAAAAATTCCGCCACTGAGAAGTCGGTTCCGCAGATATTCACACACCTATTACAGACGCTATATAACAATGTGGGAGTATTCGATGTATGGTATGTACTGTAGTTAGATGTCGACATAATTTACATGCAAAATCTAGTTAACAACATGCAATAATTATTTTATGAAAATACAAAATTATTCTTATTTTGTTTTACAAGAATTATTCATCATAGGAAAAATATTTTGAAACAAATACGGATTTACAATTATATTCACAACATAAGACATATACATAGGTATACATATTGAAATTTTTTTTGGTGCAGATTACTCAAAGTTCTGCAGCCTAAGATTTAGACATTTTTGAGTATACAATGAAAACATCTCTAGTTAAATTTTAGCTCTAGTAGGGCTAGGAATCGAATTTCCGTTCTTCTGTAGCTCAAGTTTTAGCTCTTTGAGATCTGCAAGAATGAAAAATGAGCCGTTCTAGCTCAATTATAACTCTAGAACTCACTGTCTTATACTGCTCCAGTTCAATTCATATGCACTATGTTCAAAAAAAAATTTAATCAGATCACGATCCGGTTCATTTTTAATCACCTAATGCATCACGCAAAAAAGTAGGTTACTCACGATTCGAGAAAAAAAGGGCGCAGGCAATTTTTGTTTTATTAATAAGTCGGTCATTGTTTGGTTTGTAGTAATTGGTGCAACACGTGACAATCTAATGTAAGAAAACAATAGTTTATTACAATATTTTTCAATTATTACAGGGTGGACAAAAAAAGGGCAAACTACTTATGCTTTTTTTGCCGAAACCGTGGGGAATTTGGAGGAATTTGTGGGAAATTAGAGGAATGTATGAGAAATTGGCGGAATTTATTGGTTTTAACACTAGGCGTGATAAAAATAAAAAAATTCATTTTTCATCTAGAATAGTTTTGGAGTTTTCCAGGGAATTTGCAGAGAATTTGCAAGCAGTTTGGAGCAATTTTTAGGGAATTTGCGTAAAGTTTAAGGAATTACACGCACAAATTCAGAAGGGTGGTTTACACCATAGACCTTGTTCACCTTGGCAAAAATTTCAATTTTTTTTTTTGTCCAGATTTTGTATCCGAATGGTCATTTGGGATCCCCTTAACTCCATACACTAAATTATAGCCGACATCTATGAAAAAAGGCACTCAGGAAAATTGAAAAATTGATAAGTCACCCCAAATTGCTTAACACGATTTTATCTCAGGAACTATAAGTCCAAATGAGTTGAAATTTCCAGGGATTGTAGTCCTCTACTGGAATAAGAATCGCTAAAAATTTCAGCTTTAGGTATATCTTTAATAGAAAAAAAGTTATGACCTTCCAAAGTTTTCAAAAATCTAAATCATAAGGTACCTACCTTCTTACTAAATGGATGAAATTTCAAAATTTTTTTTGTTGAGATTTTGTGTCCTAATGGTCATTTGGAATCCCCCAAACTTCATACACTAATTTATTCTCAGATTTGAAGCCGAAATCTATGAAAAAAGGCACTCAGAAAAATTGAAAAATTGATAAATCACCCCAAATTGCTTAACACGATTTTATCTCAGGAACTATAAGTCCAAATGAGTTGAAATTTTCAGGAATTGTAGTCCTCTACTGGAATAAGAATATCTGAAAATTTCAGCTTTATATCTTTAATTAAAAAAAAGTTATGACCCTCCAAAGTTTTCCAAAATCTAAATCATAAGGTAGGTACCTTCTTACTAAATGGATGAAATTTCAAAATTTTTTTTGTTGAGATTTTGTGTCCTAATGGTCATTTGGAATCCCCCAAACTTCATACACTAATTTATTCTCAGATTTGAAGCCGAAATCTATGAAAAAAGGCACTCAGAAAAATTGAAAAATTGATAAATCACCCCAAATTGCTTAACACGATTTTATCTCAGGAACTATAAGTCCAAATGAGTTGAAATTTTCAGGGATTGTAGTCCTCTACTGGAATAAGAATCGCTAAAAATTTCAGCTTTATATCTCTAATAGAAAAAAAGTTATGACCTTCCAAAGTTTTTCAAAATCTAAATCATAAGGTAGGTACCTTCTTACTAAATGGATGAAATTTCAAAATTTTTTTCGTTGAGATTTTGTGTCCTAATGGTCATTTGGAATCCCCCAAACTTCATACACTAATTTATTCTCAGATTTGAAGCCGAAATCTATGAAAAAAGGCACTCAGAAAAATTGAAAAATTGATAAATCACCCCAAATTGCTTAACACGATTTTATCTCAGGAACTATAAGTCCAAATGAGTTGAAATTTTCAGGGATTGTAGTCCTCTACTCGAATAAGAATCGCTAAAAATTTCAGCTCTATATCTTTAATAGAAAAAAAGTTATGACCTTCCAAAGTTTTCCAAAATCTAAATCATAAGGTAAGGTACCTTCTTACTAAATGGATGAAATTTCAATTTTTTTTTTGTTGAGATTTTGTGTCCTAATCGTCATTTGGGATCCTCCAAACTCTATACACTAATTTATTCTCAGATTTGAAGCCGAAATCTATGAAAAAAGGCACTCAGGAAAATTGAAAAAGTGATAAGTCACCCCAAATTGCTTAACACGATTTTATCTCAGGAACTATAAGTCCAAATGAGTTGAAATTTCCAGGGATTGTAGTCCTCTACTGGAATAAGAATCGCTAAAAATTTCAGCTTTATACCTTTAATAGAAAAAAAGTTATGACCTTCCAAAGTTTTTCAAAATCTAAATCATAAGGTAGGTACCTTCTTACTAAATGGATGAAATTTCAATTTTTTTTTTGTTGAGATTTTGTGTCCTAATGGTCATTTGGAATCCCCCAAACTTCATACACTAATTTATTCGCAGATTTGAAGCCGAAATCTATGAAAAAAGGCACTCAGAAAAATTGAAAAATTGATAAATTACCCCAAATTGCTTAACACGATTTTATCTCAGGAACTATAAGTCCAAATGAGTTGAAATTTCCAGGGATTGTAGTCCTCTACTGGAATAAGAATCGCTAAAAATTTCAGCTTTATATCTCTAATAGAAAAAAAGTTATGACCTTCCAAAGTTTTTCAAAATCTAAATCATAAGGTAGGTACCTTCTTACTAAATGGATGAAATTTCAAAATTTTTTTCGTTGAGATTTTGTGTCCTAATGGTCATTTGGAATCCCCCAAACTTCATACACTAATTTATTCTCAGATTTGAAGCCGAAATCTATGAAAAAAGGCACTCAGAAAAATTGAAAAATTGATAAATCACCCCAAATTGCTTAACACGATTTTATCTCAGGAACTATAAGTCCAAATGAGTTGAAATTTTCAGGGATTGTAGTCCTCTACTGGAATAAGAATCGCTAAAAATTTCAGCTTTATATCTCTAATAGAAAAAAAGTTATGACCTTCCAAAGTTTTTCAAAATCTAAATCATAAGGTAGGTACCTTCTTACTAAATGGATGAAATTTCAACTTTTTTTTTGTTGAGATTTTGTGTCCTAATGGTCATTTGGATTCCCCCAAACTTCATACACTAATTTATTCTCAGATTTGAAGCCGAAATCTATGAAAAAAGGCACTCAGAAAAATTGAAAAATTGATAAATCACCCCAAATTGTTTAACACGATTTTATCTCAGGAACTATAAGTCCAAATGAGTTGAAATTTTCAGGAATTGTTGTCCTCTACTGGAATAAGAATAGCTGAAAATTTCAGCTTTATATCTTTAATAAAAAAAAAGTTATGACCCTCGAAAGTTTTCCAAAATCTAAATCATAACCTTCTTACTAAATGGATGAAATTTCAAAATTTTTTTTGTTGATATTTTGTGTCCTAATGGTCATTTGGAATTCCCCAAACTTCATACACTAATTTATTCTCAGATTTGAAGCCGAAATCTATGAAAAAAGGCACTCAGAAAAATTGAAAAATTGATAAATCACCCCAAATTGCTTAACACGATTTTATCTCAGGAACTATAAGTCCAAATGAGTTGAAATTTTCAGGGATTGTAGTCCTCTACTCGAATAAGAATCGCTAAAAATTTCAGCTCTATATCTTTAATAGAAAAAAAGTTATGACCTTCCAAAGTTTTCCAAAATCTAAATCATAAGGTAAGGTACCTTCTTACTAAATGGATGAAATTTCAATTTTTTTTTTGTTGAGATTTTGTGTCCTAATCGTCATTTGGGATCCTCCAAACTCTATACACTAATTTATTCTCAGATTTGAAGCCGAAATCTATGAAAAAAGGCACTCAGGAAAATTGAAAAAGTGATAAGTCACCCCAAATTGCTTAACACGATTTTATCTCAGGAACTATAAGTCCAAATGAGTTGAAATTTCCAGGGATTGTAGTCCTCTACTGGAATAAGAATCGCTAAAAATTTCAGCTTTATACCTTTAATAGAAAAAAAGTTATGACCTTCCAAAGTTTTTCAAAATCTAAATCATAAGGTAGGTACCTTCTTACTAAATGGATGAAATTTCAATTTTTTTTTTGTTGAGATTTTGTGTCCTAATGGTCATTTGGAATCCCCCAAACTTCATACACTAATTTATTCGCAGATTTGAAGCCGAAATCTATGAAAAAAGGCACTCAGAAAAATTGAAAAATTGATAAATTACCCCAAATTGCTTAACACGATTTTATCTCAGGAACTATAAGTCCAAATGAGTTGAAATTTTCAGGAATTGTAGTCCTCTACTGGAATAAGAATAGCTGAAAATTTCAGCTTTATATCTTTAATTAAAAAAAAGTTATGACCCTCCAAAGTTTTCCAAAATCTAAATCATAAGGTAGGTACCTTCTTACTAAATGGATGAAATTTCAAAATTTTTTTTGTTGATATTTTGTGTCCTAATGGTCATTTGGAATCCCCCAAACTTCATACACTAATTTATTCTCAGATTTGAAGCCGAAATCTATGAAAAAAGGCACTCAGAAAAATTGAAAAATTGATAAATCACCCCAAATTGCTTAACACGATTTTATCTCAGGAACTATAAGTCCAAATGAGTTGAAATTTTCAGGAATTGTAGTCCTCTACTGGAATAAGAATAGCTGAAAATTTCAGCTTTATATCTTTAATAAAAAAAAAGTTATGACCCTCCAAAGTTTTCAAAAATCTAAATCATAAGGTAGGTACCTTCTTACTAAATGGATGAAATTTCAATCAAAGGCACTCAGAAAAATTGAAAAATTGATAAATCACCCCAAATTGCTTAACACGATTATATTTCAGGAACTATAAGTCCAAATCTAAATCATAAGGTGGCAAATTTACCCTGCTGGTAAAACTAATGCAATTTTCAACTTGACCAGCAGGATAAATTTGCCAATAACGTTACCAGTCGGTCCATAATTTGGCCCTTAATTGATTCTTCAGATGATGTTTTTTTGGTGTAATAAGTCACATATTTCTCTTATAATCCATTAGCAAATTTTTAGTTTTTTGTACAGTTGAGCTCCTGGGGCTTTGGTTTCAATTCTCAAAAAACCTATACTTGAAGAAAATATTCAATAGTGAATTTTATTTATTGACAATTTGGTGACTGTGCCATAATGCAAATAGCAATCAACGATGTTTTCTTTATAAGTAAGTTGCAAAAAATGATGCAAACGTTCGTTTTGAAGAAGTCATTAAAATTATAAATTAATAACAACATATTTACCAAAAATGAAAAATGATACTTGATGATATATTAGAAAAGTCGGTCAACCTACAGAATGGGTGAATTCAATGGTAGTAGCAAAAAAACCTGATAATTCTTCAAGAATATGTTTAGATCCCCAAAATCTGAATATTCCTGAAAGATATGATTTACCAACTTTTGAACAAGTGGTATCAAACATGGGAAGACCTAAAATATTTACAACCCTTGATGCGAGTAAAGGATTCTACTAAATTAAGCTGGATAACCATAGTCAACTTTTAATTTGGCAGATATTGTTATAAGAGAATGCCATTTGGCCTTTGCTCAGCACCTGAAGTGTTCCAACCAACTTTAGTTGAGATTTTTGGAGACTTAACTGGCGTAGAAGTTTACATAGATGACATTTTAATCTATAATGAAAGTAAAGAAGATCATTTAAAGAAATTGATTGAAGTTCTTGAGAGAGTGAGAAGTGCTAATGTAAAGTTTAACAAAAGCAAATGCAAGTTTGTAGTAAGAGAGGTGAAATATTTGAGTGCGGAAGGACCCGATAATGACAAAGTGCAAGCTATTCTGAATCTTGAGGTACCAAAAGATAAAAAAGAACTACAGACCATTTTGTCTTCATAAGCTGCAATTAATCGATGAAATGAAAATATGTATATTCAATCTCAGAAATTTTCTAGAACTAAAATTTGCCTTGACCCTGTACATTCCGAGAAAATTGCTATTTTTGAAACCAAAAATCCACTTAAGCCGAGTGACTATGTAAGGTCGGGGTTATCGAAATGATGCTGCAATCATTACACGATTATTGGAATGTTTCATTTGTACAGAGTCTTGACAAAATTACTATTTAATAAAAATTATCCCACAACTAATATTAATTAGAAACAAACATAAACGAGCTGTTAAACAACTTAGCGCATTATTAATTAATCCCGCTAATTTCTATTTTAATCCAGCCAAAACCAGTTAAAATATTTAATATAAAAGCTGCAATTATGCCTCGTTTTAAATTAATATTGTACCAAAACGGGGGTTTTGCAATTATTCTCAAAAACGATCTCGATCGAACTGGTATAGTATCAATGTGACTGTCGTGTGGTAGTTGATGTAACCCAGAGAAAGTATCAATAATTTAATCCCGGTACCAACTTTTTAAAAATTATGCCTCACATTTTATTGGCGGATTAGATTAATTGCTGTATTTGGTTTTTATCTTTTCGTTCGGCATCGCGTCTGTCTGTGATTTATCTTTTTTGTAGTTGTTGCGCGACCTGAGAGAAATTACACTTATTTTGTGGAGCGTACTGTGAGAATTTTGTAAGTATTTTTGTTTTTTTATTAGTATATTATGTATTAACAATCTTTGAGTTTCTTTAATCAATAACCTCTAGTTTAAGTTAATTTCAGTTAAACTGAAGCTAAATTGTTGCTTATCTAACGATTTGAAAACTAGGGTTGAATATTTCTCTAAACTTGTATAATTGAATTCAGGATTTGCTACAAATTTACTTTTTCTCTTTGATTAGAATTATAGGGTATCCTGCGATAAATGTAATCCCAGCCATGTTATTATCGAAAAAAAAATATAACGTTTATCACTTTATACAATGTTTAAATTTAGCAATTTGTAATGTGGTACATAAACTTTTCAGGTATATAATGATAATTCTATACATAACATATTGCAATTGAATATCGATAATCCTAAAGAATACTACATTCTATTACATCATACATTTTACAGTAAACAAAAACATAAGGGCAGTGCTTAACAGCCAAACACACACCAGAAAAAATTAAGAACAATACCAATGATCACAGGAACTGGTGAAAGTTTGAGAGGTGCACTCGAAGTTCACTGTATTTTTTCCCACATCAGTACGGCTATAGTTCCAGGAAAATAGTTCAGATAGTCTAGTGGAACGAGCTGGTATTTTGAAATTGAACAATGATAGGAGCTCAGGGCAGTCAACAATACCAGTATTTTATGTACAAATGCTATTGAAAGCTTTGTCCTCCGACCCTCTCTAAAGAGTCAAGCCCTAACATTGCATTTTGCTCAGAATGCGTAAGGTTATCTTTATCCTCGTTCATTTAGATAACAAACTTTGTCTGAACTCTCTCTAGCCTTTTGATGTGGGTTTTATATTAGGGAGACCATATTATTATTTGACAACAATATTTTAAGAGACTTCTTATGAGTACGCAATAACTAGATTTTAATGTCTCGTTGTTTTTGAACTCCCAACACTGCCTCATTACAAATCCGGACAACCTCTGAATCAAACAAGACACCCCAGATCGTTAGCTGTGCAAACCACTGGAAGCTGTGAGTTGTTGATATAGTGGGAATGCAATATTTTTTTCTTTTTTCTTGAAATTTACACTTAGATACATTTAATGACATATCAATGCATACGCACCAATTTGACAGTTTTGTGATTTCATTCTGCAAAACGAGGTAATTGTCTATGATATATTTTTGAAGATTTCAAGATCTTCTGCAAAAAAGAAGCAGTTGCATTCATCGTTGATAAACACCAAGAATGAAATTGGACCCAAAATGAAAACCATGGGGAACGCCCGAGTACACTTGTAAAGTTTCTGGACATATTGCCACAGTGTCTTATAATCTGGGTGCAGTTTTGCATGTAATCAACAATCCATGACAGTAGGGGAACAACTATTAGACTGGTAGACATTTGCAGAAATTTTACTACGAGCAGCATTTCGTGCGACATTCGGCAACTGGACGTTTCTAAGCTATTTCGACCCCGCTGAATCCGAATCCGGATGTTGCCAAGCTGAATTTTGCCTCCAAAGGCCTCAAATCCAAGATGGCGGCCAAACTAAGGGCCCAAATTACATTTTTCTTAAAATGTATCGTTATGTACAGCCGAGATGTCGTTTCATATGTTTTTGGGGTCGCTAAATATGAATAGGAGTACCGAAAGTTGATTCGGATGCCGGAAGTACCATAATTCAAGATGGTGGCCGTCAGGGGCCTAAATACAGAACTTTCCGAAGTTGGCATATTGTCAAGTATGCGGCGTATCGGCACGTTCTTGACGTCGACTAGATCAAAAATTAACACCAGAAATCGATTAGACAACCGGAAGTACCGTAATCCCAGATGGTGACCGGTGGGGGCCCAAATCCCAAACTTCAAAAAGTTACTATAATATAACGTGCTGGGTATGACCACAAGTGTTTTGGAGGTTGCTAAACACGAATTTGAGGTTAAAAAAGCGATAGGAAACATGTTAACACAAATTTGCCGAAATAAAATAGTACCAAAGACATAGGTAATCCATGGTCAGGAACAAAAATTGAATGTCAGAAATTTGAAATGTTGCATGCTTTCGGCTTTTTTCAAAAAGGATGCCCTATATTTGGTTCTATATTCTTGAAGAGCACAATTTCCCCATTCCAAAACTATATAGTTCGTCTAAATTTGGTAAAGCCGTCTCCAACATATTTGGTTCTAAAAATTTTAAAAATACTATAAGCAGACGAACCAAGTACCTTAAATTTTACTTGCAGCTTTCACCTGTATAGGTAGAATGGTTCACAAAATCCGTATTAGGATAGTATTTTTAAAATTCTTGGAACCAAATATATGAAAGATTGCTCAATCAAATATAGATCGGGGTATTGTGCTCTTCAAGAATATAGAATGAAATATAGGGCATCCCATTTGAAAAAATCTGAAAGCATGCAAAATTTCACATTTCTGGGGTGTCAATATATAAAAAAAACACCCTGTTCAAATAAGTGGATTATTGCGGAACTTGTGGGTGGACCTCTGCGGGACGAGCGCAGCGAGTTCCGCAGCCATCTACTCATCAATATACTGTTGAACTATTCAAAAACGACACTCACCTGACACGTGTAGTTTTTGAACTAATGAGAAAAATTCACAACTGAGTGAATCAGGTTAGTATTGTACTTGAACAACATATTGGTAAATAGATGGCTGGGACCACCCATAAGTTCCGCAACAATCCACTCCTTTGTACTTGAATAATTTATCACAATATAATACTAGTTTGGTAAAGTAACAGTAAAATTCCTGTTAAAAGGCAAATTGACAAAAAGTGGATAATTTTACAAATTCTGACTTTATATAATAAGCTTTTTTTCAAGTACAAATGAGTGGATTGTTGCGGAAGTTATGGGTGGACCTCTGCGGGACGGGCGGCATTCACATCAAAGTAGCATGCCAGCCACAGCAGAGTAGCATGCTACGTGCGACTTGCTGCTAGGAAGCAAGAAGCATGCTACCTATTTTAGAACATTGAACTAGCGTCGCAAAAATGCGACGTGGCAACATGTGTTTTAAACCGAATTTTCGCGACGAACTACTTCCATGATTTCATGAACACAAACACTCATGACGTCATATTGAACGTAGTTCGTCGGAAGCACGGACGAAGCTTCTAGACAGCGTTCAAACTCATGAAGTCAACAGACGAACTATGGTTCGTTCTGGGATGAACTACGCGAAATTCAGTTAGGTATATATTTTGATAGTTTTCGTGCTTCCTGCTTCCTAGCAGCAAGTCGCATGTCGCAAACTCTGATATGAATGCTTACTTAGGTTCGGCGAAAGGTAAACGGAGCTTTAACAAGCTTAGGTTAATTAAAACGTATTTTATGTAACTTTGGGCCGATTTATCAATTAAGGGATAACTCGCAGAGTTTGCTGACCCAACTCTAACTCTGGGCTAACTACCTAGTTAAGTCGAAAGGTGTTTATTTAAGCTTTATTAACCCAGGGCTGGTAAGCTCTCGGGTTCTTCGAAGGTTGGCATTACTTATGGAACGTAGCCAGCTTACTTTTATTGTTTTTTATGCTTTTTTTGACATTTTCTGCTCATAACCTTACTTATTTTTGTTATTTCTTCCTTTTTCTTCCGTTTTCGTAGATGGGCATTCATACCAAAGTAGTATGTGACGTGCGACTTTCTGCTAGAAAGCAGGGAGCATGTTGCAACTTGCGTTTTCCATGTTTACAGTCATACCAAAGTTGCACAGTGCTATCCTATTTATCGACAATCCTCTACGATCAAAAATCTATAAGCAACGTTTGTGCGTTTCGCAAATACGTCGCAAACTAAATACCATTTGTTACATGCTTCAATCACTCCGGTGTGAAATCAGCCATATATTTCTAAAGGTTCGAAAATAGTAGCACTAATAGCATGCTTCTTGCTTTCTAGCAGCAAGTCGTACATCGCATGTTACTTTTGGTGTGAATACCCACTAGCGGAAAGTTTAGTTTCGTGTGTTCTGTGTAAAAATAGACAATATACTCGAATTCTCAACAAACATAGGTTTGTTGGAATTTCAAGTCTATGTTCTATTTGTTCTAGAGCAAATACAATTGTTTCTTTTCGCAAGCGAAGAAGGAAGAAGTCGACGTCGTCAAAATCGTCAAAGGGATTTGACCGAAACCTTATGTGCCTGTGGTAGAGGCGCTGCTCATGCATGTTCTAGAAATACTAGAATATCTCGATCATCATCACTGAAATCTAGGTCCTCTATCTCTTTAAAAGCCAAAACCAGCACTTTTTAAGAAAATTCACAAAGAAAATAAGAGAAAATTTTGAGGTTAACCCTAGGTCAAATACCTACGCTAACTTGCCGTGAAAGCGCGGGTTAACTTTTTCCAGGAATAACTTTCGAGTTAGCAGTTGACCCTGGATGGATAAACACTTGTCACAACCTGGACCCAAGGTTATCCGTAACTTATGGGGTAACCTTCTATATTGATAAACCGGCCCTTATGTTAATAAGTGTTAATAAATAATTATTACCAAAGTTGATTGACGATCTCATCAAAGAACGAGAAGCAAATTTAATGTTGGTAAAAAAAGGGATCTCCTACCTTAGATACCAACGGTATCAATAAACATAGATTCTTTCAAATTTCAATTGAATATAGATAGATAGGGACATATGAGTTTTGGGCAAAATTTATGCAAGTACGATTCACATTTGAATTAGAGGCGCTAATGTCAGATCTCGTTCTATCCTAAAAGTGGGCTCGGGCCGGCACTGGCTGCGGAACTCGCTACGCTCGTCCCGCAGAGGTCCACCCATAAGTTCCGCAACAATCCACTCGTTTGTACTTGAATAACTTGTCACATTCTGTTACTAGTTTGGTAAAGTAACATTACTAATTCTTGTTGAAAGGCAAATTGACAAAAAATTAATAATCATAATCTTACAAATTTTGACTTTATATAATAAGTTATTGTTCAAGTGCAATTAAGTGAATTATTGCGGAACTTATGGGTGGACCTCTGCGGGACGAGCGCAGCGAGTTCCGCAGCCATCTACTCACCAATATACTGTTGAACTATTCAAGTAAGACATTCACCTGGAACGTGTAGTTTTTAAACTAATGAGAATAACTCACATTTGAGTGAGTCAGGTTAGTATCGTAATTAAACGACATATTGATGAATAGATAGAGGTCCACTCATAAGTTCCGCAACAATCCACTTGTTTGTACTTGAATAACTTGTCACATTATGTTACTAGTTTCGTAAAGTAACATTACTAATCCCTGTTAAAAGGCAAATTGACAAAAAGTGGATAATCTTACAAATTCTGACTTTACATAATAAGTTATTGTTCAAGTACAGGGTGTTTTTTTATATATTAACACCCCACCTACAGCCTTCACCTTTACAGGTAGATGAAAGATATAAATACGAAAGTTGTACAGTATTGGCTACACTTTTAAAATCCATGGTCAGAAACAATAATCGAATATCAGAAATGTGAAATGTTGCATGCTTTCAGCTTTTTTGAAATGGGATGCCTTATATATGGTTCTATGTTCTTGAAAAGCATATTTTCCCGATTCCAAAACTATATGCAAATAAAGTCATATTATTATTATTATTATTATTATTATTATTATATACATAGTTTGTCTATATTTGGTTGAGCCGTCTCTAACATAATTGGTTTTAAAAATTTTAAAAATACTATCAGAGAAACCAAGTACCTCAAATTTTACCTGCAGCTTCCACCAGGGTCCTTATTCTTGAGACAGGGGAGCAGCGTTCCCAGGAGAACGAGTGTTCTGTCTTTGTTACTCGTATTATCAGTTGCATATCATTGAGAAAGACAGAATACTTGTTCTCCTGGGAACGCTGCTCCCTGCTCCCCTGTTTCAAGAATAAGCACCCTGGAATGGTTCACAAAATCCGTAGTAGAATAGTATTTTTACAATTTTTGGAGCCGAATATATGAGAGACTGTTCAATGAAATATAGACAAACTATATATTTTTGGAATCGGGGCATTGTGGTCCTCAATAATATAGGATGAAATATAGGGTATCCCATTTGAAAAAAGCTGGAAGCATGCAAAATTTCCCATTTCTGATATTCAAATTTTGTTTCTGACCATGGTTTCTAAAAATTCAGCCAAAACTGTACAATTTTTTTATTTACACCTTTCTTCTAGCTGTAAAGGTAAAGGTTGTAGGTGGGGTGTCAATATATAAAAAAACACTCTGTACCTAGTTCCTTATTTTAAAAAATGAGAGTATCTGTTAGATCTATTGAACAATTTCTCATTTCAAAAGATCTCTTGTTGTTTCTGATTCTTTAGACGATTTTGGAGTTTTTAATGAAAAGAGTTGATACAAAACTTTCCCTTAAAATCTCCTGTTATTTGATACATATTTCATCAAATTTCTTTTGAATTTTTCACGTCTTCTTCAAAGTGGCTTGACAATTCTTCATATTTTGTGAGATTCCTCCAAACATCCAATAACTCTTACTTCTCCAATGGAAAAAGCAGATACAGATTAGTAGAAAAGCACATTACACTTTGTCACAAGGAAATAAGGAAATAATCATTTGCCAACTCTTTTTTTTACTAAATATTTCCTCTAAATTCCTTTGAACTTTTTCCGACTTTCTCGAATCAACTCATCATACTATTTTCTCAGATTTCTTTCCACACGTCTGTTCCTTCAACAGGATTGGCGAAAACCCGGATTTTTGAAAATTTTTATTGGGTTTTTGGGTTATTGCGATACTTTTTGTAGTTTTTTTGTTTATTTTTACTTTACTAGACAAAATTGTATATTTCTTTCAGCAATTGTACCTGAGAATTGAAAAATTTCCAAAAATAACACTAAGACAGTTTTTGCATTACAGCTACGTTGATTTTCATCTGAATTCAATGTAACTAAGCTCAAATGAAAGCCAATTAAATTATCTACAAACCCATAAGTCAAGATTTTAATTTGGTATCAATAGTTTTGCACCTGAGAAGCTTCAAAATTACATTTATCGAACATTAAAAATTTTCCAAAAAAGTATTCCTTGGTCTCCTTTCATTTTATGATTGCTTTCTTTAAAATAGATCTACAGTTGCTGAACCACTTTATCAATTATAAAAAAAAAATCAGCATTCAATTGATCACTTGTCCATCAAGCAGCGTTGGAGAAACTCAAAAAGATGTTAACTTCAGATTAATTGTTAATAAATTTCAATCCTTTTTTACCGTTGGTCCTTGCTGGAGATGCAAGTAATGTAGGAGTTGGAGCTGTGTTACCTCACAGTATTGATGGTAAGAAAATGCCAATTGCTTTTGCTTCAAAAACTTTAAATAGCAGGTACTTACTGAAAAGAATTTCGCTTAAATAAACAAACAAGAACTTCCAATTATTTTTGGAGTAAAAACATTCCATGAATACTTGTCTGGTAGAGGAAGTAGAGTTGTAATTCCTCCTCCATTACGAAAAAGAATTTTAAAATTGCTACATGCTCCTCATCTTGGAATAGTTAAGATGAAATCTTGTGCTAGAGCATTTCGTCGCTGTCATTACGAAGTGGCCAATCTATAATTTAACAACTTTTCAGGAGAGCGTTTTGCAGAAAACTCTACTGTTCATTTTATCTGTAGCACTGGATATAATTCATTATCAGAACTTGTTTTTTCATATATAACACAAAAGTATACTTAGAACATTGATACATATCTTTCTTTAAAGAAAAGATTGGACTTTTTCTGTAAATAAATTATTAAGAAGATAGGCCTGTTCGTAATAACAAAAACACATGTTTGGCTGTTTGACAAAGCAGATATGCCCCTTTGTTGAAACTGAAACAACTATATTTCTGTGGAAAAAAATCAGATGAATCATTTTTTTTTTCCTTTGAATAAGAAGAAAAGGGATAAAAAAAACCATACAGTAGCCCCGAGCATCTACTCGAACTTCACCAATGTAATAACTCTTTTAGAATGTCAATGGGAAGCTACAAAATGGCGTCAGACATGATTCAATGAGCTGATATTTCTCAATGTTCAATTTTTGAATGTTCCTGGATCTTGATTCGATTCAAGTGCCGGGGATATTCACTCAATTGATTATCTAATTCTACAATCCGTGAGTTTGTCTTGAGACACTAAGCGCTCGGAGCATCTTTCATCCTTTTTTCTTTGAATGAGAAGAACAGGGATAAAAAAAACAATAGAGCAGCCCCGAGCATCTACTCGAACTTCATCAATATAATAACTCTTTTAGAATGTCAATGGGAAGCTACAAAATGGCGTCAGACATGATTCTATGAGCTGATCTTTCTCACTGTTCAATTTTTGAATATTTCTGGATCTTGATTCGATTCAAGTGCCGGGGATATTCACTCAATTAATTACCTAATACTACAATCCGTGAGTTTGTCTTGAGACACTGAGCGCTCGGAACATCTTTCATTCTTTTTCCTTTGAATGAAAAAAACAGAGATAAAAAAACAATAGAGCACCCTGAGCATTACTCGAACTTCATCAATGTAATAACTCTTTTAGAATGTCAATGGGAAGCTACAAAATGGCGTCAGACATGATTCGATGAGCTGATCTTTCTCAATGTTCAATTTTTGAATATGAGACACTGAGCGCTCGGAGCATCTTTCATACTTTTTCCTTTCAATAAGAAAAACAAGGATAAAAAAAACAATAGAGCAGCCCCGAGCATCTACTCGAACTTCATCAATGTAATAACTCTTTTAAAATGTCAATAGGAAGCTACAAAACCCCGTCAGACATAATTCGATGAGCTAATCTTTCTCAATGTTCAATTTTTGAATACTCCTGGATCTTGATTCGAATCAAGTGCCGGGCATATTCACTTAATTGATTACCTAATTCTACAATCCGTGAGTTTTGACACAGAGCGCTTGAAGCATTTTTCATCTTTTTCTTTTGAATGAGTAAAACAGACTTCAAAACAATTCAAGCACAATGGTGACAGTTCTGATAGCAATTCAACAGGGTTGCGTTTAGAAATAACACTCTGGGTGTGAGAGTGATCCTAGAGTAACTTTAAACCGTTCATAAATCACTAGGTGCCTAATCGTAGCGTTACGCTGGAATCGTTCAGAAATCGAGAGTTGACGCGCCCAGAGTACGCCCAAATTATCCCACTCAGGGGCGAGTTCAAGAATGACACACCAAGTGTGAGTGTGACACCGGTGCGACGCCCTAGCTGTTCAAAAATGTTAGACGGTGCTATGGGCCCAATGGCCAATTGTCAATTTATGCACACCCATAAAATCGCACTCGGCCCCAGTGCGTTATTTCTGAACTCGGCCCAGGGACTGGGTTGAAAAACGCCCCGTGGTTTTTACCGAGTTTGAGTCAGAAATAGCGCACCCAGAGTGCACTCCAAGTGATGACGTCAGAACACTCTGGTAAACAACTACTCTACCCTCACACTCCATTTCTAAACGCACTCCTGTAGTAAAAAAAAAACCCAAAAATTCTAAAGGGGGTGTTACATGTTGCAAGAGTACCTACAAGTCGGTGCAGTTCGGTTATAGTTCATTGATGCAAACTGCAAGAAATCTTGCAAAAGGCATGCGCAGTTGAAACCCAGCTGATTGCAAGTCTTAATACTTCTTGCAACTTATCGGTTCTGTTAGATATTTCTGCAAGTGCAAGACTCTTTTTGGGGGAAAATTTGGTAATTTTTGGCATGATTCTATTTGAATCAATTTCAATTTTCAATATACAGGTAGAGATAATTTATTTAATTATAGTGAGAATCATCAACACGTAGGTATCGACATAGGGTGTTTATTTGTACTGCTTTTCTTGCTTCAAGCAGATCTCAGTAGCAGATCAGTGTTCACTTGTCCCATATAAGTTCACCTCATAAATAGCAGCTTCTAGCAGATCTTTCTGATTTTTAGAGCAGGTAGAGCGTGAAAATGGACACCCTAATTGTAGGTAAACAAATACCAATTTCCAACACTGAGAAGAATAAGATTCAAAAAATTCAAAATTCCTTATTGATGCCAGATACAAAAATAGTACTTACACAAGTCAAAAAATAGAGTTATACATATTAAAAAAAAATACGGCTACAAAAAGGTGTATATGAAACAACAAAGGAGACAATTAAAAAAATATAACTAGAAAATGTTTACAAACATACATTACATTTAAATCACAATAAAATTTAAAAAAATAAAACATGATTATAAATTACTAAAAATGAAATCACAGTCAAGGAACTCCTGGATGCTATAAAAAGCTTGTTTAACAAAAAATGATTTAAAACATTTCAATGGCAAAGCTTTTATGTCACTAGGTAACCTGTTGAAAATCTTAACTGCCAGAAATTCCGGGCGATTCTAACCCCTTCCCAGACAACACTGAGCCGGAATCAGGTCATTACTATTTCTTGTTTGATAGTCATGAAGGTCGGAGTGGGATATGAAGTCCGCCTCGTTCATCTTTACACAGAGAATGGACTCAAGAACAAATAATGACGGAAAGTCAGAATCCCTTCGTCACCGAAAACCAACCTGCAGTCATCCCTATACCCCAATCCAGTAAGTACCCTTACAGCTTTACGCTGAAGTCCGAAAACTCTAGTCTGCCCCAAGAAATAATGCCATATGATATCAGTGAATGGAACAGCGCGTAGTAGGCAGTCTTGAGGGTCTGTTTCGACACACAGCCACGCAGGTTACGAAGTACAAAGACAATAGTACTCAGCCTACCTGACACCCTCTCAACCTGGACTTCCCATCTTAACTTAGGATCCAGATAGATTCCCAAGAATTTCACCCCAGTTGAATTGGGACTGTTATTTGTATCTTTCAGCAAAAATATCATCTTATGAGTCTTGCATAAGTCTGTTGGCATTGAACCAATCTTTAGTCCTTGACTGAGCCACTACAGCCCCCTCCTTAACATCCTCCAATCTGCCGCCACATAGGAAAAGGGCAGAGCCCAAAACAGAGCCCTGTGGCACTCACACGCCAATCTCCCTTTCCGGTGATGACATTGAGCCGACTCTCACAATTTGGTTACGACCGATAAGATTTAATTAGTCTTACGCTATTGTCAGTAAAGTTATAGTACCTAAGTTTGTCAAGAAGGAGACCGTGGGTGACACAGTCAAAGGCCTTGCTCAGATCACAGAACCAGCCCAGGCCATGGTCACGATCCTCGAAGGTATCCATTATATTTAAGAGGAGGTCAAGCACAGCATGCACTGTCCTTCCCTAAAGCCATATTGACTATTGGAGAAGAGATTGTTATTTTCGAAATAGGATGGTATCTTAATGGCCATGCATTTTTCAATCACTTTCGAGAGAACGGGCAGCAACGAAATTGGACGATAGTTCGACACATCAGCAACTTCTCCTTTCTTATAAATAGGAGTTACTAAAATTCTCTTAAATACTTTTGAAAACACACTTTCTGTAAAGCAGAGATAAATCAACTTTGTCAACGTCAGAAGTACAATGTTTTTAATAAGCGAACAGACAAGCCATATTTTTTGTTGTTCAAATTATCAATTATGTTCCTTACAAAGTTAAAAGATACTTCCTCAAAGCAAAACTCAATGTCTTCATGAGCATGTATATTATGACGAAAATTCAGTGGATTTATGTCACTTTTAGGTATTTGATCAATTATACTCTGTGCAATATTAACAAAGTAATCGTTGAATGTCTCGGGTTCAATTTTGCTGTTTAGGTTTGCTTTGGTTTTTTGCCCCTCGATTGCTCTTAATAATATTCCACATGCATTCGCTGATTGTATCAGTCCACCGTTTGTTGCTCGTTTAGCACCTCTTAAAAATTATGAAAATTTCCAGATTACCGGGAGTATTGAATTTTTTAACTATATCATATCATATCTCAACCAAGAGACTTTATGAGGTGCACTCGGAGGTGCATTAGCCCTTGTGTAATATGTTTTTTGAGGAAATGACTGAAGGTATGCATCCACTAAAGATTTTACAAACAGCTCGGCCTTACACTGAACTGAAGCATCAGAGCCCAAAAAACCACAGGAAGCATTTTCCAACATATTATTGAAAGTCAAAAGTCCCACCTGAATTATTATTGGTCGAAAGGTTGAGGACTCACACTTGGAGGAATTATCAGATAAAACAACATCAAATTCTAATACCTATCCCTTATGGTCCCACAGACTCATATCAATAACCCTGGAGCTCAAAAATTCTGAGTCAAAATTCATGAATATGTTATCGAAGCAGGAATTTCCCCTTGTGTTTGCCATAATCATGCGCCTAAAGCCAAAGGTCGCAAGTAGGTGGTAAGAAAGGTCATGTTAAAAAATTCTGTAGAAATGCACCATGTGCCAAAAATTTAACTTATTGTAAAGAAAATTATGCTTGTAATAATTGTAGTCAGAAAGGTAATTTTGCTAAAGAGGGTACCAAAATAAATTCGTCTGAAAAGTCACCTAATAGAGTAAGAAGTCAGAAAAACGAAAATTCAAATCCTCGTACATTTAGCACCGTTGGTATGTCGTCTGCAAATATGAAACACATAAACTCTGAACAGAATTGTAATGATTTGTGTTATCAAGATTCTGCTGCCACACAACATAATATGACTTCTTGTATGACTGGTTAAAAAACTTTGTTGAACTTGAAGTACCTACCATGATTATTATTGGAGATTCTACTCAACTGGAAGGAATAGGAACTGGTGAAGTAAAACTCGAAACTTTTAATGGAACTGATTGGTATCAAGTAATATTGAAGAATGTCTTGTATGTTTCAAAGATTTTTCTGTTACTCAAATTTTAGATAAAGGTCATGTGCAATGCGCAGATACGGAAAAATCTATTTTTAAAAATCCAGACGATGATGATATTGTAGCAATTAGTGAAAGGGGCGGAAATTTGTATAGAATGAACTTTCGACGTGAAAAATGTCTAATGACTGTTTCTATTAAAATTTGGCATGAAAGACTAGCTCATTAAAATATCAAGTATGTCAGGGATATCTTGAAAAGAAATGAAATAAAGTATGTTGATGACTGGAATGATTATATACCGGATGGCATGGAGGTAAGTAACACCCTATTTAGCATTCGGCAATCCGTTCGACAACAGTTCGGTTTTTCAAATGTAACACCCGTGGTTGCATGGATGTGCACTTTATTGGGTGTTACTTACTGTCAATATTAGATGAGCCTATTTACTATTACCATCTTGTAAGTAATTATTTTAGGGCATTGAAATTTTAAAACATGAGTATATACGTGCAAAATATATTGATATAAATTATACTGTGCGTTTTTAATTTAGCAGATTAAAATAATAAAAGAGTGACAATTTTTCAAAAAACCTCAGACACTAATTTCAACTACATATTTGTATAGTTGTGGAACATCAAAAAATCCAAAAAGAAGGCCACGTTTCTCATTTTTAAATAACACACTGTATGTGACCTATTTTTATTTGTTTTTTTTTTTTTTTTTGTAAAAATAACAAGGAATTTAATAATATATAGGGTGGCCTCAAAAAAACCGGAATTTTGTTTTTGAGCTGTAATTTTTTTGTTGTTGACAAGTTTTTGAGATACAGGCTGCTTTCTTTTACAGGGCATGTTAGTGCAACTTGTCACAACACATGTTTTGCTTTAAAGAAGTTGTATGAATTTAAACATCTTCTTCCTACTAATACTAAAATCATGTTAATGGAGTCGCTATCTAGGTACACTGCTATTATGCAGATTGTGTTGATGGACCCTTTCTAATAAATCATAACAGATATACACTACAAAAGATTCAGAATAATCGTACGATATATTGAACATAAATAGACGAGAACATGTTACTCTTTACATTAGTAACAGTATACTCAAGATGAAGGAAAGAAGATTTTTACATTTCATGATACCAAAAGGAAATACGAAAAGTAGGGCCTATAAGCAAGAATTAACGCGCGAATTAATAAAATACAGAAAGTTTGAAACATAAAAAACTAATAATATATCTATACTATGTATCTAATAAAGGCATTACTTTTCAACAATATGTGAATGCAAATCTGTCCAGGGTAAGTAACACCCGATAAAGAAACTCTCCGTTGCGAATGTTGCGATATCGGGTGTTACATTCAAATTTGCGAACGTGAGCCAAATGGGTGTTACTTACCTCCATGCTACCGGGTGGGGCACGAAAAACTTTCCACCCAGGTTTTCTCAGGTGTTAGGTGTTTAATTAAAAATAGCTCAGACACGTCAATTTTTGTTTTTTGGGGAACACATTTTATTGGTATTTTCACCCGCTACCTGTGAACCCCTCAGTGGGGGTAACAGGTACCCCCAAAATTTCAAATGGAAAGAGGGGTCGAGTGATATGTCATTTGGTAGCTATTTTCATTGAGATTATTTCTCCGAAGTTTTAAGTTGCTACTAATAATCCTGCCGAAATGGCGGCATGTCATGTGTCAGTTAGATTAATACTTAGTCTTGCAGCTTCGAACAAAATGAAATTAATGACATTCGATGTAAAGACAGCCTTCTTACATGGAGATTTGAAGGAGGTTATTTTTATATATCAACCTGAAGGATTTGATGACAAAACTGGACGTGTCTGTAAACTGAATAAAAGTCTTTATGGACTTAAGCAAGCAATGAACTCAAATTGGTAAACTGATAAAAACTTGGGACTTAAAACAATTCAAGCACAATGGTGACAGTTCTCCCAGCAATTCAAATTGATACCAACACTAGTACAAAAGCCCTAAAATTCAAAATATATGGCACCCACCTTAACCCAATGAAACAAGATTCTTTTCTACAATGCACAGTAAAACAAAATTACTGATTTGATAATTATTCTGTTTTTTTTTTTATCAAAAACGATTAAGTGATCCGAAACCAAGGCCATAACATTGACTAAATGCCAAAGGCCTAAAAAGTAGGTTGCTGAATTACAACACTCTATATAATTTCCAGATGTCGAGCTGGAAATATTTAAATATTATAATTACAAATTTCAATTATAGCTGTTGGAAATAGATGAAGTGTGAAAAAAAGTTGCAAATTATACATGGAATGTAAAATTACAAATAATTAAAACTGCATGCAAAATCCTAACAGTTTTACCTTGATCACATCACAATAATTTACATTTAAAAAACATTGTTATGTTTTTTTTTTTATTAATCGAAAATCCTTGGCTCATATTGCGTTGGGTACCCATAACTTGCGCGCATTTAAAATTAATCTTATGCTGATTCGCGGTTCGAGACCAACACACAACAAACCGGCATGGTTACCGGATTGTTAATTCGAGTAGAGTACCCGCGTGTGTGAACCCAACAAAAGAACCAGGCACCCATTTAGACTAGAATCGATATAATAATTAGTTCTGTTGATATGGTGCTAGTTTAGTCTGTGTGTTTATATTTTGATGTATATGAGGTAAGTTTTTACTTGTGGAAACACGTTTTCAAACTTTATAATCGAGATTGTCGATAGTTATTGACCACGTTGTTTGGGATTTTCAGTCAGAAGACTAAAATTTTGATTCAGTATTGAGTCTTTGAAGCTTCCAGCGTTTGTAATCTTAGGCCTTGTTGCTTTAAAGTGGAAAATTTTGAGTCAAAAGTCATCAGAATCTTAAAAGTCTTGCAGTATGGGCTTCAAAATATTGTGTCTTTTTACCCTTTAGTATTCTGATCAGTCTTCGGTGAGTCTGAAATTTTGATCCATGGCCTTCAGTATTGAATCTTTGAAGTTTCCAGAGTCTGTATTCTGAGGCCTTGTCGTTTTAAAGTAAATAATTTCAAGTCAAAAATCATCAGATCCTTGAGTGTCTTGCAGCATTGTCATCAACTTCAAAATATGGTGTCTTTACCATCTAATATTGTGTATAGTCCTCAGAAACTCTTAATTTTGATTCATGACCTTCAGTATTGAATCTTTGAAGTTTCCAGAATCTGTAGTCTGAGGCCTTGTCGTTACACAGTAAATAATTTTAAGTCAAAACTCATCATATCTTTGAGAGTCTTGCAGCATTGTTATGAACTTCAAAATATTGTGTCTTTACCATCTAATAGTCTTTACCATCTAATATTGTGTATAGTCTTCAGAGACTCTAAAATGTTGATTCAATGCCTTCAGTATTGAGTCTTTGAAGTTTCCAGAGTCTGTAGTCTGAGGCTTTGTCGTTTTAAAGTGAATTATTTCAAGTCAAAAGTCATCAGATCTTTGAATTTCTTGCAGCATTGTCATCAACTTCAAAATATTGTGTCTTTATCATCTAATATGGGTGTACAGTCCTCAGAGACTCTAAAATTTTGATTTAATGCCTTTACCATTGAGTCTTTGAAGTTTCCAGAGTCTGTAGTCTGAGGCTTTGTCGTTTTAAAGTAAATAATTTCAAGTTAAAAGTCATCAGATCTTTGAGTTTCTTACAGCATTGCCATCAACTTCAAAATTTTGTGTCTTTACTATCTAATATTGAGTACAGTCCTCAAAGACTCTTAAACCTTGATTCATGGCCTTCAGTATTGAGTCTTTGAAGTGTCCAGAATCTGTAATCTGAAGCCTTGTCGCTTTGAAGTCAATAATTTCGAGTCAAAAGACATCAGAGCCTTGAGTACCTATCCTGCATCATTGTCGTCAAATATAAGTCACTTCAAAATATTGTGTTCTGCGCAACAGGCTATTAAATCATGTTTTACTAGTTTACTAAGATCAGAAGATTACAGAGTAGACTTTTCTGAAGACATGTTGACCTTTGCTTTGTACAATAATCAATGTCTAAACTAAGATACAATATTAGATAAAAAGATTACACGAATTTAAAAAAATTAAGGGCAAATTCTTACAAATCGCGTCATCTCTATTTAATTTATCATAAAATCTTTCAAATTAGCTTTTAATTTTCTATTCAAATTGACTTAGATCTAGTTCCTTATTACATATAAATTAAAATTATCATAAACTTCGAACATATGATACAAAAACCAGATCAGAATCATAATTTTTTTTTGGTATATTCTCCATGACATCATCATTATTAATGAAGGACAATGCAAATACATAAATGTTGTTTTTGAATATTTATTTAATATTTAAGTAAAATTTCTTAGAAGGCTGCATGTGGACATCAATTATCTCATATTATATAACATTTTTTGCTTGATTATTTTATTAGTTTTTAGCGCATATGTAAATTCAATAAATTAACAAAGTAATTGGTAAAGAAGGCACTATCGGTATTGAAATTCGTGCTGGGTTGTTTGTCTTTGAAACTCTGGCGATTAGCATGGGCAATGTCATCGGCGATGTTTAATTAACAACTCACGTTATCTGATGAATATTAAAATGTATTTTTGGGAGTTCCTGCCAATGAATTATGCGGAGGCCTAGATATGTCAAAACGATAATAAAAGAGTACATACACATTGTGTCCTAGTTTGTAATATTGCTTAGGCCTAATTAGGTAAATTTTTATATATTTTTCTAGGTTTATAGGTATTGATTTATTTGGCAAAGTCTTTTTGCAACTTTGATTTCAAGTTCCCACTGTTGTCAGATGTCAAATTTAAAATTTGAGAACAAAATTATCAGATATATCAATCAATCAATATCAAAAAAGGTTATTCAAGAAGTCGTGCTCAAGGGCTTCGTTTTCAAGATAATCGGCTTTGAAACTTTTGCAAAATTCGAGACAAAGTTTTAACTTTGAGCCTCAATATTTTCGAAAGTATTTGAGATAGAGAATTGAATCTTATTTTATCTTGAAGATTATTTAATTTTGATTCAGAATATATAATTTTACATCATATTATAATAATAACCGAGTAATCAGCAATTTTATGAAAGAATATCAGATTATTGAAATTTTTTGAGCCCAAAAATTGCAAATATCGTTTTTATTTTTTTACAAGCCCTAAAACCCTAAAAACAAAATTACGTAAATGCTTTTCCGCTAATTTTCACCTCCTCTTTTGATTAAAAAAGTCAAAAATTGCAAAATCCTAAAATTTAAAAATTCGAACTTTTCCAAAGACATGGAAATTGATTTTCAAATATTTCAAATGCTTGTATTTTGGAAACCAGTGAAGTTATTGGCATGAATCTTCTGCCCAATTATAGCTCTTAATAAGGGCTACAAAAAAGGTTATTTAAGACTCCAAGCCCAAGGGCTTCGTTTTCAAGATAATCCGCTTGGAAACTTTTGCAAAATTTGAGGTAAAGTTTCAACTTTGAGCCTCAATATCTTCAGAAGTATTTAAGATATGGAATTGAATCTTATTTTATCTTGAAGATAATTTAATTCTGATTCAGAATATATAATTTTACATTATATTTGTTACAATAATAACCGAGTAATCAGTAATTTTGTGAAAGAATGTCAGATTATTGAAATTTTTTTGAGCCCAAACAAAAATTGCAAAATACGTTTTTATTTTTTAACAAGGCTTCAAAACCCAAAAAGGAAAGTTGCGAAAATGCTTTTCTACTAATTTTAACCTCTTCTTTCGATTGGTGAAACCAAAAATTCGAAAAACTGAAAATTTTAAAATTCGAACTTTTCCAAAGGGGTATGTATGTATGGAAATTTGATTTCCAAATATTTTAAAGAGCCATATTTTGGAAACCAGTGAAGTTATTGGCATGAATCTTTTGCCCAATTGTAGTTCTTAATAAGGGCTACAAAAAAGGTTATTTAAGACTCCAAGCCCAAGGGCTTCGTTCTCAAGATAATCCGCCTGGAAGCTTTTGCAAAATTTAAGGTAAAGTTTTAACTTTGAGCCTCAATATCTTCGGAAGTATTTAAGATATAGAATTGAATCTTCCTTTATCTTGAAGATAATTTAATTCTGAATCAGAATATATAATTTTACATTATATTTGTCACAAAAATAACCGAGTAATCAGCCATTTTGTGAAAGAATGTCAGATTATTGAAATTTTTTGAGCCCAAAAATTGCAAAAATCGTTTTTATTTTTTAACAAGGCTTTAAAACCCAAAAAGGAAAGTTGCAAAAATGCTTTTCTACTAATTTTAACCTCTTCTTTCGATTGGTGAAACCAAAAATTCGAAAAACTGAAAATTTAAAAATTCGAATCTGATTTCCAAATATTTCAAAGAGCCTTATTTTGGAAACCTGTGAAGTTATTGGCATGAATCTTTTGCCCAATTGGAGCTCTTAATAAGGACTACAAAAAAGGTTATTTAGGACTTCAAGCCCAAGGGCTTCGTTTTCAAGATAATCCGCCTGGAAGCTTTTGCAAAATTTGAGGTAAAGTTTCAACTTTGAGCCTCAATATCTTCAGAAGTATTTGAGAAATAGAATTGAGTCTTATTTTATCTTGAAGATAATTTAATTCTGATTCAGAATATATAACTTTACATTGCATTTGTTACAATAATAACCGAGTAATCAGCAACTTTGTAAAAGAATGTCAAATTATTGAACTTTTTTGAGCCCAAAAATTGCAAAAATCGTTTTAATTTTTTTACAAGGCTTTAAAAACAAAGTTGCAAAACTGCTTTTTCACTAATTTTGATCTCCTCTTCTGATTGGTAAAGTCAAACATTGCAAAATCCAAAAATTTGAAAATTCGAATTTTTCCAAAGGGGTATGCATAGGAATTTAATTTTCAAATATTTCAAAGAGCCATATTTTGGAAACCAGTAAAGTTATTGGCATGAAACTATGGCTCTATCTGGGACTAGTGTTTGGTGCTCGCACCAGTACGTCAAAACACTCAAAATCAACAACCACCTTCAATTTTTTAATAAATTTTTAATTCTTAACCAGAAATTTGAAAAATCTATATTAAAATTGTAGTTTCAATAAATTATGGTAGATTAGTTTGTCATTATCGATTATTGAATCGTAGTCAAAATTATGGTAGAATTCGATAATTATCGGGTCATTGGCAACACTGCAAGTTCCTCCAAGTTACCTGCAAGTTCAGCGATTCTTATCACAGTAGAGAACTACAATCCCTGAAAATTTCATCTCATTTAGAACTAGAGTTTCAGAAATAAAAGCATGTTAAGCAATTTGGGGTGATTTATCAATTTTTCAATTTTTCTGAGTGCCTTTTCTCATAGACTTTGGCTTCAAATCTGAGTATAATTTAGTGTATGAAGTTTGGGGGATCCCAAATGACCATTAGGACAGAAAAAATAAATTGAAATTTCGTCCTTTTAGTAAGAAGCCTTATAATTTAGATTTTGGAAAACTTTGAAAGGACATAACTTTTTTTTCTATTAAAGATATAAAGCTGAAATTTCCATTCTTGACTTTTACGATTTTATGGTCTTCAATCAGCTTTCTCAATATTTTGATGAATATTTACCACTTTTTCTTTATCTTTTTCATCAGAAATATCATTTTTTCATTTTATTTCTCTGTAAACATGGACATACCTAAAGAAAATAGAAAAAAAATCAAAAACATATGGAAAACGCCTTGAAAAACAAAGCAAAAACTCAAAGAATCAAATTTAGACCAACAAAAACTGAAGAAATTAACAAAGACATATATAAAAGGCAATAAGGAAACATAGAAATGACAAAGTAGTACAAACAAGAGCCTGAAAATATTGAGAAAATAACTAACAGACGGTAAAAAGACAAGGAAAAGAGTATAACATCAAATAAAGATCATAGAAGAATTTTACAAAAAACTGTACACAAGCAAAAATCCTTATGGCCGACATAACAAATCATAATATACACAAAATACAAAACAAAGAGTCAGAACACATTCCCGATATTACGAAAAAGGAAATTAACTTTGCCCTGAAGAAAATGAAAATTAACAAAGCTCCTAGGGAAGACAAAATAGTGTCAGAAGCTATAAAAATAAGAGGATGTGTGGTAATAGAAAAGATACAAAAGCTTTTTAATCTATATCTACTCAACCAACAGAACCCATAATGTAATAATATATTGTTGTAGAACACAGTATTTTCGTAATGTTTAATTTTTTTTGCCCTTCTCCTAAAATTCGGACGCATAAAGGCAGGTTTTAGCAGCTTCAAATTTCTCTTATCAACAAGGTTTTCGAATGCTAAACATTTCAAAGAATTTTGTTGCATTGCAAAACATGCCTGAAATGTGGTTGAACCAGAGATTTTCAATGTTCAATTTTTGATTATTCCCGGCCCTTGATTCGAATCAAGAGCTGGTTGTTTTATATCAATGGAAAGTCTTGAAATGGCACTAGAATTTCATAGATCAGCTGATCTTTTACAATATTGTAATATAACATACCAGGGTTCGTTCAGTAAGATTGAACGATAAGAATTTTTCAACACCTTTTAAACAACAAATCTTCTGAAAAATGAAATGAAAAACAGATAGGACCTACGTTGTAGACACTTACTCAATTTTACTTACTGGACATGCGCTCGACCTAGCAAATATTTGGGAAATTTAAGGGAAGTTGTGATATGTAAAAGAAACGAAAAATTTGTGAAATGTCCACTTTACTATTAAAGTAAATCGCACCGTACCGTTCCCATCCTGGAACTAACGACAGGAAAGAGCACGAGAAAGAAACCCTCGATCTAACATTTCTAAAAAATCGAAACATACTGTGTCATTTTAATAATAATTGTGAGTCAATAATTCAATAATTTAAGTCAATAAAAGTTTAAATTAGGTACCGCCTCTGTTCTTGTGCTAAAATTTCAATTACACACACTACATTTAATCGACACTACGTATATTCAATACTAAAGAGTTTTTTGGTTAGTTCGCAAGTTTCCCAGCAGGTACGGAGGACCCATACGGGAAGCTACTCAGCTATACTTGTTTTTGAGCCAATATCTCTAGATTGATTATTTCAGTTCACTAGGATATTCTCTCGTCAGAGTAGGAAAATATTAGTGAATTCAACAAGGCCCTGATGCACGCTCTAAATCCAAAAATCAAAATCCTAGAACAAAAGAGAGCACATAATTTCTTAGCTTTTAATTTACTTCTTTATCTGTATCAATTACAGCATGAAACGATTTTTGTTGAATACATAAACAAAAAAACATAAAAATGAAAAAAATGATTGGACTCTCAAAAACAAAATAACAATTGTTCGACTAACCTGTGATCGCTCTTTGACACACACACTAATAATAAATTGGATTGAACAATCAGTTTAGTGCAAAATGAAAATAAAAATTGGATAATGATTAATTACAGACACGTGTCTAAGGGACCAGCCCAGCTTGTTCTCCAGTCTAGTTGCGTATTCTCTATCTCCCGTTCGGTACCTACCCTTTCAGTACGCTTCACGGCGCATACAAGGTTGCAACATTTACTTTTATTCAGTAAACGTTTTTTTTAAAAAGCTAAGATTTGAAGAAATAATATTTTAAATAGGTGGTTTTCCTCAATATTCAATTTCGGATTATTCCCGGCCCTTGATTTGAATCAAGAGCCGGGAAAAATCACTCGTTCAATAAATTTCTCAGATAGCAACTCTTTAAGAATGCTGCTATCGCCATGTTATTCCATCTATGTTTAACAATTTTATGTCAATAGGATTAGATTTGATCCAGAATTCCCAGGGGCGTACCCAGCGACCAAGTAGGTTGTTTTTGAGCAGAAAAAATATCACTGTGTAGTTTTCGTAGGATTTTTATTGATTATTCAGATATACACACTAAAAATACAACATTTTTGTCTCTTAAATTTTTCAATTATCTCGGTATTGTAAATTTTGCGCGAAAACAAAGCGAGATAATTGAAAAATTTAAGAGACCAAAATGTTGTATTTTTAGTGTGTCTATCTGAATAATCAATAAAAATCGTACAAAAACTACAGAGTGATATTTTTTTCTGCACAAAAACAACCGACTTGGAAGCTGGGTACGCCCCTGGGAATTCTGGATCAAATCTAATTAGTCCAGTAGATGTCTAATAATGGTTGAAATAATCCGTGAAAATTTCATTAAAATCGGCTAAAGCTCTTTTGGGCTATTAATAAAAAACTATTTTTTTTTTGAAAAACGTATCACCCTGTATCTTGGAAACAAAGCGTTTCCGGGCCTATATCCATAGGAACTTTTTAAATTATTTTCATGAATACTATCTGCCCTTGAAAGTTGTTACACCATTTCTGAAACACCCTGTACATATACTAACTTTTGGTTTATTTGATGACTTTAAACTAATTACCAATCTAAACAGTCAAATCAAGTTTGGAATATAAATTCCAGACTCAAGATTCAATATAAATATTTTAGAGCAAGGGAAAAACCACCTAGGAATTCTTTGCCAAAAATGTGGGGAATTTGAAGGAACTCATCGGAATTTATGAGAATTTGGGGAATTTATAGGGAATTCAGAGAAATTTATGGGAAATTTGGAGGAATTTGTGAGGAATTTGAAGGAAATTGTAGAGTCATGACGTCACGGAAGTTCACATTCTTATTATAAGAAACACTAAATAATGGAAATTTAAAAATAAAATCTAGTTTTGTGTTGAACGTTGAAAGAAATTCTCCCAAAACTTCACCTCATGATTTATACAGGTCCAAATTTAAAAAATTCAAAACAATAATGAGTACAGTTTTCGTAGGCTGATTTCCAAGATTCTTCATGTTGTTATTTTCCACTGGAAAAATTCGAAATTATGGGAAAATGTGCCTCTGACCTTCCTCTTTATATGTAAAAAGTTTCAAAATTTTACCTCAATTAGTTTTCCAGCAAAACTTTGAATTGTGTAAAACTACATTAACAATTATTTCAATTTCTGTAAGTTGATTTCCAAGATTTTTCATGTTGTTATTTTCTACTAAAAAAATTTGAAATTTTGGGAAAATGATCTTCTTCCCTACCTCTTTACATGCAAAAAGTTTCTAAATTTTCCCTTCACTAGTTTTCTAAAAAAAATTGTGTGAGACAGTATTTTTAATAAACTAATTCAGTTATTTTAGGTTGATTTCCAAGATTTTTCATGTTGTTATTTTCCACTGGAAAAATTTAAAATTTTGGGAAAATGAGCTTTGACCTTTCTTTTTACATACAAAAAGTTTCAAAATTTTCCTCCACTAGTTTTCCAGGAAAACTTTGAAATGTGTGAGACTGTATTTTCAACTAATTCAGTTTTTGTAGGTCGATTTTCAAGATTCTTCATGTTAATCATGTTGCTGTTCTCCACTGGAAAAATTTCATTTTTTTTTGAAAATGAGCTCCTCACCTTCCTCTTTACATGCAAAAAATTTCAAAATTTTCCCTCAATTAATTTTCCAGGAAAACTCTGAATTGTGTGAGACTTTATCAACAATTATTTAAATTTTTGTAAGTTGATTTCTATGATTTTTCATGTTGTTACTTTCCAATGGAAAAATTTGAAATTATGGGAAAATGAGCCTCTAACATTCTTCTTCACATGCAAAAAGTTTCAAACTTCTTCCTCCACTAGTTTTCCAGGAAAACTTTGAAATGTGTGAGACTGTATCTTTAACTAATTCAGTTTTTAAAGGTCGATTTTCAAGATTCTTCATGTTTCTGTTCTCCACTGGAAAAATTTTCATTTTTTTTGAAAATGAGCTTCTCACCTTCCTCTTTACATGCAAAAAATTTCAAAATTTTCCTTCAATTAGTTTTCCAGGAAAACTCTGAATTGTGTGAAACTTTATCAACAATTATTTAAATTTTTTAAGTTGATTTCTATGACTTTTCATGTCGTTACTTTCCGATGGAAAAATTTGAAATTATGGGAAAATGAGCCTCTAACATTCCTCTTCACATGCAAAAAGTTTCAAACTATTCCCTTCACTACTTTTCCAGGAAAACTTTGAAATGTGTGAGACTGTATTTTCAATTAACTCAGTTATTAGAGGTTGATTTTCAAGATTGTTCATGTTGTTATTTTCAACTGGAAAAGGTTGAAATTTTGTGGAAATGAGCCTCTGACGTTCCTCTTCGCATGCAAAAACATGAGGAATCTTGGAAATTAACCCATAATAACTGAGTTAATTGAAAATATAGTCTCACACATTTCAAAGTTTCCCTGGAATACTAGAGAAGAGAGCATTTTGAAACTTTTTCATGTAAAGAGGAAGGGGAGAAGCTCATTTTTTCCAAAATTTCAAATTTTTTCAGTGGAAAATAACAACATGAAGAATATTGGAAATCAACCTACAAAAACTGAATTAGTTGAAAATACTACCTATCTCACACATTTCAAAGTTTTCCTGGAAAATTAGTGAACGAAATCATTTTGAAACTTTTTGCATGTGAAGAGGAAGGTTAGAGGCTCATTTCCCCATAATTTTAAATTTTTTCATTGGAAAGTAACAACATGAAAAAATCTTGGAAATCAAGTTACAAAAACTGAAATAATTGTTAATACAGTCTCACACAATTCAAAGTTTTCCTGGAAAAACAATCAAGGGAAAATTTTGAAACTTTCTACAAGTGAAGAAGAAGGTCAGAGACTCATTTTCCCAAAATTTCAATTTTTTCAGTGGAAAATAACAGGAAATCAACATCCAATAACTGGATTAATTGAAAATACAGTCTCACACATTCCAAAGTTTTCCTGGAAAACTAGTGAAGGGAAAATTTTGAAACGCATATAAAGAGAAAGGGGAGAAGCTCATTTTCCCAAAATTTCAATTTTGTCCAGTGGAAAATAAAAACATGAAAAACCTTGGAAATCAACTTATAAAAACTAAAATAATTGTTAATACAGTCTCACACAATTCAAAATTTTCGTGGAAAACCAATTAGGGAGAAAATTTTGCGGGTTTAGGTTAGTTTAAACCCCTGCATTCTGGATTACCGAAGAAGGAATTTGCAGGGAATTTAAAGGAATTTGTGGGGTATTTGGAGAAATTAGTGGTGGGGTATTTGGAGGAATTTGTGATGGGGTATCTGGAGGAATTTGTGGGGAATTTGGAGGAATTTGCAGGAATTTTGAGGAATTGTTTGTACAAATTCTGGGATGATAGTTTATCCCTTGTTTTAGAGAAACAAGGATTTTCTACTCAAGGTACAAGATTTCATGGTGAATCATAAATTGAGACAAATGCTGCAAACATTTTAAACAGTCAATATTTGAAAAACTGAAGATTTTTGACTGAAAATTGTTGGTTGATACTCAAAACTGACATAAATGGAAGGCAAGGCATAAAATTTCATATGTTCGATTCTCTAAAGACCACTACTGAAGATTGAACACAATACTAAGGAGTTAAGATTCAATATTCTGAATTGACCTATATTTGAAAGCAATGCTGTAAGACACTCAAGGTTCTGATAACTTTTGACTCAGAATTATTGAATTTAAGACTACAGACTCTGGAAACTTCAAGACTCAATACTGACAGCCATGAATCAAAACTTCAAAGTATCTGAAGATTGATCACAATACCACAGTGTATAGGAATTGATTCGAATGTTCAATATTTGACTATTCTTGATTCAAATGACGTGCCGTTCAATGTAGCAACTCTGCAAGAATGTTCAATAAATCCACTCTTTTCTTCTTCTTATTTAACTGACTTATGTCAATGAAAACCTTCAGAATGACATTAAAATTGATTCCATGAGCTGATCTTCCTCAAAGATAAATTTTCAATTGTTCTCGGTTCTTGATTTGAATCAAGAGCCGGTAATAATCACTTGATTAGTTGTTTACTCAATGTAGTAACGTAGCAACTCTTTTTAAATGTTGTTACCACAAACCCGCCATTTTCTTCTTGATGGTAAATAATAATGTCAATGGAAAACTTGACCACTGATTCAGCTGTCATAGATTTCTTTCAGAAAAAATATCTTAATAGAACTTATAAATTGTCATCAGATATTTGATCTTCTCATTGATCAAATGTCTTTTATCGGAATTATGTTTCGATACAAACCAATCAAATATCACGAAATAATAGAATTTACGATGCTGTGATTTAATCCAGCGTCATTAACCCCACATAAAGATAAGCCCGATTAACTGTCGCAATAAATTTGATCCCCGATATTCCAATTCCAATCTAATTGTTATGTTTTGCAATTTTTATGTGGAATTTTTCTCCATAACAAACCATGTATATTTAAATTATTCTCACATGCAATTATTTTTTTACATAAATAATTTTTCACTAGCAATTTACCCGAAAAAATTCGCTCTAATTGCTTTTTAATTGATGCATATGCACGCTTCCCACTATAAATTAGCTTAAATTTTAATCCCACATCCTAATTTGGAGCGAAACAACAATAATTTATTTGCCAGGATGGAATGCGATTAATTGGTCAATGTCATAATATTTTAAACCACGAGTCAATCAAAAGATTCTTATTTCCAGATTCGCAACACAACTGACCAAAAATGCATCACAATTTCGAAGCAGTGGAAAAACCACCCCTAAGGGGTAGTCCAACTATGCGATTTCTACGTTCAAACGCTTTGACACTAGCGACAATAGCGGGCGTAGTACTCGGAACAGCTTTAGGATTTATATTGAGAGCTTCCAAAGAAAGTTGGTCAGCTAGAGAACGCATGTACGTCGGATTTATCGGAGAGATATTTTTGTCGATGCTAAAATCGCTTATTATACCTTTAATAATATCTTGTTTGGGTAAGTTTATTGCGCCACAATCAAACAAAATAATATGTCTAACCACTTGAATAGTTTCAGCCATTTGCAGCTTGGACTTATCTCTATCCAGAAAAGTGGCTTTTAGAGCTATAGCCTATTATCTCACAACAACATTTGCCTCAGTAGTACTTGGTATTATTGTAGTAGTCACGATTCAGCCAGGAGTAGGAAAAACTATTGAAAGTACCGACGAATCAACAACAACTTACAATAGCAGAAACACAACAACCACTGATACTTTACTGGATCTTATTAGAAACATGTTCCCACCCAACTTGATTGAAGCTACAATGTATCAAGTAAATAAACAATTTTCAAATAATTCTATATTAATAATTATGGAACTTTTTAGCATCGAACTAAACTAGTTGAAGTAAACAATTCTGATCCAGACGGTAAGTGACCTCTGTCTCACTCTAATTACAAATTAATCAATTATTTTAGATCTTTACACTTTCGCTATTGGCAGCGAAGTTACTCAAACGACCAACATTATGGGTTTAGTGGTAGCCTCGGCGGCCATTGGTATAGCTTTGGGGCAAATGGGCGACCAAACCAGAACCATGTCGAACTTTTTCAACGATTTATTAGCTATGATGATGAAGATCACTTCTTGGGTGATCACGCTGTCGCCTGTCGGCATCATGTTTTTGGTGTGCTCGGAAATTTTGAAGATTAAAAATCTCGGTGAGTAATTTAGTTGATTGACCAGTGGAGTATAAAATGGTTGAGGCACTTCTACAAAACAAAACATGATTTCCAAAAATTATAATGCAGTAGATGACTCTGTTTTCCGATTCATAAACTCTCCAACAGTCGATTAAATTCTTCACAAAATTCTCAAATTCCGTCCTTGTACAGGGTGATTAAAATAACACGAAAAGTGCATTTGAAATATTCTTCAAGTTTCGTGGCTTAGTTTTCTAGGGACACATAACAACGTCAAGATAGAGGGCGTTTTAAATGCTCTAGTTCTATAAAATACGCCATAGATATGGTAATAATTTTTTCGAAAAAAATCAAACAAAGAGAGTAGTCCAAACTTGGACAACTGGAACTGAAACAAGGATAGATTTATGAAGAAACTCATGCGTTGGAAAAAGAAAGAGTCAAAGAATTCAGTAAATCGCAGATTTCCGGAAAACTGTACTATCGGCTTCGTAGCTCCAATAGTTTTTAAGCTACGGGATTTCAAAGTCGAATTTCAACTTATTATTTATTTGGAAACTAATCAAATGACCAAGACAAAGACAGAATTATGACGAAAAGCACATGTTGAAAACAGAGAATAATAATCATATCTCTGAAACTTTCCATTATCAGCCTCATAGCTTTAATAATTTTTACGCTACGGCATTTCAAAGTTGAGTCATAACGTAATTACCAAATAGTGAATGTTTATGTACCAATCTACTCAGAAACTTATCTAAATATTCGCTAAATGACCGAGAAAAAGACAGAAATACAGCTAAAAGTGCATGTGAAACAGAGAAAACCGTAATGGGATTCCCAAAAATTTGTATTATCAGCCTCATAGCTCTAATAGCTTTTACGCTAAGTTGAATATTTACGTAATGATTTACTCGAAAAATAGAGAGATATCGGTAACCCAAATAGCATCATGCAGTATTAGCGCCCACGTTATTTTGACATTAAACGTATGCGCGATTCGATTTTTAACACTACATACTGAAATAACGTTACCGCATAACGTAATTTACCCAACATTTACGTTAAGCGCTATTTAGAATAACGCCTAAAAATGCTTAAATAGGCATGCGCAGGTTTTTGACAACGGGCTGGTTGAATATTATAGGTTATGTTATGTTAAACTTATTTTCAAAAAATAATGGAAAAGCTCGTGGAAAAGCATCGAAAATTCAAATCCTGTGACCCTGACCATAAACAACAGAATCAAAAAATTGACAAATCAGAACAAGGTACAAGTTGGGTTAAGATTATAAAATAACGGATGCGAACAGGCAAATTTTACGTTAAACTGTTTTCCGATAACTCTAATTTGAGAGTATGATACCGCTATACTTTAAAAAAAATAACTCCTGACGTTATTACCGTCCATACGCGCTATCTGATTCACCGATATCTCTCTAATAATTAAAATATTCATTAAATTAGCGAGACGAAAACCGACTTACCGCTAAAAGTGCGTGTTGAAGAGAGAACCAACATGGGATTCCCAAAACTTTCTTTATCAGCTTCGTAATTTCAATAGTTTTTACGCTACGGCATTTCAAAGTTGAATGATTATATATTAATGAATTACTCGAAAACTAAATCAAATATTCGCTGGATGAGCGAAACAAAGACAGATTTATGACCAAAAGCGACTGTTAAAAAGATAGAACCATAATCGGATCTCTGAAACTTTTTATTATCAGCCTCCAATAGTTTTTACTCTATAGCATTTCAAAGTCGAATTTTAACCGATTAATTTTTCAGAAACTAATCAAAAGATTCGCTAAATAAGTCAGACAGAGACAAATTCACGGTTGGCAGTGTGTGTTAAAAAGAGAAAACTGTAATGGAACTGCCAAAACATTCTATTATCAGCCTCGTAGCTCCAATAGTTTTAACTCTATACGGAATTTCAAATAGAGTCAAATTCTAACTGATTAATCTTTTCAAAATATTTCCCAAATGAGGGACACAAAGACAGACTTACGGCTAAAAGTGCGAGTTAAAAAGAGAGAACTCTAATGGAATTTTCAAAACTTTCTTTCCAATATCAGCCTGGTAGCTTCAATAGTTTTTAATTTTTACTCTACGGCATTTCAGAGTCGAAGTCGAGTGATTAATTTTTCGGAAAACTAAACAAAATATCCGCTTAATCAGCGAGACAAAGGCAGACATAGGCCCAAAAGTAAGTGTTAAAAAGAGAGAACAATAATGAAATTCCCAAAATTTTCTATTATCATCCTCGTAGTTTGAAAAGTTTTCACTCTACGGTGTTTCAAAGTTGAATTTTTGCTGATTAATTTTTCAAAATATTAATAGTTTTAACTCTACGGCATTTCCGAGTTGGATTCTAACTGATTAATCTTTTCAAAACTAATCAAAATATTTCCTGAGTGATCGAGACAAAGACAAACTTACGGCTAAAAGTGCGAGTTAAAAAGAGAGAACTGTAATGGAATTTTCAAAACTTTCTTTCCATTATCAGCCCCATAGCTTCAATAGTTTTTAGTTTTTACTCTACGTCATTTCAGAGTCGAATTTTAAGTGATTAATTTTTCGGAAAACTAAACAAAATATCCGCTTAATGAGCGAGACAAAGGCAGACATACGCCTAAAAGTAAGTGTTAAAAAGAGAGAACAATAATGAAATTCCCAAAATTTTCTATTATCAACCTCGTAGTTTGAATAGTTTTCACTCTACGTGATTCAAAGTTGAATTTTTGCTGATTAATTTTTCAAAAAATCAATAGTAACTGATTAATCTTTCCAAAACTAATCAAAATATTTCCTAAATGATCGAGACAAAGACAAACTTACGGCTAAAAGTGCGAGTTAAAAAGAGAGAACTGGAACTTTCTTTCCATTATCAGCCCCGTAGCTTCAATAGTTTTTAGTTTTTACTCTACGGCATTTCAGAGTCGAATTTTAAGTGATTAATTTTTCGGAAAACTAAACAAAATATCCGCTAAATGAGCGAGACAAAGGCAGACATACGCCTAAAAGTACGTGTTAAAAAGAGAGAACAATAATGGGATTCCCAAAATTTTCTAAGTTTAAGTTTTGCTCATTAATTTTTCAAAAAATTATTGGTTTTAACTCTACGGCATTTCAGAGTCGAATCCTAACTGATTAATCTTCTCAAAACTAATCAAAATATTCCCTAAATGAGCGAGACAAAGACAGACTTACGGCTAAAAGTGCGAGTTGAAAAGAAAGAACTATAATGAGATTTTCAAACTTTCTTTCCATTATCAGCCTCGCAGCTTCAATAGTTTTTACTCCACGGCATTCCAGAGTCGAAATTTAAGTGATCAATTTTTCGGAAAAATAATCAAATATCCGCTAAATAAGCGAGACAAAGACAGACATACGGCTAAAAGTACGTGTTAAAAAAAGAGAACCATAATGGGATTTCGAAAATTTACTATTATCAACCTCGTAATTTGAATAGTTTTCACTCTACGGTGTTTCAAAGTTGAATTTTCGCTCGAGACAAAGACAAACTTACGGCTAAAAGTGCGAGTTAAAAAGAGAGAACTGTAATGGAATTTTCAAAACTTTCTTTCCATTATCAGCCTCGTAGCTTCAATAGTTTTTAGTTTTTACTCTATACGGCATTTCAGAGTCGAATTTTAAGTGATTAATTTTTCGAAAAACTAAACAAAATATCCGCTAAATGAGCTAGACAAAGGCAGACATACGTCTAAAAGTACGTGTTAAAAAGAGACAACAATAATGGGATTCCCAAAATTTTCTATTTTCAACATCGTAGTTTGAATAGTTTTCACTCTACGGCGTTACAAAGTCAAATTTTGCTGATTAGTTTTTCAAAAATTAATCAAAATATTCGCTAAATGAACGAGACAAAGACAGACTATTACGGCTGAAACTGCGTGTTAAAAAAAGAGAACTGTAATGGAATTTTCAACTTTCTATTATCAGCCTCGTAGCTCCAGTAGTTTTTACTCTCATGGCATTCCAGAGTCAAATTTTAACTGTGACTTTTCAGAAACTAATCAAAATATGCTCTAAATGAGCGGGACAAAGACAAACATACAGCTAGAAGAGCATGTCAAACAGAGAAAACCTTAATGGGATTCCCAAAACTTTCTATTATCAGCCTCGTAGTTTAAATGGTCTTCACTCTACGACGTTCTAAAGTCGAATTTTCGCTAAATAATTTTTCAAAAATTAATCAAAAAATTCGCTAAATGAACGAGACAAAGACAGACTATTACGGTTAAAAGTGCATGTTAAAAAAAGAGAACTGTAATGGATTTTTCAAAACTTTCTATTATCAGCCTCGTAACTCCAGTAGTTTTTACTCTCATGGCATTTCAGAGTCAAATTTTAACTGTAACTTTTCAGAAACTAATCAACATATGCTCTAAATGAGCGGGACAAAGACAAACATACAGCTAGAAGGGCATGCTAAACAGAGGAAACCTTAATGGGATTCCCAAAACTTTCTATGATCAGCATCGTAGTTTGAATAGTTTTCACTCTACGATTTTTTAAAGTCGAATTTTCGCTGAATAATTTTTCAAAAATGAATCAAAATATTCGCTAAATGAACGAGACAAAGACAGACTATTACGGCTAAAAGTGCGTGTTAAAAAAAGAGAACTGTAATGGAATTTTCAAAACTTTCTATCATCACCCTCGTAGCTCCAATATTTTTTACTCTACGGCATTTCAGAGTCACATTTCATTTGATTAAGTTTTCAGAAACTAATCGAAGTGTTCACTAAATGAACAAGACAAAGATAGGCTTACGGCTAAAACTGCGTGTTAAAAAGAGAGAACCATCATAATTCGATTCCCAAAACTTTCTATCATTAGGTTTAGGTGGCTCTAATCGTTTTTACGCTAAGTTGAATGTTCACGTAATGATCTACTCGAAAAATAATCAAAATATTCGCTAAATAAGCGAGACAAAGACAGACATACAGCTAAAAGTGAATGCTAAAAAGAGAAAACCAAGGAGAAAACCTTATAATGGGATTCCCAAAACTTTCTATTATCAGCCTCATAGCTCCAATAGTTTTTACTCTACGGCATTTCAAAGTTGAAAGTTTACGTGATGATGTACTCAAAAACTAATCAAAATATTCGCCAAATGAGTGAGACAAAGATAGATAAACAGCTTTAGTGCATGTTAAACATAGAAAACCGCGTAATGGGATTCCCAAAACTTTCTATTATTAGCCTCGTAGCTCCGATAGTTTTTATTCTACGGTATTTCAAAGTTGAATGTTTACGTAACAATCTACTCAGAAACTAATCTAAATATTCACTAAATGAGCCAGATAAAGACAGACATCAGCTTAAAGTGCATAATGAAACAGAGAAAACCGTAATGGGATTCCCAAAAATTTCTATTATCAGCCTCGTAGTTTCAATAGTTTTTACGCTAAGTTGAATGTTTACGTAATGATCTACTCAAAAACGAATCAAAATATTCGCCAATTGAGTGAGACAAAGACAGAAATACTGCTAAAAGTGCATGTGAAACAGAAAAACCGTGATGGGATTCCCAAAGCTTTCTATTATCAGTTTCGTAGCCCCAATAGTTTTTACTTTACGGCATTTCAAACTTGAATGTTTACGTGGTAATCAACTACCCAAAAACTAATCAAAATATTTCGTAAACGAGCGAGACAAAGACAGACATATAGCTAAGAGTGCATATTAAAAAGAGAAAATCGTAATGGGATTCCCAAAACTTTCTATTATCAGCCTCGTAGCTCCAATAGTTTTCACCTCGGTTTTTACTCTACGGCATTTCAAAGTTGAATGTTTACGTAAAAATCTACTCAGAAACTAATCTAAATATTCACTAAATGAGCCAGATAAAGACAGACATCAGCTGAAAGTGCATATTGAAACAGAGCAAACCTCGGAGAAAACCGTAATGGGATTCCCAAAAATTTCTATTATGAGCTCCGTAGCTCCATAGTTTTACGCTAAGTTGAATGTTTACGTAATGATTTACTCAAAAACTAATCAAAATATTCGCCAAATGAGTGAGACAAAGACAGACTTAAGGCTAAAAGTGCGTGTTAAAAAGAGATAATCACCTGAATAATCATAATCGGGTCTCTTCTAGAACTTTTCATTATCAGCCTCGTGGCGCCAATAGTTTTCACTACAGCATTTCAAAGTGGAATAACGTAGGTAACAATCTACTCAGAAAATAATCTAAATATTCGCTAAATGAGCGAGAGAAAGACAGAAGTACAGCTAAAAGTGCATGTGAAACAGAGAAAATCGTAATAGGATTCCCAAAAATTTCTATCATCAGCCTCGTAGATCCGATAGTTTTTACGCTAAATTGAATGTTTACGCAATGATCTACTCAAAAACTAATCAAAATATTCGGTAAATGAACGAGACAAAGACAGACATACAGCTAAAAGTGCATGTTGAACAGAGAAAACTGTAATGGGATTCCTAACACTTTCTATTATCAGCCTCGTACCCCTAATAGTTTTTACTCTACGGCATTTCAAAGTTGAATGTTTACGTAGAAATCAACTACTCAAAAACTAATCGAAATATTCGGTAAATGAGCGAGACAAAGACAGACATAGAGGTAAAAGTGCACGTTAAATAGAGAAAACCGTAATGGGAGTCCTCAAACTTTCTATTATAAGCCTAGTTATGATAAATTAATTAACCAAAAATTAATCAAAATATTCGATAAATGAATTAGATAAAGACAGACTTATAACCAAAAGCCGGTGTTGAAAAGGGAGAGCCATATTCGGATCTTCGAAACTTTTCATTATCCAGCTTGGTAGTTCCAATGCCAATAGTTTTTACTCTACGGCATTCAAAATTGAATGTTTGCGTAATAATCAATTGCGGCAAATGAGCTAGATAAAGAAAGACTTATACAGCTAAAAGTGCGTGTTGAAAAGAGAGAACCATAGTTCGATTCCCAAAACTTTCTATCATCTATCAGCCTCGTTGTTTTAATAGTTTTTACGCTTTGGCACTTGGAAGTCGAATTTTTATCTAATGATAAATTACTCAAAAACCAATCAGAATATCCGCTAAAATAGCGAAATAAAGACAGACTTACGGCTGAAAGTGCATGTTAAAAGAGAGAACCACAAGCGGATTTTCAAATCTCGCTATTATCAGCCTCGTAACTCCAGTAATTTTTACTTCATGGCATTTCAGAGTCGAATTATGACTGTAATTTTTCAGAAACTGATTAAAATATTTGCTAAATGATCGAGACAAAGACAGACTTACGGTTGGAAGTGCGTGTTAAAAGGAGAGAACCATAAACTGATATCAGCCTCATAGTTTTTACACTAGGCAATTCCAGAGTCGAATTTCTACGTGATGGTCAATAACTAATCATGAGCGAGACAAAGACATACTTACGGGTAAAATCGTGTGTTAGAAAGAGGGCTGGAACACTATCCGTTACAGAGATCGTTACCTGATCACTATGGCACTTGCTATCTTCTTCTCTCTTTATGAAAAAAATAGAGATAGAGAAAATCAGGTCCATGATGTTATTTTAACAGCCAACGTTAAGTTATCTGTCACTGTTTATTCTATATGTCAAAATGGAGACAAAAATAGATGTTGAGCCTTAAGACAGCCGGACAGGATACATCATAGGCCTAAATATCTCTATTCGCTACAGAGTCCCAGCCCAGGTATCCAGATAATTGTATTGTCTGCCTCGTAGCTCCAATGATGTTTTCTCTACGACATTTTGAAAAGGAACTTGAAAACTAATCAAAACAATGTATTTTTTTCTGTGAGTATTGAATAACATCCATTTTCTATTGACCAACATGAATGATTACTCACACAGTGATTTTTTTTTCATTACTTAATTGTTTTCAACCAATGAAAATATCCTGGTCTCATTACTCCACTATTTAAGAGCCAATCAGAAAGTTCGTCAAGTTGACAACATACTTCAACCTTCCAATCGGTCATTTTGACAGCTGATTTGAACAAGACTTGCGTTAAATTAACCTCACTTTGTTTTCCAGCTGTCAGAAATGTCAATTAATTTTGTTATAAAAATTAAATAAAAAACTGCAGAACTCGTGCCTATTATCTATTAATATTAACATAGAAAAAGTATAGTATTCTACTCGTGGGTAATGGCTATTATTCACTCGGATGATTATACTACTCGCCTGCGGCTCGTAGTGCAATCTCCATCCTTCGTGAGTAATAACCATCATTATAGAATTATATACTATTTTCTGTCATTGCTTTTTTAAAATCGAAATAAGAAAAAAGAGCGCACGTCAATGTGCTATTTACAAGAGTGAGACAAACACAGACTTATATGAGCGAAACTATGCACATTAGAAAGAGCGGGGGACTTCTGAAATTACAGGGTGGTCTTTCACAAGCCAGTGCCAAAAATAACTGTGTGGTCGAAATTACTGGCAGTGACTCATTTCTAAAATAAAGGAGCGCGGATTGTGACACATCAGTTATTTAATTTTCCACCAATAATTTTGATCACAGACTATAGTATACTTTATTTAGTTGCAACTTTTTTCCAGCTACGGTACTCAGTGGTTTAGGCTTGTACTTCATGACAGTACTTGTAGGATTGTTCATTCAAGGCTTCATAGTCCTGCCGATTTTATATTTCGCTTTGACGAAAAGAAATCCATTCACTTACATTAAGTGCCTAGGAACCGCCATCGTTACAGCTTTTGGTACTGCTTCAAGGTAACATTAAATTGACTTAAAAAACTAATCAATAATGAATTATTTTGCAATAAAGTACTGCCACCCTTCCAATTACGATCCGATGCTTGGAAGAAAAACTAGGAATCGACCCCTAGAATAGCAAGATTCACTCTTCCAATTGGAGCTACCATCAACATGGATGGTACCGCTTTATATGAAGCGGTTGCAGCTATTTTCATCGCTCAAGTACGTGGCGTTTCGCTGGATTTAGGAAGAATTATCGCTATCAGTATCACAGCTACGGCGGCAAGTATCGGCGCTGCCGGTATACCCCAAGCTGGACTAGTTACAATGGTGATGGTATTAGACACTGTTGGTTTACCTGCCAAAGATGTCACTTTGATTTTAGCTGTAGATTGGCTACTGTAAGTTTGATATTAATTTGGGTAAAATTTGCAATAATTTTGTGGTTATTTTAGTGACAGATTCCGTACGGCTATCAACGTAATGGGTGACGCTTTTGGCTCGGGAGTGGTTCACTATAGGAGTTTAAAGGAACTGAACCAGATCAAGTCAATGCCGACAACACCGAGACACAGCGTTGCTAGTAAGGACAAAGATAATCTGCACGGTTCTCATGAGAACATGATCCAAGTTCAAGAGAATAATGTTTGAGAATATGCGTATTAATTAATTAGCAGTTAAGACTATAAATAACATGACGATATTATTATTTTTTTTGTTAAAATACAACTTACAACAAGTAACTCCAGAATTGTTGTATTATTTTTGTCTTTGTAAGTTGTACTTGTACTTTGGTTGGAGTTTTTCCGATTTCCGAATAAATTCATCAACTCCTAATACAACTTCCACGAATTTCGACACCTGTAGCACCTGCAGTAAGTTCGCGCCGCCCCCGACAACGCGCCAACGAAAACCGCCCCTTGTATCGACCATTCGTTCGTTGGCAGGACGAAACATTCCGTCCCGCCTCCCGTTTCTGCTGCTCTGCTATGCCACTTCCTGGAAAAGCCAAGGTGAAGTGTCCTTAAAGGACACACATGCCGATTTTATAGAATTTTCCAGTGAAAAGGGTATAGTCCCAAGTCCCTGGAGGAAATATTTTTATACAAACAATATTAGTTGTATTTCCGGGAAATTGGATCCAGGAAAACCTGGAAAATGGAAGAAAAGTGCCAGTTTTTGGGACACAGTTGGCCGGAGAACAGAAGTTGCTGTCGGTGGAAAAGGTTTTCCAGAAACGATTCAGGTAGGAAATTGTCCTCGTACCTGTTCGGAACAGGTGTGTATAGACTTTTGAAGGGATTTTCTAGAATTCTAGAGCCAAATTTTAGTAATTTAGATCATTATGTATTAAATAAAATAGAAGTTGAATATTTTCGTATAGCTATTATGGCCGGAACTGAGGCGCAAAATACCGGAGAAACTTCCGGTTTGGCGGAAACTCTGCCAGGAAAACAGAAATCTGAAGCAGAAACAGGAAGTGGGAAACGGAGGAAAAATAGATAAGAGATTAATGGAAATTCAATTTGTTTTTAAAAGAGTAAAAGTCACTTTGGACACTGGAAATTGTACCCTTGGATATTTCCTTCAGATACTGAAAAAGATGTTTGAATAGCTACGTTTTGAGATCTATTTTGGACAAATACATGTATAGTAAACCATGCTTTATAAACTTTGGACATCTGACATGAACTTCTTTAAAAGCATTTTGGACATTTGACACTTCTGGACACTGAAACTTACAAATTTGGGCCCATGAAAAGCTACTCTATAGACTAAATTTTTATGGAATCGAATTTCGATTGAAAATTCCTTTCTTCTTTGAGGTCCAATAGGCGCCATCCACCACCAGTGCCTCGCTTGTCAATTAACCTTATCAGATTTCCTATCACCTTATATAACCCGAGCGCTCTTTTTGGTGAGCCGCTTTTAAATTGGTGATCGCCGATAGCATCTATCATAAACCACCAGTTTTAATTTTTGAAAGGTTAAATTATAGGGCCCCGACAATGCTACACTATAATATGTAGGCCTGTGTAATAAATCTGTACGTATGTAAACTCGTACGGGACCCGAGGCGATTCAATTTTTTTCCCTTCTTCTCGGTTAATATAAAAGAGGTGTTAAAATATTCAAGTTCAAGTTCTTGGAAATCGTTTAAAAGTTGAACAGGAACTTAAGTGAAGGGTGATTATTATCAAATTTACAGAAATATATTGTGCGATAATCAAAGAAACAATTTCCTACATCAAAAATTATCCGTTTCGGTAATGGAAAATGGCGCTATCATTCTATTAATTACACCTTTGGATTAAATGAACACTTTTTTCGTTTCCACTTATCGTTTGAATAATTTATCAACGTGTCAAATACAAAATGCAATTTGCATGTTACAGTTTAATGGGGAAACTGTTTGAGTACATATTTTGATTAATTCAAGTGCGATGAGATGTACCTATAAAGAAGAATTAAAGAGTACTGACAATTATTAAACTGGATAGTTTTTGGGGTTTTTCACAACTAAGTGAGGAATTTCAATCAAAGTACACAAGATCTGTATAAATTTATGTTATGTGTTATGTGCAGTCCTGAAAACATTTTCATTTTATTTAAAACAATTTTTTTTTCTCAGAACTTGAAAATGTGAATGTTGAGAGACTCTCAAGTCCATATATCAGATAATGAAGTAGCTCAGATCATGTTCCTTTCAATAAATCAATGTCCTGTATTCTGTGGTGACTTATTTCTCTTTTATCTAATCTTGAAACTACTGAAAGTTTTCAGAAATTGTAGTCCTCTACTGGGATAAGAATCGCTAGAAATTTAAGCTTTCTATCTTCAATAGAAAAAAAGTTATGCTTTTCCAAAGTTTTCCAAAATCTAAATCATAAGGTAAAAGCTACCTTCTTACTAAAACGATAAAGTTTCAAATTTTTTATGTTGAGATTTTATAATTTTGAAATTTTCAGGGATTGTAGTCGCTTTATTGAGAAAAGATTCAGTGAAAATTTCAGCTTTCTATCTATAATAGAAAAAAAGTTATGACCTTTCAAAATTTTCCAAAATCTAAATCATAGGGTAAGTACCTTCTTACTAAAACGATGAAATTTTAAATTTTTTTGTTGTCGAGATTATGTATCCTAATAGTCCATCAACATCCCCCAAACTCCATACACTAAACTATTCTCAGATTTGAAGCCGAAATCTATGAAAAAAGGCACTCAGAAAACATGAAAAATTGATAAATCACCCCAAATTGCTTAACACGATTTTATCTCAGGAACTATAAGTGCAAATGAGTTGAATTTTTGAGGAATTGTAGTCCTTTGAAAATTATGAAATTCAGTGAAAGATTCAGCTTTCTATCTATAATAGAAAAAAAGTTATGACTTTTCAAAGTTTTCCAAAATCTAAATCTACCTTCTTACTAAAACGATGAAATTTTAAATTTTTTTTTGTCGAGATTATGTATCCTAATGGACAATTAACATACCCCAAAATTCATACACAAAATTATTCTCAGATTTGAAGCCGAAATCTATGAGAAAAGGCACTCAGAAAACATGAAAAATTGATAAACCACCCCAAATTGCTTAACACAATTTTATCTCAGGAACTATAAGTGCAAATGAGCTAAATTTTTGAGGGATTGTAGTCCTTTGAAAATTATGAAATTCGGTGAAAGATTCAGCTTTCTATCTATAATAGAAAAAAAGTTATGACTTTTCAAAGTTTTCCAAAATCTAAATCATAAGGGGAGTACCTTCTTACTAAAACGATGAAATTTCAATTTTTTTTTTGTCGAGATTATGTATCCTAATGGACAATTAACATACCCCAAACTCCACACACAAAATTATTCTCAGATTTGAAGCCGAAATCTATGAAAAAAGGCACTCAGAAAAATTGAAAAATTGATAAATCACCCCAAATTGCTTAACACGATTTTATCTCAGGAACTATAAGTGCAAATGAGCTAAATTTTTGAGGGATTGTAGTCCTTTGAAAATTATGAAATTCGGTGAAAGATTCAACTTTCTATCTATAATAGAAAAAAGGTTATGACTTTTCAAAGTTTTCCAAAATCTAAATCATAAGGGGGGGTACCTTCTTACTAAAACGATGAATTTTTATTTTTTGTCAAGATTATGTATCCTAATGGTCAATTAACATACCCCAAACTTCATACACAAAATTATTCTCAGATTTGAAGTCGAAATCTATGAGAAAAGGCACTCAGAAAACATGAAAAATTGATAAACCACCCCAAATTGCTTAACACAATTTTATCTCAGGAACTATAAGTGCAAATGAGCAAGGATTGTAGTCCCTTTATTGAGATAAGATTCAGTGAAAATTTCAGCTTTCTATCTATAATAGAAAAAAAGTTATGACCTTTCAAAGTTTTCCAAAATCTACATCATAAGGTTACTTATGCAGCAACTTTGGAATGGCAGATTGGGTACACATACTTCTATAATTTATTATGTTCTGTTTATCGCCACTCTTAAAAATAAGCACTAAAAAGCTTTGTTTCCAGAGCTCTGGGTATTCCGAAGCAATCATAGAATTGTTAAATAAAATTGTGATTGGTTTTGTAAGAGTACAGACACATTTTTTAAAAAGTAACTCAGAAATACCATACAGACAGGCTCATTATTGCTTCAAAAATGCTTTGTCTGCTAATCGAGTGTCAATTAATATTATTGTTAGGAGGTCTTGAGGTCCATACCTGAATACTTAAGATTTCAAAGACACAAGAACAAACAAAGACTTGAAAGATTTTGAAGGTTCTGAATACCAACTCGTTTTATTTAGAAATGATTCCAAATACTGCTTATTTAATATGTAACACTGAAGCTTGAAAATTTGAATAATCCAAGGTTTCAAGTTAAAGCATCAAAAGATTTTCCAAGATCTTTAAACCTCTGAACTGTTTCTCAACGCTTAGGACTTTGGACTAAAGACATTCGAACTTCTGATAACTCTGAAGACCCTTTATTTTAGATGTTGAAATAGAGATTTCACTGATTTCAGATGTGAGACTGAAGTTTCTTATGTCCCTTGATTCAAAGACTTGAAAGTGTCTCAAGGAATTAAGTCTCCAAAAAATTGCAACAGGAAGATTAATTTTCATAGTTTCAGGATGTAGAATTCAGAATTCCTGATTTAAAAAACCTCAAAGACTAATTTTTCAAAAATTCTACACAAAAGTTTTCAAAATTGAAAAACAAAGATTGGAATTTTTAATGATTTTGGAATAAGGATCCTAAAGCTTCCGCTGATTCAAAACCTTAGGACTTTTGAATAAAACATTTTTGAAGACTTCAATGAATTTTGATAATTTGTGATAATTCTAGAGTTAAAGTTTGAAAAATTTTTGATTCTGTCAGAGCTAAATTTCAAACTCAGAGGCTTAAAAATTCTATAATAATTGGCCCTCCTATAGAGCTGAATTTGATCTATAGAGACTAGAGAATTATGAAAATCCTATTTCCGACTCTACTAGAGCTAAAATTGAATTAGAGATGCATGGGAAACTCTAATTTTTCATTGACATTTCTACCAGTATTTCCACAGCTCAACAGTGGTCCCCGGCTGGCTATGAACCAGTACAGCTTCATGATCAGACAACCCGGCACTGAATACCACACATTGAACTTTATCTAGACCAAAATTTGAGCAGAAATAGTCAATTATTGTAAGTAAGTAACTCGGTTGCCTGATTTACATGCATAGGTATTCAAATTAAGAGAATCTAGAAAATTACATAAGGATTTCGTATATCTGTCCAAATGCTTAGAAAAATCTATATGTAAATCTCCACATAAAATTAATCGAGAGTTTAAAAGAGGTACAAGGGACTCCAGCCTATCTAACAGGGTGTTTTTTAAATATTGACACCTCACCTACAGCCTTTACTTTTACAGATAGAAGAAAGGTGTAAATACAAAAGTTGTACAGTTTTGGCTGAATTTTTAAAAACAATGGTCAAAAATAAAATTTGAATGTCTTCATTCTATATTCTTAAAGAGCACAATGCCCCGATTCTAAAAATATATAGTTTGTCTATATTTGATTGAACAGTCTCTCATATATTCGACTCCAAAAATTATAAAAATACTATCCTGTTACTGGCTTTGTGAACCATTCTACCTACAATATAGACAAATTATATCTTAGAGCAGGTAAGGCGCTGTCCTATACGGACATAAGTAGGAGTAGGAACGCGCCATTCTGCTTATGAAACTAAAGTGAGCTAAGTTTTTGGCAGGTGTTTGGCACCAAAATACCTGGAAAAAAATGGCTTCATTTTCCAACTCCATGTTACTTAAACCAACTTAACCCAACTTAACCCAACTTAACACAACTTAACCCAATTTAGCCTAACCCAACTTAACCCAACTTAACCCAACTTAAACCAACTTAACCCAACTTAACCCAACTTAACCCAACTTAACCCTCCTCTTTACTTTTACCTGCTCTAAGAATTATATAGTTTTGGAATCGGGAAATTGTACTCTTCAAGAATATAGAACCAAATATAGGGCATCCCATTTGAAAAATGCTAAAAGCATGAGACATTTCACATTTCTGAGATTCAATTTTTGTTTCTGCTCATGAATTTTTGAAATTTAGCTAATACTGTACAACTTTTGTATTTACAGCTTTCATCTACTTGTAAAGGTGGTGGATGGCTATAGGTGGGGTGTCAATGTATAAAAAAACACCCTGTACTTGAATAATAATTTATTATATAAAGTCAGAATTTGTAAGATTATCCACTTTTTGTCAATTTGCCTTTTAACAGAAATTAGTAATGTTACTTTACCAAACTAGTAATGTATTGTGACAAGTTATTCAAGTACAAATGAGTGAATTGTTGCGGAACTTATGGGTGGACTTCTGCGGGACGAGCGCAGCGAGTTCCGCAGCCATCTATTCATCAATACGTTGTTTAATTACGATACTAACTTGACCAATGAACTACTCAAATGTCAGTTATTTTCATTAGTTTAAAAACTAGACGTTTCAGGTGAGTGTCTTATTTGAACAGTTCAATTGTATTTTGGTGATTAGATGGCTGCGGAACTCGCTGCGCTCGTCCCGCAGAGGTCCACCCATAAGTTCCGCAATAATCTACTTATTTGTACAGGGTGTTTTTCTATATATTGACACCCCACCTACAGCCTTTACCTTCACAGGTAGGTAGAAGAAATGTGTAAATACAAAAGTTGTACAGTTTTGGCTGAATTTTCAGAAACCATGGTCAGAAATAAGAGTTGAATGTCAGAAATGTGAAATTTTGCATGCTTCCAGCTTTTTTCAAATGGGATGCCCTATATCTCATTCTATATTCTTGAAGAGCACAATACCCCGATCTATATTGGATTGGGCAATCTCTCATATATATTCGGCTCCAAAAATTGTAAAAATATTACCCTACTACTGATTTTGTTAACCATTCTACCTGTATAGGTGAAAGCTGCAGGTAAAATTTGAGGTAGTTGGTTTCTCGGATAGTATTTTTTAATATTTTTAGAACCAAATATGTTGGAGACGGCTCAACCAAATATAGACAAACTATATAGTTTTGGAATTGGGAAACTGTGCTCTTCAAGAATATGGAACCAAATATAGCGCATCCCAATTTTTGTTTCTGACCGAGGATGGTGAAAATTTAGCCAATACTGTACAACTTTTGTATTTACACCTTTCATCTACCTGTAAGGGTGAAGACTGTAGGTGGGGTGTCAATATATAAAAACAAAACTGTACATTGCTAATATAAAGATATAATGACAAGCTATTGCTAAAAACTAACAGGAACTCAAGGGTTTTTTCCTTCGACAAGTTATTAAGCTTATTTACACTAACAAATTTGTATTTTTCCATAAAACAATCATGGAGCATAACTAACGTTCTTCCATGTAAAAACTGAGAAAATTTGGACAACAAACTATAATTTTCAATATTTAAGTGTTCATTCTCTTTGAGCCAATGTTCTACTGGAAGTGAAATATTGGGAAAATCTACAGATTCCAGAAATATTTCTTGTTCATTCACCTTATTTCTGATAGATTTAGGGACAAATGGATAAAAATAATAAGGGTGAAACAATAAGTAGCGAATTTAAATATTCTCAAAAGATTGTTGAGCCCAGCATATGCGAAGGGAATATAATATGCATGCCTAATTAATAGCTCAATAGTTTTGTAAGATTGAGATGACACCTTGTGATATTGGTCTACAAAATCATCCTATTGTCCTTTTGTATGTCAACATAATAATATGCATAATAATATTTCTACTGATGTATGATATTGTAATTTATTTTATACATTGTAATCTTGTTTTGTATATTAGGCAAGTCCAAATACTTATTATTACTATTATTAAAATTCAATTTGTGTGTTTAGGTTGTTAATTCAACTGGAGATTCTAAATATATAATATTTCGATTATTCTCAAAGATCTTATAACCCATTATTTCAGATAGACTGATGGAGACTTTCGTTCAAAGAAGTTGAAACTTTTTAGGAAATTTGTTAGAATTTAGGGTTTTTACAGAGTTAAACTTTTATAAGTATGTAGAATTGAACAGGTTAATCGCCTTCTTACTAAAACGATGAAATTTCAATTTTTTTTTTGTCGAGATTTTGTATCCTAATGGTCAATCAACATACCTCAAACTCCATACACTAAATTATTCTCAGATTTGATGCCGAAATCTATGAAAAAAAGGCACTCAGAAAAATTGGAAAATTGATAAATCACCACAATTGCTTAGCACGATTTTATCTCAGGAACTATAAGTGCAAATGAGCTGACATTTTCAGGGATTGTAGTCCCTTGATTGGAATAAAATTTAGTGAAAATTTCAGCTTTCTATCTATAATAGAAAAAAAGTTATGACCTTTCAAAGTTTTCCAAAATCTAAATCATAAGCAAGGTACAAATTTCAAATTTCTTTTTGTTGAGATTTTGCGTCCTAATGGTTCTTCGGGATTTGGAGCCAATTTGATCTATCATTTTCATTCCATTTTGGACAAGATTCGTTCTCAGAACCAGAGAATGTAGATGCTGAGAGACTCTCAAGTCTATATATCAGATAATGAAGTGGTTCAGGTCATATTCTTCTCAATAAATCAATGTCCTGTATTCTATGGTGATTTATTTCCCTTATAATCCTGAAACTACTATACTTTTTCCTTTTCTAATCTTCCGAATAGTACTTCTATGTCTTTTCAACTTCAACTACTGCTTTCATTTTTTAGTTTTCTCAATCTCTCGTTTCAGGTTTTCAATTTTATCTATAATTTTCATTTCCTTTTGAACAGGAATCGTTCTCAGAACCAGATAATGTGGATGTTGAGAGACTCTCAAGTCGATATAACAGATAATGAAGTAGCTCAAGTCATATTCCTTTTAATGAATCAATGTCCTGTATTCTGTGGTGACTTATTTCCTTGTTATCTAAACCTGAAACTACTAAAGGTTTTCCTTTTCTAATCTTCTCAATCTTACTTCTACGCGTGTTTAATTGAAACTGCTGTTATGTTTTCTAGTTTTTTCAATATTTTTTCTCAAATGTCCAATTTTATCTATCATTTTCATTTCATTTTCAGTTTTCAGAACCAGAGAATGTGGATATTGAGAGATTCAGTTCATATTTCTCTTACTAATGAAATTGTTTTCAACGTTGCAAGATTGCCAGAGAAACCACATAATCTGACAAAAGGCACATAAAATTTCGACTATATTCCAAAATATGAAATAATCCCTAATGAAATTATTACATGTATACCTCCACTGATTGTGATTTTTACACAGATGTAATTGTTCCTGCAAAACTCCAAAAAAAAAACCTTCCCTCATAAATTAAACATTAATATCAAGCGAGTGGTAAGGCAAGGCTTCCGCCCACAAAATTATGCAAGTGCGACATGCATTTCGAGCGGAAAATGTTCTATAACAACTATCAACGGTTTAATTACGGGCTTAGTATGTTAATGCCAGTTCGGATTAACAGAATTCCAAAAGGGATTAAATTTCATATATACGTTGCAGCCGGTGGAAGTCCGATTTGGTTCGGTAGGTTCGAATATTATTTTGTAGCCAGAAATGGCAAGTTATTAGTAAGTTGATGCATCAAAAGGAATTTGCCGTCTTATTTGAAAAGTTTACGGTTTAATTTAGAACTGGTTGATTTATTTTTACTTTGGGTTAATTTCGCGCCGGGTTATTTTTAGTCAGACACAATACATATAGGAAAATATTTGGGTGATCTAAAAAAAAAAAAACTAGCAGACGGTTCTTGAAAATAGACGGATTTGTTTCAAAAAGAGGTGAACGACTGGCGTGGGATTTTTAGTTTTTCTGATGGAAAAGTTTAGTGTGACTCAGATACGTTATCCCATTGTTTCCTGCCTTAATAATCTGAAAGCTTTTCAACTTTGTCTCCAATTTGTTCAGCAGGAAAAGTATTAATCTTCTTTCCAATGTCCCATCAAAATATTCCGCATGACAAAGGCCCAATATTTGCTGCAATCATCCTAAAATTGAAAATCGAACAGCAGGTGCCAATGCAAAACCAAATTTACTAGACATAATTCATTCATGTTTAAAGTAAGATTTCAAACAGTATGTCATTTTTAATTTAGTGATTAATAGTCTCATAATAATCTGTGAATAAATCTACGAAATTCCCATTCAAAATTTTTGTCCATTGAACAGTTGGCCACCCAAATTCCTAACTGTAAATTTTTCCAAAAGAAAAACAAAAACGTCGTACCGTTACGTGTTTTTATTTTTCAATTAGCGCCCAACTGCAACGTGTTGATTTAGATTATGGCATCTAAACAAATAGGCAAACAATGCCCCAATAAATCAGGAACAATAGATTTTTGTTTTTTCCATTACCCGAGGAGCCCATTAGAGAACTCTCGTATGTATACAAACTTAAGAGTTATTCCGACAGAGTAGGTGATAATGACAAAAAGAACCGGATAATTATTATTGAAAAAAATTATTCTTCTTGGAAACAAACCTTCTATTACCCAACTGAAGCGTTAAGTTCACTTTTTATTGATACATTATCTTCAGCGGAATATGCATTGTTGATTCGTGTGCAAATCTTCAAACCGTATCGGGGCGGATGGAGCATGGAATATCTCATGCGAAGAAATTTCAGCTTGTCGTCGATATCTGAATCTGAAACATTTATATCTTCGCGCTTTAAATACAGGAAATTGCCATGTAAAAATTTTTTTAAACGACATGCTAAAACTGCGAGGAGAAAAAGCAATTTCGGAGCCTGAAAGTTCGAATATGTTATAATTCTAACGAGGCCTAAAAAGGTCCTGGGTTCATCTTCAATGTCCGACGACTGGTTCTGACAGGAACGGACTTTGATTTGCTTGAGCCTTGTTTTAACAGTAATTTTTCTAGAACAGCCATTTATTGAAGGCTACATTTTGTGTGAATTCATGTGATGAATCCATCCACATAGCCAATAATCTAATAAAGGATGTAGGTATCCAACTACAGACCGATCAGCCTCCTACCCATATAACCGATAATATCCAATGTAGTGAAGAAGTGTGTGGCTGTGGGATTGGTGGACCATTTTGAAACTATTGGCTGTTTTTCGCAGAGAAAAAATACAGTTTTGGGGATATTCGATCTGGTTGGCACGGTGATGGAGCCCTTTGAGTCATTGAACTATGATCCGGTGGACTTCTGTGACTTTGTAACCTCTTTTGTTAATGAATCAACAAGAGGCCCATAATATGCTCGGTTTGCTCAGCGTAAAATTATTAGGGTTGGGTTGAATTTTATAGGAGCTGCTAAAGTGGAAGATGATAAGGATAAACTTAATCTGCTAATCAATTACGTTAGTTCTACTATATAAATGAATGAATGCGTCATTTATGAAGATGCGATTTATATTTTGAAAAACGTATATGTTCTAAACTATAAGGTAGGTTACCTTCTTACTAAAACGATGAAATTTTTTTGTGTGGAGATTTTGTGTCCTAATGGTCATTTGTGATCCCCCAAACTCCATACACTAAATTATTCTGAGATTTGAAGCCGGATTCTATGGAAAAAGGCACTCAAAAAAATTGAAAAATTGATAAATCACCCCAAATTACTTAACACGATTTTATCTCAGGAACTATAGGTCCAAATGAGCTGAAATTTTCAGGGATTGTGGTCCTCTATTACAATAAGAATCCCTGAAAATTTCAGCTTTCTAAATATAATAGAAAAAAAGAGGCCGGATTCAATGGAAAAAAGCAGTCAGAAAAATTGAAAAATTGATAAATCACCTCAAATTGCTTAACACGATTCGATCTCAGGAACTATAAATCCAAATGAGTTGAAATTCTCAGGGATTAGAGTCCTCTACTGTAACAAGAATCGCTGAAAATTTCAGCTTTCTATCCCTAATAGAAAAAAAGTTATGACCTTTCAAAGTTTTCCAAAATACATAAGGTAGGTAGGTACCTTCTTACCAGTGTTGCCATCTTGATATTTTTTTTACTAGATCTGGTAAAATCAACAGGTAATCTGGTAACGTGGTTTTACAAAATTTTACCTGGTAAAAATTATGGTAAAATCACAGACTGAAATGACCGAATTGAATAAATCTAATCCAAGCCCAATACCAAGTTTTTCACTTATACCTTTATTTGAATTAAAGAATTTTCCTTAATTATGTTTTTGAATTTAAAACCGTCTTTAACAGATATTTGACGTTGACCTAAAAATTACCTTTGTTCTTTATTTTGCATATTCGGAAATACAATTCTAAATGTAAATTTGTAGTGTACCTACCTAACATATATTTGTTTAAAAGAAGTCCCTCCTCCCTACCTAGTGACTTACAATACTGTTTAGTGTTTGACAGTTGGACCATGCCCAAAACCTTCCCAAAACCAAAAGTTATTTATCATTTTACCAATTTTATGATAATTAAATGTAATATCCAATGTTGAACTGTTGGCAACACTGCTTCTTACTAAAACGATGAAATTCCAAATTTTTTATGTGGAGATTTTCTGTCCTAATGGTCATTTGTGATCCCCCAAACTCCATGCACTAAATTATTCTGAGATTTGAAGCCGGATTCTATGGAAAAAGGCACTCAGAAAAATTGAAATATTGATAAATCACCCCAAATTGCTTAATACGATTTTATCTCAGGAACTATAGTTCCAAATGAGTTGAAAATTTCAGGGATTGTGGTCCTCTATTACAATAAGAATCGCTGAAAATTTCAGCTTTCTAGATATAATAGAAAAAAAGTTATGACCTTTCAAATTTTTCCAAAATCTAAATCATAAGGCCTTCTTACTAAAACGATGAAATTTCAAATTTTTTTTTGTGGAGATTTTGTGTCCTAATGGTCATTTGTGATCCCCTAAACTCCATACACTAAATTATTCTCAATTTGAAGCCGAAATCTATGAAAAAATTGATAAATCACCCCAAATTGCTTAACACGATTCGATCTCAGGAACTATAAGTCCAAATGACCCATTGATTCAGAAGCCTCCGAACTGATACTGACTTGTTGGCGACTCTGAGCCATCCAGTACAACACGATTTCATCAACCGATTGATCAGAGAAAATCGAAAAATCCGTTCCTGTTCCTCGTCGTTTATTTATTCGGCTGCGGCGGCGGCTCGCGACGGGCCCTAAATGTGAGAATTTCGGGAAAGAATGCGGTCAGGCCCGCTCCCGGTCGGCCGCCGTTTCTCGGAAGGCGTTAAAAGCGCCGCCTAAAGTTGTCCGCATCGGCCTCCCCTGCCCCGCTCTCGCGCTATTACCTTTGGTACCATCGCATGGGCGCCTGAACCATCAACGAACCCGGAGCTGCCGGTTCGAATTATTATTGGCCCGAGAAAGGGTACCGTCGGTTTTTTTAGCGAGATTTGGTTTTTCGATAATATAATCGTGGTACCTACGCAAGGAACCTGATGTTGTCTTTATATTTAACTAAATATGAAATTATAGGCATTATTAAACACAAGAATTTACTTTTAATTAAGATATCTCATTTGAAAGGGTTGATGTTGATAGGCGCTGAAATCTAGATGGTGAGGGTGCAACTTGGCTCTTAAGATTTCAAGGTTTTTTTTGAGGTTTGTATCTAAATCTTAAGCTAGGTATTTGTATGTAATGTCATAATAAGCCTCTGACATTTCTCCATGGAAAACTGTCAGTGTAAGAAATACTCATCGTTAAGGCTTCCCTAAAATAGTTGGTGGAAACGGCCATTACAGTGTTATGTTATCTAAGGTAGAGCAGCAATAAGGACGTTGACAGTCATTTCACATTGCACTTATACTGGATTAAATGGATGTAAATAAGCTTTTAGCCTTTCATAATGGGATTCTAATGGAAACAATCGTCCACAACTTTCTATGGAGTTAAGTCATTTATTAGAAACTAGATTGTAGATTGTAGATTGTGGGGGAGTTGTTTCGGTTTTTCAGCCATTCAGCACTACTACCTTTGCAGATATTTTGTACGTGACTCTACATCTTAAATTTTCTCCAAGAAGCGTAGAATTCTGCCAAAGGAAGCTATTTTCCTGGATGTCAGTTGGCCTACTTTTTCTGGTAACAGTGTTGCCCCCTAGAGGAATTTGAGCCTCTTACAGAATTGGGCTGAACATTCGCAGAGCAGGTGCTCTGCGGTCTCTAATGCGTCTGAGCAGAATCTGCAGAGATCGTCTTTTGCTCTGCCCATCAACCTTAAATGGTAGTAGATAGTCAAAGCGGGTTCTAGCATCAAAATCCGACCATAACCTCAATCTTGCATTCTTGACACGAAGGTGGATGCGCCGTCCTTGACACGAAGGTGGATGCGTCGGCGCCATCTTGTCATCTGTCAAACGTCATGGCGCCATCTGTCGAGAGTGCGGTGAATTCTTGCAATTGATTGACAAGGGTTCGAAATTACTGTTTCCTAAAGGCGTCGCCGATCTAGAGATTTTCCCACGGTATCGAAAAAAATTTCAGGCTCAGGTGGTACCGTTACTACTAACCTGTCTCGAAAAGCTGCCTGTATAGACAGACCTGTCTCGAAAAGCTGTCTTTATAGACAGACCTGTTCCATAAAAAAGCTGTCTGTGTAGACAGACCTGTCTCGAAAAGCTGTCTGTGTAGACAGACCTGTCTCGAAAAACTGTATCGGACCTGTTTCTGGACCTGTATAGCTGTCTACACACTTAATTGTCCCTGGACCTGTATATTTAGAGCGTTTTATAGTCCATAGGAAGTTACTTGGACCAGGCCTTGAATAGATAGCGCCACCGATAAAATTTGGGGTTGGACAACGTCAAATCAACGAAATTGCAGATCAAAGACGCCGCCGATCTAGAGATTTTCCCACGGTATCGAAAAAACTGTAGACAGGCCTGTCTCGAAAAGCTGTATCGGATCTGTCTCTGGACCTATATAGCTGTCTATGGTCTATTTTTTCCCAAGATAGATTTTGACATTGTCGACTTTGAAACATAAACAAAAACAATGCCGCTTATTGGTCGCAAGATGCCATTTGCATGGCATGCATTGTAAAACTGATGTCAACCTGCAGGAAAACATCATTTTGCGACCATTCAGGGCCAAGAGGTATTGTTTATGTTTCAAAGTTGACAATGTTAAAATCTATCTTGGGAAAAAATAGACCATAGACAGCTATACAGGTCCAGAGACAGATCCGATACAGCTTTTCGAGACAGGCCTGTCTATAGTTTTTTCGATACCGTGGGAAAATCTCTAGATCGGCGGCGTCTTTGATATGCAATTTCGTTGATTTGACGTTGTCCAACCCCAAATTTTTCGACGTCATGATGTTATCGGTGGCGCTATCTATTTAGGGCCTAGTCCAAGTAACTTCCCATGGACTATAAAACGCTCTAAATATACAGGTCCAGAGACAATTAAGTGTGTAGACAGCTATACAGGTCCAGAAACAGGTCCGATACAGTTTTTCGAGACAGGTCTGTCTACACAGACAGCTTTTTTATGGAACAGGTCTGTCTAAAAAGACAGCTTTTCGAGACAGGTCTGTCTATACAGGCAGCTTTTCGAGACAGGTTAGTAGTAACGGGAGCACCTGAGCCTGAAATTTTTTTCGATACCGTGGGAAAATCTCTAGATCGACGACGCCATTAGGAAACTGTAATTTAGAACCCTTGTCGATCAATTGCAAGAATTCACCTCACTCTCGACAGATGACGCCATGACGTTTGGCAGATGACAAGATGGCGCCGACGCATTCACCTTCGTGTCAAGGACGGCGCATCGACCTTCGTGTCAAGAATGCAAGATTGGGGTTATGGTCGGATTTTGATGCTAGAACCCGCTTTGACTATCTACTAATGGTATTTTACCAGGCAGTGTCCTGTGAGCAGTCCTACCACCAATATGATGTTTGCTCTGCTCATGTTTAGGAGCTGTTCAGCTCTTTTTGCTGAAAGGGTAATAAATCTTTTTGACTGTTTGAGTCCCGGAGTGTGCCTCCAATATGATGACAGTTGGTCTTTCTCCCATTTGTTGAGTTCTTCCATGATGTGGCTTTTCATTGAGCCACAGTAGGGCTCTGGTCCATGGTATGGTGTTGAGGCCCCTTCTTTTGCGAGGCCATCTGCTTCTACATTTCCTTCTATGCCTCGATAACCAGGCAGCCACATCAGTGTTATAGTCCAACAAATACCATTTTAAAGTCACGTGATTTTTCTCTATCCTTGTTGAATACATCTCAAACAGCGGTGATAGTAAAATTGACAAAAAAATTGCTGTCTAATTATTATTCATAAAATTCTTACCTGAAATAGAATCCGTCACTGTCATCAATTAGTTTGTCAAAGTTATTTTAGAAAATGATACAACGAACAAACACAGCTAATAATTTTGACTATATTAAACTTTTTCCAACTCAAAAATATGCAAATAGAAAACGGGTACCCAATTCAAGTTCAGAATGTATTACAAGGGGCAGCAGAAGCGACAAAAGTAAGTCTCGCAACAATTACAAGTATTAAAATTCTCATCTGATTGGTCAATAGTACATCAGAAACGCGTTTGTAAAATGCTAGTGGGAACATATCTTAAAATTCAATAGTAATTAACCACAAGTAGCTTTTTGTAGGTGATATCAACGACATAATCAACGAACATACGTTTTTTGCCACCAATATCACGTGACTTTAAAAGGGTATTTGTCGGACTATACCTGGTTGTATGTCGCTAGTGTTTTTAGGGTCTGTTTACACTCCCAAACTAGTTTTGACGTGCATTTGAAAGCCCTTAAGGCTTTTAAGACAGCTTTCCGATAGTATGAAGATGTGTTTTCTTTTGAGGCTTTGGCTAAGACACTCTTGTGCACATATATCTATTGCAAGCAATTTGGCTTGAAATATTGTAAGATGTTTACCCAGTACCTTGGAGAGCTTGAAGTTAGGGCCAGTGAGCGCTGGTTATTGCCTCCTTTTTCACACATAGGTGAAGTAGGGGTATGTTGAGTAACGTCTCTAGGGTTGCGATGAGACAAGTTGACATTGCTCCCGTTATTCCTAGACATATCAGCCTTTGCACCTTTCTTAGCTTGATCTGAACAGTGATTCGCTGGGTTTTGGGTCACCACACTAATGAGGCATATGTGACCATGGGCTTTATTATAGTTTGGTAAATCCATGTTTTGCCAACAAGTTTTCGGCATGACCAAATGGTTGATGTAGCTCGAGAGCATGTTTTCTCTAACTGTTTGTTCCAAGTGAGTGTTCGGTCCATGGTGACCCCTAAGTACTTCACTTCGTTGGAAAATGTTAGTTGTGTACCGTTAAGGGTGGGCTCATAACCTATTACGTTTAGTATGGGGCTTCAGAAGATTTTGTATAATGTATTCCAAGGAGTTACAACATTTATTTTAACTACACACTAAATGCAAGAGGGAGCATACTTTGAGTCAATAATCAACTCACTTATTTTATGTAGAAATTAATTCTAAATAAGAAATATCTAAGGTCAATCATTCTATTATTATACCTATTTACTTTTCATTCTTATGTATTTTCATTCCTGAAATTTTCAGTTTTCAATAACAAAGAAAGTTAAGTTTCAGACTTGAAAAATTCAAATCAATACTCACACAAAACCAATACAATAATAATAATTTAAAGAAATCTTAAGTGTCCCAAGGCCGGTATTCAGGCCGTTCGCTAATTGTGCAGATCCTGCTAGACTGCTGGGCACCCGACAGAGAGAACCGTCGGTACGATTGCGCGCGTAGAACAGAGACGGGCGCAATTAAAAAAGTACTACTTCTTCTGATGTCGCACGCATACCAGTCGGATTTCAGCCTCGGGGCGGAATAACAATGTTGCCAAGAATAAAAATTACCATCAACCTCAATTAAGGAAACGGGATTTGAATTGTTTAAGGATTAAACAGGTCCAGTTTTGATGTTCATACTCAATCAAATTATAATACGAGAAATGTATTGACATCTAAAGAATTTACAAAAAATCTGCGATCTATAAACGCCACCTACAAGTGAGACTTGTTTGGCTCTGTAATGTGAAAAGACTCTTTCTGTTCCTCTTATGAAGATAGGCATTCATAACATATATTAAATACTATAGATTCTCCAGCATAAGGAAATAGAATGAAACTATAAAAATAAATCGTCATAACATACATAATGTATTTTTATTCACAAAAATGTCCTAATGACTCATTTAAATTGAATAATCAAACAATGTTTATCTGCGTACCTATTTCACCGCTTCGTTTACAACAAATAAATAATAAAATACAACAAAAGTGCCGCCCGAGCATAAATTTGCCTTAATACTCGAAGAATGCTGCCTATAAGTTGAATCATTAGCATTTAAAAATCTGGTTTTTTGATTAAATGCCGAATATATTTGGAAATCCATTCATAAAGAAAAATTCTACCGAATCACGGTTCCGGCACCGCCGTTTAATTTCACGATAAAAAGCCGAATTCCTGCCTGTGCCGGGTTCCCACACTGCTTTCCACTCGACGCTTGTCACGTTAACTTTTAAATAGTTATTAACCAAAATTTAAATGGTTTATAGAACCGCACACAAAAAAAAAAAACTCTGCGATGTTTTACTATTTTAATGGAATGTTACAGTGGCGTATCTTTGAATTGAATTCAATATTGCGAGATAATTTATTTTGGAACTTTGAAGATGTTCCAGAGGTACCAACTTGTTCCACCAACGTAGATAATCATTCATGAGTATATTATAATCGCTATTCCACAGTAAATGTCAATGATAACATTGATAACGGACCAATATATGTTGAATAACTGGTGTAGATTGGAAGTTTTGATTCTGGGACGTCAATATCTAGGCATTCTTCCACGATATGGCTATTGGCGAGGACGAAATGCCAGATTTCCAATGTACCTACACCAACTTTTGTTGAAGGCTTTTTCTTTAGGCTCAGAAACCATGAACCTATTGTGGGTGCAGATAGAAAATGGTGGATTGAACTATGATGCTGATTATCATACTGATTGTAGTAATGACTGGACAAGAAGTGGCAACATTGAGGTTTCAGAAAACAAAGACTACCATTCATCAAAGTCAATAACAACCATCTTATATGGATAATAAAGAAATATCTCTTGGTGCTACAGACGGATCACTGTTGAAGACTTTTTCCTCAGACTCAGAAACCATGAAACTATTGGGAATGATGAATTGGAAGATGGTGGATTGAGCCAATAAGAGCTGATGGATCAGAAATCTAGATGTTACACTGATCATAGTTATGAGCGTTATAAGCGGTTTTTTGACACAGTCAAATACCCTATTGTTGATAGGTAACGATTTGTTGAGGATGTTGGAAGAGGAGCTTTAAAAGCAGTGTTGAGCTTTTCAAATGGTCGGATTATTAGTATTCCTTGATTTTTACTGAATATTGGCTTGAGCTCTCTACAAATGGTGCAGGCTGCGGTCATTTTTCGTACATCGTCTATGTAATATGGTAGTTTTGAGATCGAATCCACTGAAACATTATATAGTTATTCTAGGATGACTAAGTGCATCATGTAACTTGTACAATTTATTCTCAGGTGAAGCCCCAAGAAAAAGTATCGGCCACGATATTCTTATTTCCTGGATGGTAGACTGTGTCATATGAATAGCTTGAAAAATCAAGTCTCCAGCTTTGAATTTTTTCATTTTTCATTTTACTACTATGCTTCGTGTCGAACATGAATGGGACCGATCTGTAATCAACTTGAAATGCCTTCCAATAAGAAAGTGACGTCATTCTTCAGAGCTTCTACAATTGCTACTGCTTCTTTTTCAACTGCTGAGTTGTTTCCTTTATGATAGAGTTTTTGAGAAAAACGCAACTGGTCGTCCAGACTTGCTTAGAATTGCTACTATCGAATGTTTCCACCACAAATGGAATGTTTTCTTCAATGGCTGATTTTGCTACTTTAGTTTTCAAGCTGTGAAAATCAGTGATAGCGAGCTCTTGCATATAGGAAAGTTTCTGGTACTAATAATTCTATGAATTTTCTTGGAGAATCTGGGAATCCATTTAGAGTACTGAGCGAACATGTCCGTAGCTTTATCAGTTGATCCTGGCAGATTCTGTAGAGGTTCAAGTCTTGCAGGATCAGATTTAAGTGTTCTGTTTCCTATAAGATATCCCAGTAGTTTAATTGTCTTTTTGTTGAACGAACTTTTTTACTTTTATTTATAGTTAGATTGTACTTTTCAATAGCTGTCAGAAAAGCTGATGGATTCTTATCGTGTTCTTCTTGATTTTTTCCACAAATTGAGATGCGTAGACGTCTTTTAGATTCTCTTGCCTGATTATTGTATCTAAGATTCTTTGAAAACAAGCCAAGCCGTTAGTCATACCAAAAGGGATACGATTAAACTGTTACAGTTTCCCATCAGCTTCAAAATGTACTGGCTAATGTTTTCTCTACGTTGCAGTTTCCTCGTTGGAAGAATATGTCTTGCAAATGCTTTATTTTCAGATTTTATATAGATGTTATCTAAGATACTCACAGCATCAGCGTAGGTTTCAAAAACTTATTCGAACATGTTGTGACTTACATAGTTTGTAAGCAGCTGCAGATTTTATGCTTCTTCTACATCCTTTACTGACAACATGAAGTTCTGGAATGTAGTTTCCAATGACACCATTCCTTTGCTGCATTTGATGAGATGGGATCAGTATCAAACCTTTCAGGTCTCAGAAGTTTGTCCATATATAATGTCGATTAAATTGTAGTAATGCAAATACCCCAGAAATGAATGACACACAAATACAGTTAGACATGGTATTAAAACATAAAGGTGTATAAATTTTTATGTCAGTGAACTGTAAAGCAAAGATAGTGATGAAGTAGAAATCTTGTTTCTTCGACCATTATTATCACAAACGAACAAAGAATCTTGAGGAAATACGGACAGTTGTTATCGGCAACGTCGCAAATATTTCCGATATCATCTGAACGCGGGGTGGCCTCGGCATTTTAAAAACAGTCAATGTTGGGGCCCCCTATCACCAATCATTAATTAAAAATTGAAAAGCCTGCCTGAGCCTGACCGCTTAGGTGGGCCCCCGCCGAATTTCATATTTCCAGTTTATATAACGAGCTACCTATTTTATTCGAAAAAAAATGCCTTCGGTTTACACACTGCTGGTAGTGCGAAACGTGGTACTTTTCTAGTTAGTACTAAAAAACTTAAATAGCTACACGTAAATTCCCTCATTGTTTCAACATGCACTCTCTATAAAAACATTATTAAAATAAAATGATTAAATTTCCGGTCGTATTTGCATCTTAGTTGTTTTGCTATTTCAATTTTCTAATGTCTTACAAGGCCGTCCTTAGTGGACACAACCTGAGTGTAATTAATTACTCAGGTGCTTTTTTTTTCTGGCTTAAGCCGTAAAGGAAATTGCATAATCGTTCATTCATAAATCCTGTAACGCGAAAAAAATTGATTAAGTTGAAATGAAATACTAAACAAACATTTAAATGTTAATGGAACTACATTAATTGAATTTATAAATATGAGTAATTAGAGCATAATAAATGTGGTTTTATTAATATTCGAAGAGAATAACAACATTGGACTTTGATTAGGATTTATGTGGTCACTTTTTCGATTCTTATATGTTTCCAAACTTAATAAACTTGAAGAAAAGTATACTTAGTGGGTGTTATAGACATAGGGACACATGTCACTATAAAGTTAGTTTCTGAGAGAAACACTGGAAAGTCTAGAGGTACTGCTACAAACTCACTTTCCAGGTTCGGTAATAGTTGAAGTCCTGAACCAGGTCACTCCGCCCCAATGACAGGAGCAAAAGACTGGCTGGGAAAATCTTCACAATGAACAAAATAAAATGGGCGATTGATAGCTTCAGACCCTACAAATCTTCAGGCAAAAACGGAATCTTTCCCGCACAACTGCAAAAAGGTTACAAGTATATAAAGGTACCTACACCTTCAAAAGCTTTTTAAGGCAAGCCTACTCCTAGGGCACATACCGCTATCTTGGAGGGAAGCTAATGTGATATTCATACCAAAAACGGGTCGTCGATCTGAGGACGAACCAAAATCATATCGTCCCATTAGCTTAACCTCCTTTCTCCTTAAGACAATGAAGAAAACCAGTACATCAGAAGCGAAACTATCTACAATCTACAAACTTGACATTTAAAAAACAATTACTGACGTTGAAACACAAAAGAAAAGCTAGAAGACCATTTCCAGATTTTCGATACTATAATTAACGAACTGGAAAGCATTGGGTCAAAAGTTGAAGGTGAAGATAAAGTATGCAATCTTTCATCAACCCTTTTAATGAACAATATAACTCAGTTATTACAACAATAGAAACAATGAAAAATTAAAGTTACCATGGACTTTGAAAAATCCCGCTTGCAAGATGAAACTAGAGACAAAACAAAGTCAAAGTAGTAACCAGTTAAAAGCATCTTATAGAGCACAACCTTATAATGTGGAAAAAAGACCCCGCACACTGTTCGCGCTAACAATATGCTCCCTTCAAATCAAAAATTATATGCACCGGCAACCCCGATCAAATTGACAGAACACAGAACCGCTGAGCGAAGAGTTGGCAATACGGGACGAAAAGTCAGTCAATAATATTGATCCGTGACGTCAAGAGAAGAATTTTTGCTATTGGTCGGATCATTATTATTATTTTTACCGATTATATACCATTTAACCGTTTTGTCCGATAATTTTAAGAATAATTAAGTATTAGCAAAGTTTGTTATTAGACACTTTAAGTTAGATAACGCTAATGTAAGATTTAACAGCTGCGCATGCACGAAAAATAGCGTGTTAAGTGTCACGTTATTTAGGCCCATTTTACAATGGACGTAACGTAACCGTAAAGACGGAACATAAGTCCTAAGCATGCGCACATTAGATTCATTTGCGTCAAATATGTCACCGGAAACGCAACGTAACAGAAGATGAGAGTTGGTCATCTCTTACGTTGCGTTTCCGGTTACATATTTGACGCAAATAAATCTAGAAGCGCATGCTTAGGACTTTACGGTTACGTTACGTCCATTGTAAAATGGGCTTTAGCGGGTCTTTGCGTGTACCTTATCCGTTAAAGTTCGTTAAACCGAGTGGGTCTGAAAGCCAGATTGCCGGTGTCGACCTTTGCCGAATGTATTTCAACTTTTAAAAAAAGTTGTCACGTAATTCAAAATAATCGAAATACAAAAAATTGTTTCTAATTTGTCTTTTTCAGAACAAAATTTAAAAGTTGGGTCATGATTGTGAGATATAACATTAACGTTCACGTGAAATTAGAAAGTTCTCGTGTCTCAGACGCTACGCTAATACGGTACCCCTAACAAAACGGTATGTTCAATGGTATTTTATAGTTCTCGGACACGAAGACACAAAAATCCCCTAATCCCTTATTCTGTTTACATTTTGACAGCTGAAGTGAGTGATCTAACCTAACTTTTTTTGCTTGTTTGCAAACTTTTATTTATCCTGAAAATTCCTGAGTTTCATTAATTTTTCCTTGGTGTTTTTTATGAAGGAATTGCTGTTTCTTGCAGACGTAAATGGAGCGTAAACTAATTTTGACATAGCATAGCGTTACGGTAAAGCATCCGTTAACATCCCGTTAGGTACCGGGCTCCGCTAACGCTAATACGGTAAGAACTGTCATTCTTCTCAAATAACGCTACGGTATTTGAAATTTGGACAGCACGAGAACTCTCTAATTTAACTTAAACTGATTTGTGAGCTCCGACGGTCACTCGACGCTATAGTGAAAAATAGGGTTTACGTTTAAAGATTACGTTAACGTGTTTGGTTCAACTTAAAGTGTCTATTGTTTTAAAGTGCACTTGTATTATTTTTTTCACGCTAAGTTACGTGACGCTGTCTACAAACTTTAGTTTCTTAATTAAAAGTTTAATAATTGAATTTGACAGTGATTTTATTTCGTAAATACGTGAATGTTCCTTCATTTACTTCAGTACACACACCTCTTATGGGTTTTTGGTTTTCTGTCAAACTCAATGAAATTTTGACATGTGTCATGTGGTATATCTTGACGTACTGAGAAAAAGTTCTCATAGGCCCAACCCGATACTATGAATAGTTTTCGAGATACAGGTAATTTATTGTCCAAAAAATGTATGTACTCGAACAATAACTTATTATATAAAGTCAGAATTTGCAAGATTATCCACTTTCTGTCAATTTGCCTATTAACAGGAATTAGTAATGTTACTTTACCAAACTAGTAATATAATGGGACAAGTTATTCAAGTACAAACGAGTGGATTGTTGCGGAACTTATGAATGGACCTCTGCGGGACGGGCGCAGCGAGTTCCGCAGCCATCTATTCATCAATATTTTGTTTAATTACAGTGTTGTGAGTTATTCTCATTAGTTTAGAAACTACATGTTTCAGGTGAATGTCCTATTTGAACAGTTCTTCAGTATATTGGTGAGTAGATGGCTGCGGAACTCGCTGCGCTCGTCCCGCAGAGGTCCACCTATAGGTTCTGCAACAATCCACGCTTATTTGTACTTGAACAATAACTTATTATATAGTCAGAATTTGTGAGATTATCCACTTTTTGTCAATTTGCCTATTAACAGGAATTAGTAATGTTACTTTACCAAACTAGTAATATAATGTGACAAGTTATTCAAGTACAAACGAGTGGATTGTTGCGGAACTTATAGGTAGACCTCTGCGGGACGAGCGCAGCGAGTTCCGCAGCCATCTATTCATCAATATGTTGTTTAAGTACGATACTAACCTGACTCACTCACATGTGAGTTATTCTCATTAGTTTAGAATCTACACGCTTCAGCTGAATGTCTTATCTGAATAGTTCTACAGTATATTGGTGAGTAGACACCCATAAGTTCTGCAACAATCCACTGATTTGTACTTGAACAATAACTTATTATATAAAGTCAGAATTCAGAATTTGTGAGATTATCCACTTTTTGTCAATTTGCCTATTAACAAGAATTAGTAATGTTATTTTACCAAACTAATAATATAATGTGACAAGTTATTCAAGTACAAACGAGTGGATTGTTGCGGAACTTATAGGTGGACCTCTGCGGGACGAGCGCAGCGAGTTCCGCAGCCATCTATTCATCAATATGTTATTTAGGTACGATACTAACCTGACTCACTCACATTTGAGTTATTGTCATTAGTTTAGAAACTACACGTTTCAAGTGAATGTTTTATTTGAACAGTTCTACAGTATATTGGTGAGTAGATGGCTGCGGAACAGGTTCTGCAACAATCCACGCTTATTTGTACTTGAACAATAACTTATTATATAGTCAGAATTTGTGAGATTATCCACTTTTTGTCAATTCGCCTTTTAACAGGAATTAGTAAGGTTATTTTACCAAACTAGTAATGTATTGTGACAAGTTATTCAAGTACAAACGAGTAGATTGTTGCGAAACTTAGAGGTAAACTCAGCCATCTATTTACCAATATGTTGTTCCAAATACAATACTAATCCAGCCTAATTACAGTTATGAATTTTTCTCATTAGTTCAAAAATTACACGTTTCGGGTGAGTATTTTTTTTTTTGAACAGTTCAACAGTATATTGGTGAATTGATGGCTGCGGAACTCGCTGCGCTCGTCCCGCAGAGGTCTACCCATAAGTTCCGCAATACTCCACTTATTTGTGTACCCATTTTATAATTCATTCACATCTCTGACACCTAATAATATACCAAGATTGACAGGTATCCACACGTTGAGGTAACAGGTAAATGTAAATTTGTGTATTATTCTGTGTATTTATTCATGTAGTTCAGGGTGACAACATTATTTTGTTTTTCATAATACTGATTTATGTTGCGTTCGAAGTTTTTTGGTTGTCACCCGGAACTAAACTGCTGGACAAATGAAACGGAACACGCGAATTTTTTGTTTGGATTTGGATTCCAATATTACGCGAACTAAAAAAGATATCAATAATGAACGATTTGCGAAAATTAACTTTTAAATTACGCAAATCACTCATTGATATCCTCTTTAGTTCGCGTAATATTGAAATCCAAATCTAAACTAAAAATTCGCTTGTTCCGTTTCATTTGTCCAGCAGTTTATATGAATAAATACACGAAAAAATACACAGATATATCCTATTCACAATCCGATGTCCACAGGTACAGGTAAATTTATCACCTTTCCCTATCAAATAGCATTGAAAGGTGATAAATTTTACCTGTACATGTGGATATCAGATTGTGAACGGATAATATAATACGGTTATTGAACATTAAACTACTTGTATCTCGAAAACTATTCCTAATATCGGGTTGGGCCAATGAGAACTTTTTATCAGTAAGTCAAGATATACCACATATCAAAATTTCATTGAGTTTGACAGAAAACCAAAAACCCATAAGAGATGTGCGGAGTCATAAAATTGCAGATTGTCATCAGAATCACTCTAGGGAAAATTTGAGAGGTCGGAGAAATACTTATAGAGGCAATATGGTAAAAGTTGAAGACAACCACGAACCCATAAAACTCAAAGTCAAGCAGGATCTCATGCAAACCAGGCAGATGAAATTTCATTCATTGCATTTAATGTAGGAGAATCATCACGGATTTTAAATCGTTTTACTTTAGATTTAGGTTGTACCCAACATAATATGTTAATGGGCGAGCTAGAGGAATATAATATGCACGTAATATTTTGAAGCTAAAACTCAACCGCAGAATCTTTATAGCCAGTTCCCCAGTTTGAACTTGAAATGCATAAAAATCCTATTCGTGGCTCTGATCTTGTTAGGACTAAATACTCTATAGGTTTTCAAGAACTTAAAGACATTAGTAGCTGAAAGATAGTGACTTTAAACTTCTCAAAATCGAGAATAACCATACTTTTGAACTTGTTGACACCAAAACTCAATCGCACAGGCTTGAAAATCTTATATTCAATTCTCATTGGCCTAAAATTTGAAAATGAAATGCATGGAGAACCTATTTGTGGCTCTGCTAGATCATACGGATCTCGTTAGGACTAAATACTGTAGAGGTTTCAAAGCCTTAAAGACTTAGTAACTGAATGATCAGGATTATAAGACTATTGAGTATTATTTTATAACAATAGTAGGTACCCCAAGAACAAGACAGTGATGAATTAAAAACTTACAATAACGAATGATCCAAAAAGCAAGGAGGCTAAAAGGGACAAAACGGACAACTATAACAAAAGACTGCGAGCGAAATTGGCCCAAAATGCTGAAGTTGGAGATTGTACACAAAAAATGTGTGTGTGATGTAAAGAAGTTGCAAAACAAAGGGATTGCTGAATGATTGTCATGATTGTTGATCAAAGTTCAGAGAATAAACCACAGAGACGATAAATTTCCTGATGTTGTTAGTTAGAAAGATATTTGATTTTTAAATTGAACAAATTCCGTATAGATGGGATTTTTATAACGTTGGAAGACAATTATAGTAAAAAACTTGAAAAGTCCTCACTTTACACTGTCGAGCCAATGACATTCCGAGTATTCAGGTCATCCATTTCTTCAACACCAGAATCGCATCCTGCTAGACCGTCTGGCATCGTTTTTGGTCAAATGAAAAAATTTGAAAGTACTTATATTGAAATAAGAAGCAACTAACAAGTTCTTTGTTGTTTGGATTTTACAGAAAAAGTCCCAGCCAGAAAAACAGGCAACAGGGGCAAATATGACATTATATCTAATTTGATTGAACCCCTGTTTACAGGCAAAAATTTCTAGAAACGCTTTTTGCTTTCCCGACAATCATTACTCTAGGAGCTTTCAAATTCCTTTCATTTCATTCAAGAAAAAAAAGCAAACACGAGCACTTGCCTAAAATTCTATATCACGTCTCAAAAATAACGGTCTTAAATGAAGGTACGTACTCTTACTTTGTTGAAGAATGGAATGCGCGTCTGTTAGAAATCTTCGAAAAATCAGTGGCGGCAACAAAATAACAGACAGAAGATTTTTACGAAAAGTTGTAGTTTCAAATTTGTTTATACAGGAATGATAACTTGATAATCATGTGAAATAAATCAAACTAAGAAGCAGACAGAAAGTTACATGATGATCATGAAAAATTTTAAAAATAACATAGTGAAACATTACTCTAATAAGAACGATAAGAAATGAATTATATCCACAATACTTTTTCTCAAAGAGAAGATATACCATGTATGTTTGTTCTAAATTGAAATATTCCAAGTATTTTGCAGTTTTAGATTCCAAAGATGGATTTTGGTGAATCTTAATTGTATACTTTTGGGACAATGTTTAGTTCTTATTCTGTCAATAGACTACCATTTGGTTTAAATATTGCTACAGAGGTTTTCCAAAGATATGAGTTCAAGATGACAATTAATTAGTATAACGTTTTTAAGATTTTTAATGAAACCTCTTAGAAAAATCTATTAGGTATTACACAAGACAACAGATTCGCTGGATAAGAGGATAAAACCATATAAAATGAAAAACCACAAGAGTTTCTCCAATATAAGTTCCATTAGTAATGATAATAAGTATAAGAAGACACGATCTTCATCTTTACGACAAAATATAAAGTCCGGCAACGCAGCATCGTCCACTATCACGTAGGTATATCGTGGTAGGAGGTCGTTACGTTGTGAATGAATGAACGGGCGGCATAGGGCAAAAGCGTCGCGGCGTTGGGGGGAGCCGAGGGGGGAGCGACACGACGAGGGGCCCCAGGAATTCGACAGAGCGCCCCGGGCGCCGCACATTCCTGCGCGCAAGACGTTCGTTCGTATGCCCCCCTTTTAAGGCCCATCATCGCCAGTTTGCTCAGCTGTGCTCGGCTACGTTGCCGGATCTCGTGGATTTTTCCCTAGACAACTGATTTTCTCTATTATTGGAGTACTTGTAGATCTAGTGCCTCTTGAAAACAACTTATCATATGTTTTAGATTTTCCGAAATTGGAGAGGAACTACCAAAGTCTTTTTCCTTCGTATTTTTTCATGTAAGTTCCTCATTCTGGTTCTAGGTACTTATTCTGTAGAGTACCTACAGTAATTAAATTCTCCTTTGTCTTTTTCGCACAAATTAGCAGAATATTATATGCCTAAATCAAGTTGTTTACCAAGAGATAAATTATTGAAAGTACGTAATTTATTTCTCGAAAAAGTATCATCAGAGACATCTAGGAGAAATCTGAAAACTGGTACTATCAAGTACAAAAGTAAAGGTAAAGAATATGTAACGCCACCTATCAGAAACCAGTCAAAGCATCCTACCCAGCAGCGCCGGCTACTATTAATACTACGAACATTGAAGTCAGGAATCTCAAATCAATGTCCTGCGAGCAATGTTGCCAAACTGTTCACAAGATAATTGGATTGTCTTATTTTTTATTGCACAAGTTGTTTAAGACTTGTGATAAGACATCATTTAGATGCAAATATCATGTAATATTTCTATTAAGTCACCTTTGGAAGCTTCTGAAAAATACTTCAAGCAATCAGAGGGATTTCAAACTTTCAGGATTTATTGAATAGAGTGTTTTTCTCAAACAGAATACACCGCGAATTGATCTCAGGCATAGAAATAGAATTATGATTTTTTTTCTCACTAAGATACAATGAAAATTTCCGAGGGGTGTCTCAAGGTCGGAAATAGGTGTACATTTCCGGAAATATTGAGAAATTACATAAATTTCCTGTAAATTGTCACAAATTATGTTAATTCTTAGAAATTTTGGGAAATGTCAGGAGTTGTTAGGAAATTATTTGAAATATTGGGAAATTTTTTGAAATTATAGAAAATTTACTTAAATTATTATAGGAAATTAGAGAATTTTTCACCAGAAATCTTGTTTCGAATATTGTTTAGTTCCTGTTCAGTGTTTTGTGAATAAAAATACCTAACTGCTAACAAAATAAAGGTAAGTAAGTAGGTAGGTACCTATGTATAAACACTATAAAAGTCAAGCTTCATGCTGTTATTCTCTAATGGAAAAAATATAAAATTTTGGGAAAATGAGCATCTAACCTTCCTCATTAAATGCAGAAAATTCCAAAATTTTCCCTGTCTGTACTAATTTTCCAGAAAAAGTGTAAAATGTGCGAGACTGCATTCTCAATTAATTCAGTTATTGTTAGTTGATTTTCAATATTTTGCATGTTGTTATTTTCCACTGGAAAAATTTGAAATTTTGAGAAAATGAGCTCCTAGCTTTCCTCTTCACATGCAAAACGTTCCAAAATTTTGCCTCTATTGGTTTTCCAGGAAAACTTTGAAATGTGTGAGACTGTATTTTTAATTAATTCAGTTTTTGTAGGCTGATTTCCAAGATTCTTCATATTGTTATTATTCAATGGAAAATATTTGAAATTTTGGGAAAATGAACCTCTAACCTTCCTCTTTATATGCAAAGAGTTTCAAATTTTTCCCTTCACTAGTTTTCCAGGAAAATTTTGAATTGTGTGAGACTGTCTTTCAATAATTAATTCAGTTTTTGTAGGTTGTTTTCCAAGATTCGCCATATTGTTATTTTCCAATGGAAAATATTTGAAATTTTGGGAAAATGAACCTCTAACCTTCCTCTTTACACGCAAAGAGTTCCAAATTTTTCCCTTCACTAGTTTTCCAGGAAAACTTTGAATTATGTGAGACTGTCTTTCAATTAATTGAGTTTTTGTAGGCTGTTTTTCAAGATTCGCCATATTGTTATTTTCCAATTTCCAATGAAATTTTGGGAAAATAAGCTCCTAGCCTTCCCAACAAACACAGTACGTACTGAAGACGTACATTTTAGGTCCTTTTTACGTCGGTTCGTCGGGGATGTAAAAATACGTTTTGAGTACGTACGTAAAAGGCTGTATTGATATACAGACAAAAAAGTACGTACTAAGAACGTACGTGAAAATCTATATTGCGTACGTCTTGTAAAAGACGTACATGTTCGTTTCAAAGACGAACAATACAGGACGAGCTGGATCATTCCCATCTATTCATGATTTTTTTATTAATTGCTGACTCGATTTCTGATAATAATATATTTTTAAATAATATGAAATTTCCAAGGAAAAGATACGGAAGTGATCCTTCCAAATTAATCTCTAAACCCTAAACCCAAAAATGCCGGTCAGGTTGACATGGATAATTCTTATTATTAAACCTTAGATCTAAACTTAAATAAGGCAGGTCATATAATCAAGGATTTATATTTCATCTAGGTACCTGACCTGAGGCCTTAATAAATTGTCAAATGTTGAAATAAACATGAAATAAACCAATAGAATGGAAAACAGGAAGGGACGCCGGCCACTTGCATCGGCAGGGTGCAGTGTTGCCAATGACCCGATAATTATCGAAATCTATAATTTTGACTACGATTCAATAATCGATAATCACAAGCTAAATCTACCATAATTTATTGAAACTACAATTTCAATGCATATTTTTGAAATTTTTAGTCGAAAATTAAAAATTTATTTGGTTGGTGGTTTTGACGTTTCCCAGCTAGAAATGGATTGAGGTGGCAGCACCGTTTGCCTCCTCTGAGTTATTCCTGTCTGATTTTGCCTTTTTGGTCTTGTATGTGTAGCTCGTTTGTAGTGTGGTGTGAGGCTGTGTCAGTAACGCCAGCAACGTGTTTAGCTTTGTTTTTTGTGTATAATAATAATACTTTTACCAAGATTTTTACTGTGTGAAACTTTTCTTGATTTGTGCCCGTTTACAATTCTCTCAATGTTTGTAGGTTATACCTACCTATTTTTTTTAATATTTACTGTTGTTTAAGATTGAGGTTAAGTTTAAGGATATGTTATATTTTATAATTGATCTTATGTTATTTATATTTTTTTAGTTTTTTAATGTAATTGTTAAGATATTTATTGTATAAAAATTGCCACTTTAAAATACAATATGTATATCCTGTTCACAATCCGATGTCCACAGGTGCAGGTAAATTTATCACCTTTCCCTATCAAATAGCATTGAAATGTGATTTTACCTGTACCTACCTGTGGACATCGGATTGTGAACGGATAATAGTTTTATTTTTCGCTATAAACATACATATAAATACATATTTACTTCGTATATGATTTTCCCATATATTCTTGCAACCCATCTGAACAGGTTAATTGGATAGGAACCTATCAAAAAGGTGTAAATACAACATTTGTATTTATTTGCAATCATATATGTAATCTTGTCATTACTGACTTTTTAAAAATTTGGAAGTGACACTTTACCTGTGTCACTTCCCTCTTCGATTTCCCTCACCGATTTCCCGATTCGACTTCCCTCACCGATTTCCCTCACTCTAATTTATTTACCTTTGCTGGCAACAATGAGAACATGTCAGGTAAAAACGTCAAAGCAGTGAATGACACATTTTGGCATGTTTGTTTTATTTTTTTATTTACGACTAATGTATAATGTGCCATATTATATTTGTGATTTTGGCAGTATAATGACATATGTTATTCCTCCAGGGATTAATGACGAGTAGCGGGATTAATGGTCATTATTCCACAAAAGTGTCAGTGTCAAACGTGTAGTACTTGTGGATTTGTATTGAAAATTATGAGACGGATGAAACTTGTTCATTGAAAATCTCAAATAAATTAATTTGTCGTAAATAAAGTAGACTATACTACTCGCAATAATGGCTATTATTCCCTCGGAATGTTACTCCCTCGCCGCTAACGCGGCTCAGTTCATAATAATCCTCGGGAATAATAGCTATCATTATTGACTCGTGGTATAATCTACTATTATTATTAAAAAAATTAAATGACTAATCATAATTAATGGTGTGCTTGCAAATAAAATAGTATACAAACCTTGAAGGAAAGTTTTCATTTCTGTCTCGAGATTAATATTCAATCTCTCGACAGTAATGAAACACTTCCCTATTCGGTATGTAATATACTGTTACATCTTTTTGATACCTACCTATCCAATCAACCAGTGCCGGTGGGGTGTAAAAATATATGGGAAAACCCTGTACCTACGTCCCAAACACATTCCTAAAAAGCTATACTAAATACGTACGTTAATGTACGTCCCAAACACGTACCTAAAAAGCCGTACTGAGTACGTATCTAAATGTACGTACGTGGGACGCACTATTTTGTGGAAAACGACCGTCATAAAGACGTCCCCTCGTACGTCGGCGGGGACCTAAAAAGTACGTCCGCGGACGTACTTTCGTCCGAAAAAGTACGAATTATGGACGTAGTAAAGACGTACTTGTGTTTGTTGGGTTCCTCTTTACATGCAAAAAGTTTCAACATTTTTCCTCAATTAGTTTTCCAGGAAAACTTTGAAATGTGTGAAGTTGCATTTTCAATTAAATAATTTCTTCTAAGTTGATTCCCAAGATTTGATGTTATTTTCCTCTGGAGAAATTTGAAATTTTGGCAAAATGACCTCCTGACTTTCCTCTTCACATGCAAAAAGTTCAAAAATTTTGCCTCTATTGGTTTTCCAGGAAAATTTTGAAATGTGTGAGACTGTATTTTCAAATAATTCAGTTATTTTAAGTTAATTTTCAAGATTTCTTATGTTGCTATTTTCCACTGGAAAAATTTATAAAATTTGGAAAAATGAGCTCCTAACTTTTCTCTTTACATGTAAAAAGTTTCAAATCTTTCCTTTTATCAGTCTTCCGGGAAAACTTTGAAATGTGTGAGACTGTATTTTTAATTAGTTCAGTTTTTGTAAGCTGATTTCTAAGATTCTTCATGTTGTGTTTTTTCACTGGAAAATATTTGAATATTTGGGAAAATGAACCTCTAACCTTCCTCTTTATATGCAAAGAGTTTCAAATTTTTCCCTTCGCTAGTTTTTAAGGTAAACTTTGAATTGTGTGAGACTGTCTTTCAATTAATTCAGTTTTTGTAGGCTGTTTTCCAAGATTCGCCATATTGTTATTTTCCAATGGAAAAATTTGAAATTTTGGGAAAATGATCTCCTAACCTTTCTTTTTACAAGCAAAAAATTTGATTATTTTTCCTCAATTAGTTTTCCAGGAAAAATTTGAAATGTGGGAAGTTGTATTTTCAATTAAATAATTTTTTCTAATTTAAGTTTCAAGATTTTTGATGTTATTTTCCTCTGGAAAAATTTGAAAATTTGGCAAAATGACCCTTTAACCTTCCTCTTCACATGCAAAAAGATCCAAAATTTTGCCTCTATTGGTTTTCTTAGAAAATTTTGAAATGTGTGAGACTGTATTTTCAAATAATTCAATTATTTTAAGTTAATTTTCAAGATTTCTCATGTTGTTATTTTCCATTGGAAAAATTTATAAATTTTGGAAAAATGAGCTCCTAACCTTCCTCTTTAAATGTAAAAAGTTTCAAATTTTTCCCTTTATCAGTTTTCAGGGAAAACTTTAAAATGTGTGAGACTATATTTTTAATTAATTCAGTCTTTAGTTTTTGTAAGCTGATTTCCAAGATTCTTCATATGGTGTTTTTTCACTGGAAAATATTTGAATTTTTGGGAAAATGAACCTCTAACTTTCCTCTTTATATGCAAAGAGTTTCAAATTTTTCCCTTCACTAGTTTCCTAGGAAAACTTTGAATTGTGTGAGGCTGTCTTTCAATTAATTCAGTTTTTGTAGGCTGTTTTCCAAGATTTGCCATATTGTTATTTACTGATGGAAAAATTTGAAATTTTGGGAAAATGAGCTTCTAATTTTCTTCTTCACATACAAAAAGTTTCAGATTTTTCCTTCCAGGAAAACTTTGAAATATGGGAGACTGTATTTTCAAATAATTCAGTTTTTGTAGGCTGATTTCCAAGATTTTTCATGTTGTTATTTTCCCCTGGAAAAATTTGAAATTTTGGGAAAATGACCACCTAACCTTCCTCTTCACATGCAAAAAGTTTTAATCATTCTCTTAATTAGTTTTTTAGGAAAACTTTGAATTGTGTGAGACTGTATTTTCTAAGGGGCGAACCACCTAGGAATTCTTTGCCAAAAATGTGGGGAATTGCGGTATAGGGAATTTGAAGAAATTTATGGGGAATTTGGAGAAATTTTCAGTGAATTTGGAGGAATTTATGAGGAATTTAAAGAGAAATGTAGGGTCATGACGTCACTGAGGTTCACATTTTTATTACAGACACTAATAATTGGAAATTTTTAAAAAAAATCTTGTTGGACGTTGGACATACATTTTTATCAAACAAACTCCCCCAAAATTAGACTCCATGATTTACAGGTTCAAATTTAAAAGAATACTCAATTTAATATTCAAGGAAAAACCTTTTGGAATTAGATCCACTAAGACTTGAATGGATTTGAATGCTACATTCAAGATACTGTTCATATTGGGGCCAAATTAGAAAATCCCTTAAGTACTGAGAAAAAAATTATTGGTCATTAGAGAATGGAGATTACATAATTTCAGTAGATTATTTTAAAATGGGAATTGGAGAACATTAAGGAAAACATAACAAAACGTTTATTAGTTAAATCTGACATTGTTCCAGAAGATAGGATGAACTTTTCCAGAAAAGGTACAAAATCTCCTTGAAAATGATCCTGAGTGCAAAGGAACTTCAAGCTACTGGAAGTTGATACAAATTTCAAGTTTATATGTACAGTTGCGATCAAAAAAAAGTAGTACAAGAAAAATCTCCAAAATCTCCCGGTCTATTAAACATTAATTTAATTCATTACCAAAAGTTAACATATTTTTGGCATTTTTAACAAATTTTCAACCTAGAAAGCTTCAGATGACATTACTTTGGCATTTTTCTACCTGTTTTTAACCTAGAATATGTCATTACGTGAACCCACCATATTTTGAAATGTTTATTTACTGTCAAAATTTTGTATGTTACACTGGGAGCTCAAATTGGGGTTAATAATTTTTGTACTACTTTTTTTTTTATCGCAACTGTACATATTTGAATCCCTGTCAAAGTTGCAAACACGTTGCAAAAAGTCAATTTTCAACTGTCAATATTTCCAAAATATTTTTATTGAATCGGCTGTTACTAGGTGGAAATTCATTATCTAGTAAAAGATTTTTTAAAGTAAATTGATATACTTATGTATTTCCACTAATTTTTGTTAAACTTTAACATGTTTCGCTACATTGTAGCTTCATCAGAAAGATTTAGACATAAAAGTGAAATTGTCAAATATAAATAAGGTAAAAGCTGGTCTAATTTTATGTTAATCTGAAAAGGTATTATACAATAAATAAATTTAAAAGTGGTGAATTGTTCAAATCTAATTGGACATTCAGTAAACTGTCTAAATTTTTAAGTTTGTTTATTTCTAGAGGTTCTCGAAGATTTAATTTTATCCCTTTGTTTTCATTATGTAACATTTGAAATTCATTATTAAAGTTTAACAAAAATTAGTGGAAATACCAATTTTATATCAATTTACTTTAAAAAATCTTTTACTAGATTTCCAAAATAGTTGAACTTAGGTATAGGGTATATTTCATGAAATCTGCTCAGAATTTTTTGTAGAATCCAAGTATGCGAGGACATACAGGGTGTTCTATTTAAAAGAACAAAGTTCTGTCGCATACTCCATAAACGGAGCACCCTGTATATTCAATAATATTTTTAGCTAATGGATATTTAGAGTATCAAATAACTTTGTAATTCAATTTTTTTTTTTGCATCACCCTGTAAGGAGATATCGTCTGATATCGTACTAAGTGAACACCCTGTATAATTCAAATGAGATCTAAAAATAGGTACCTACTACCTACTACCTAATCAAAATACTGGCTAATAATCTGTGAAACAAACAAAAACTTAAATTTTCACAAACAGTCCTCGCATAAAATTTGACTTAAAAGAACCAGATTTAAGTTATTGTTCATTAAAAGCTGCTGGTTTATAAAGGTCACAAAACAAGAAATAAATAGTGGATTTGGATTTTTGCTTTTGATATAAATACACAAAACCCAAAAGTATACCAAGAAATTCTTACAGCTACACCCTTATAATATGCGCCTTTTCAAAATACATACAATTTTATAAATTTTAACCTTGTATATTATCTATGACAGAAAAATCAAGAAACTTTAATTGACTACATAATATTATCATTATCAATATAGTACCATCATTAGCCAAAAAAATAATTGGCGAATTTATTAAACAACCAATATGCGATAAAATACCAAGGTTGTAAAAAAACGAATACATTTTTTTATCAAAGGTTAAATTCCTTTAGATGGTATAGTAACTTCAATGAGTCCAATTTACAAGATAAACTTTTTGTATTTTAATAATAATTATTACCCTTGGCACACAATATTATTAATCCAACTTCTTGAGTTGGGTAATTAGTTTTGTATCGGATCCCATTCTTCAATGACTTTGATTTGTCATATTAATAATTATTATTCGCATACCTAAATAAAAGTAAAAGTGATTTTGTATGCTAAAAATTCGCATTACATACTTAATTGAACCAAGGACAATGCACTAGATAATTGATCGTTTTCTTTATAATATGTCCGATTATTGTGGAAATTCTTACCTTGCACGTTCAAAATTGGCAGCACTGGAACTTCCTGTAGCAGCAAATCCGACACCTACGGCCAATCCTTCAGGGATGTTGTGTACAGTTATGGCGACCACTAGCAACATGATCCTCTTCCAATGTCCATGTTGGATTTCTTCAATGTTGCTGCCATCTTCGTAGCTCTGTGGCATAACATTTCCGTCAGGATACTGTTCGTTTTTGTTAGTTTCATTCTTTTTACCTACTATAATGAAGAAAATAATCGCATTAGATTTGTAATAAGGGTCGAGGGATGGTTAACTGGTCAAAATCCGTGTACAAGTTGGTCAAAATCCCAGAAAATCTCATAAGATCTACTCAAAATCTTTGAAATTCTTAAAAATTTAACAAAATCCCACTTGAAATTGCATAAAATCCTACAAAATCTAACAAAATTTCATTAAAACCAAAAAAATCCTGCAAAATCTCATAAAATCATTAAAACATTCCCAAAAAATATTTCCTTTGAAATCCTTTGGAATCCCCAAGAATCTGTTAAAAGTCTCTCAGAATTCCATAATTTAGTGGAATTTCGGTAGAATTATGTTATTCTGAAAAAGGAATTACATGTGAAATTTTTGCGGAGTTTCCATAGAATTCACATTGAATTTTAGTTCCTCTCGAATTGCATGAAATTTCAGTGAAATTCCGATCAAATTACACGAAATCCTAAATGAATTGCATGGAGGAATTCTAAACAATAATTATATGAAATTACACCGAAATTCCTAACATGAAATTTCAGTTGTTACTGAATTTTAGAAAATTCCACAAGTGGAATGCCAAGGAATTTCCGGCTAAAAACATGGGGAATTTCGGTGATATTCCGAAAACTTCCCATGTAATGACATGAAATTTCAATATATTTTGGTGAATTTTCAAGAAATTACTTGAAGTTTCATTAATATTCCCAGAAATTCCTGGCTATTAAAAGAGAATTTCAATGATATTCTGAAAAATTCTTATGGAAATATACGAAATTTTAAAAAATTCCTTGAAGTTTCATTGGATTTTCGAGAAATCTTCGACTATGAACGTAGAATTTCAAAATATTCTTATAAAATTTTAGTGAATTCCGAGGAATTTTTGAGAAATTACATGAAATATCAATGAAATTCCGAAGGATTTTATAAAAATTTTGTGGAACTCCAGGATATTTCAGTGGTGAAATTTTGGTATTTTCAGTAAAGAAAAAAAAAATAAAAAAATATGGAATTTTGAAACTTTACTGGAATTCCGAGGAATTTTATGAAATTCTATATGTACTATGATTCCGAAAAAAAATTGTCTACGAATTCCATAAAATCTTCTGGTGAAATGTTAAGGAATTTCTATGGAATTACTTAAAATTTTCGCGGAATTCCTATGGAATTACTTGAAATTTTAGTAGAATTCCGAAAAATTTCATCAAATCTTGTATTGTAATTCCGAAGAAAAAAAAAAATTCCAAGAATTCCACTGAATTTTATGGTGTGAAATGTGGTATTTGATATTTTTGCGGAGTTTCCATAGAATTCACAATAAATTTTAGTTCCTCTTGAATCACACGAAATTTCGAGAAACTACATGAAATTTCAGTGGAATTTCGATCGAATAACATAAATTGCATGGAGAAATTCTAAACAATTACATTGAATTACACCGAAAATTCCAACATGAAATTTCAGTGTTCGTTAAATTACATTAAGAATTTTGAAAAAGTTTCAAAAAATTACATAATTTCCGAGGAATTTTTGTCGAACTATATAGAGCTCCGATGTAATTGCATGGAATTTCAAGGTATTGTCAGGGAATTACATGTAATTTAAGTGGAATTTTGTACAACTCTAATCGTTTCATAAGGAATTCCAGTAAAATTCCGAAAAATCTTAATGTTATTACATGAAGTTTTATTTTTATTCCAAGGAATTCCCAGTTAAAAACATGGCATTTTAGTGAAATTGAAATTCCGAAATTATGGAGGGTTTCAGTCAAACCAATCGAAAACTCGAAATTTTTATTTTTCATATTTTCGAAATTTTGACTTTTCCAATTGATTAAGCTAGTTTAAATTAATCGAAAAAAATTCTAACATCACTTTCAAAATGGCGATTTCAAAAAGCTAAAAAATCTCAATTTTTGTTCTGGAAATTTTTTCAAATCTTGACAAGGTTAGGAATAATGGCCAATATCTTCAACGAAATTTGAACAAATCAAAACAAACTATATATGGTTGGAAAGAGCATTAAATTCTCTATAAATCCATGCTAAATTGGTTGTGATAACTCGAATACTTTCTGGGCAATTGGATCTCAAAGTAAACTTTTAGTCCAAATTTTATCAAAAATTTCAAACTCGATTTTCTCGAAAACCATAAGAGCTAGTGAATTTAATAAAATACCATTTTAAAGCCCTTATCAAGAGTTACATTTCCTGGAAATTTTAATTCAAAATCTTCAATAGATTTTAAGATATCCAAGATCAAATATTTTTTGATAAAAATGTAAAGGGGTAAGTAACCCTTTGAAAAAATCGAAATTTTTATTTTTCAGATTTTTTGAATTTTGACTTCTCCAATCGATAGAGCGGATCTAAATTAGTCGAAAAAAACTGTAACTTCATTTCCAAATCTCGATTTCAAAAAGGAAAAAAAAAAATCAAAAAGAAAATCTTAATTTTCAGATCTAATTTTTTTTTAAATTCTGACAAGTTTAGGAGCAATTGCCAATACTGCCATTAAATTTTGAGTAAATCAAAATAAATTATATATGGTTGGAAAGAGCATCGAATTCTCTATAAATCAGTGCTAGATTGAGTTTGATAACTCCAATTACTTTTGGAGCAATTGAGCCTCAAAGTTGGACTTTAGTTGAAATTTAGTCAAAAACTTCAAACTCGATTTTCTCAAAAACCGTAAATGCCAGCGACTTCAACTAAATACCATTTCAAAGCTCTCATCAAGGGCTACAATCTCAAAAAAAAATTGATCCAAAATCTTTGACGGATTTCGAGAAAATTGAGTTTGCAAATTTTTAAGTTAAAATCCAAAGGGGTTTAACCCTTTGAAAAAATCGAAATTTTTATTTTTCAGATTTTTCGAATTTTGACTTTTCCAATCGATAGAGCGGATCTAAATTAGTCGAAAAAAACTCTAACTTCATTTCCAAATCTCGATTTCAAAAGGTGAAAAAAAATCAAAAAGAAAATCTTAATTTTCGGATCTAAATTTTTTTAAAATTCTGACAAGGTTAGGAGCAATTGCCAATACTTCCAATAAATTTTGAGCAAATCAAAATAAATTATATATGGTTGGAAAGAGCATTAAATTCTCTATAAATCAGTGCTAGATTGAGTTTCATAACTCAAGTACTTTTCGCACAATTGAGCCTCACAATTGTTTTACTTGAAATTTAGTCAAAAACTTCAAACTCGATTTTCTTAAAAACCGTAAATGCCAGCGACTTCAACTAAGTACCATTTCAAAGCTCTCATCAAGGGCTACATCCAAAATCTTCGATGGGTTTCGAGAAAATTGAGTTTGAACTTTCCTTAAATGCTCCAAAATCACCTAAAATCTTTTAAAATCCTGTAAAATCATGTGAAGATTTTCAAAATCCTAAAAATCCTACAAAATCAAGATTTAAAATCTGTGTACATATTTTAAGGAGTTAATCATCCCTCGAATAAGGGTATATTTGAGAAAAGTTGTCTTTATATAGATTTTAGCTGGGAAACGTCAATGTTGGAATAAGAAGTTTGAAGAAGAAATACAAGAAAAGGTGTAATCTGTGTCTTCTCAAGGTTTTGATTTATTTTTCTGGAAAACCAACTGCAACAAGGAAAACGTTAAATTTTTCATCCAAATATCCAGCAGCAACAATTTCTAATTAAACATCTTATAATATATTTGTATATTTGCAACGCACTTATAATAATCGTTGCTAAACAAATATTTAGGAAAATCTCTCACAGCTTTCCACTATCACCAGGATCAGTAAATAATCATTCCCCCTTTGCATTAATTGTATTAGAATTAATTTTTATTGCATTTTGATAATATAATCTTGCTTTCAATAAAACAATGATTCGCCAGTGTCAATTTGGAGGTGTGCAAATTTATATTTAGCTACTGTTTGTGTGTAAATAATTGAAATATCAAATGACTTCCTTATGAATAAAATCTTCTTTTTAAACGTATTCTTGGCGTATGGATTCGAGTCTAAAAAAGGGCATGTGTGACCTAGTTTAAACATTAAAGTGCCCTTCTGGCTTTTTCAACAGCTTGTGTACTTTGTATTTTTTGTCCCTCCTTAATATGAACAGATTGGGGTAATCCAGAGGGCAAGAGAAGTCTTAAAAAAACCTCAAAAGAGAAGTTTGCTGGTAAAAACTGGACAAAGACAGCTATAGACAGATAGAACTAGAAAGATATGAAATTTGCCTAGGTACATTGAGAAATGGATGAGAAGAAGAAGTGTATGTGTATCTTTGTCAACCAAAATTTTTCCAATAGTAATTAAGTAAAGTTGAGATTTGTAACTTACCCCTTCTACGATGAACAAAAGTGCCCCCGATGTCAGTAAACCCTTCAACGGCAGTAGTGTCAGGTAGCGGTACATGAGTAGAATCCCTTCTAGAACCATCCCTACTTTTACCCTTATTCGAAGCGTGGAGCGCTTAAATTTAAAAAAAAAATCAACCTCATTAGATTTTAATTAAAATATTAAAATTTCGGCTATTTTTACCTAACATCATGTTGGGAGAATGCACCCCCAGCACTGTAATTAAAACATCGGCTCCGTAAACGAATAGGGAGCCCAACAGGAAGCCGAGTGCTACAGGGGCCCAAGCGTACTCGCCGTTTTCGCCGTAGTATTTGGAAGTTTCGGCTAGTTCTATTGCTGGCGATAATAGTGACCAAAACGAGGCTGCCACCATTACTCCAGCGGCGAAGCCCAAGCTGGCATCCAGGACCTTTCTCTGAAAATTAAATGAAATTGTTTAAAAATTGAATGTTTGAGTTTTATAGGCACTTCAAGTAAATTCCGATGTGTAAAGTCGAAATCTTCACGTGAAAAAAATGGAAATTTGACTATTTTAGAAAGAAGACTCCAACTTTGAACATGAATTTTTGGAATTATTCTCAGATTTGATGCCGAAATCTATGAAAAAAGGCACTCAGAAAAATTGAAAAATTGATAAATCACCCCAAATTGCTTAACACGATTTTATCTCAGGAACTATAAGTGCAAATGGGCTGAAATTTTCAGGGATTGTAGTTCTTTGAAAGGGATAAAATTCAGTGAAAGTTTCAGCTTTCTATCTATAATAGAATAAAAGTTATGACCTTTCAAACTTTTCCACCTTCTTACTAAAACGATGAAATTTCAAATTTTTTTTGTCGAGATTTTGTATCCTAATGATCAGTCAACATCCCCCAAACTTTTTGTGAAAATATGGACATTTCCACCCTAGTCTTGGGCACAAATGGTATTGGGAGTTATAGGCAGTACCAATATACACCATTTAGGGTACTTAAAAAATGATATAGAAATCCCTAAAAAAAAATGGAAATCACCTGGTAATCATACAAAAATATCTGAAAATCATTGGCAATCAGTCGCAATTCTTGGGATGGGAATTGCTACATGAGATTTATAGAACAGTGATTGCCAAATATGAGAATCATTGTATGTACATTAGCAAAGACAGTAGTAGTGGTATTGTCTTTGACATTAGTAAAGGTCTATAAACTTAGCAGTCCCAAGGTGGAAAAAAACTTTGGGAACTATATAATAACTAGGTGCTTTTTAGGTGCTAATTAGGGCCTCTAATTAAAAATTAGGTGCTCCTTTAGTTTTTGAGAAAATCAAAAAAAACTAAGGGATTGCTAGGTTTATGTAAGCTAGTAATCCCCCGAGGGGCTTTTCACCTACCAAAATTTGTACACCGATTTCCATTTTTCTTAATATTCACGGTATTTCCATGTATTTTTGAGTGTTTCTAAGTATTTCCAAGGATTCCCAAGTATTTCCAAGTACTTCTGAATATTTCTTAGTATTTATAAGTATTTCCAAGTATTTCCAGGTATTTCCAAGTATTTTTCTATTGCATACCGTACGGAATAAAAATAAAAGTTTCTGAATTAGAATGCGTGCGGGAAAATGATGTTTTACGCACGTTTTTGGAAAAAAAAAAAAACATTTCTAAAGCTGGTGAGTACCAAAGAGGATATTTGGTATTTGTGGACAACAAGAAAAATTATGCATGAGGTGAATACTTAAATACATATAAACATATAGGGTATCAAATTTCATATAGATTTGTCTACAACTGCTTACCGCATGCACGCCTGTTGACTTCAATTTGGAGAGATCGCATAAATGGACCAGCAATTCGACAAGGACAAAAAAAAAAAAATTCAAACTATTTTTAATAAACTAGGAAACAATTTTCTACACAACAAGGAAATTTTTCTGCCCAACATAAATAAGATAAAATTGCACTTATAATATTTACAAGGTGTCCCAAATTCAAGCAGTATCATTATGATATTGGAAACGGTAAGAGATACAGGGTCGGTTAAATTATTGCAAAGTTTCGCAATTTTATGCTTCACAAAATACCGTTTGCAAAATTTAAAAATTCCAAATAGTTCCGGAAATATTGGGAATAATCCGAAATTTTACAGCGTTTTTATTTTTTTCTGAGCTTATTTGAAGAGATATCCCAAAATAAATAATAAATCTCACTTTTGGGCCACCATCATCAACTTTATTTTTTCAAATACAGGCCCTTATTTTTTATTTTAGATTTTATAAGCGTCTGATGTCTCAAAACCAATAACGCACAATAATGCACTTATTCAAGAAATTTATATCATTGGCACTTTCCATAAGAACTAAATGCGTTAGAGAGAGACAGAGAAGAGATTCTTGGTAGAAAATTACTAAAAAGTAAAAAAAAATGCGGTATGTCATTGGTTTTGGGACATCAGAAGCTCTTAAAATCTGAAATAAAAAATCCAGGGTCAAATTTTAAAAAATTAAGTTGATGATGGTGGTCCAAAGACAAAACGTCAGATTTTAAATTTGATGGTAGCATATTTTGGAGGAGAAAAAGTGCCAATGATAGAGTGACATTTATTTTGGGATATCTCTCCAAATAAACTCAGAAAAAAATAAAAACGCTGTAAAATTTCGGATTATTCGCAATATTTCCGGAACTATTCGGAATTTTGAAAATTTTCAAAACGGTATTTTGTTGGGCATGAAATTGCGCAACTTTGCCATTATTTAACCAGCCCTGTATCACTTACCGTTTCCAATATCCCGATGATACTGCTCGAATTTGGACACCCTGTACACACTTAAGTACCTTTCAATAAGTTCTCACCAAGGTTCTCACAATCTAATAAAACTAACTTGGACTGTAAAAATTCAAAAATAGTTATTTATGATATAAGTGCTAAAAGTGACATTTCATTTTGTGAAAAGGGAAGTTTGGGACACGACGCCAAAGGCGGAGTGTTCCATCCCTTTGAACAAAATAAAATCACTTTTAGCACGAATATCATACACTATTTTTTCTACAAACGCACTAAAAGTGATTACTTTTAGCACTAGTGCTAAAAGTAATCACTTTTAACACCAGTGTCATAAAATGGCATTTTAGACACTGACAGCATCCGTTAAAAATTACACTTTTAGTGACGTTTGTAGAAAAAAGTAATTTATGAGAAAAATAAGTGCTCAGGAAGCTCATAAAAATACTGTTTTCTCACATCACAGCACGTATTACCAAGTATTTCAAATTATTTCTAGGTATTCCCTAAGGTATTACCAAGTATTTTTAGGTATTTCTCAGTATTTCTAGGTATTTCCAAAGTATTTATAGGTATTTCCAAATATTTCTAGATATTTCCAAGTATTTCCAGGAATTTATACACCGATTTCCTTGGGTGAAAAGCCCCTCGTAATCCCCTATAGTAAAATAGCTATTTACCTAACAAGTGCGGAAAATGAATTTTTCCGCACGCTTCACCGAACTCCGCTACGCGTCGTTCGGTGAACGGCAGCCGAGTGCGGAAAAATATTTTCCGCAAGTGTTAGGTACAATATTTTTCCTACAGGCGTAAAAATGTAAAATTTTCCTTTTTTTTTTTGACAGATCAGTGCGGTAAAAATTTTACCGCACCGTGCGGGAAAACTCATTTTCCGCACGCATATCAGTGCGGAAAATCGATTTTTCCGCACGGCTGTTTGACGTGTCTCACAGAAATAGAAAAAGAGAACTTAACTGTAATAAATACAAGTTAGAAAGTAATAAAAAATGACATGCGCGCGCAACTCGTGGCTGCAGTGTAGCCAGATTGTATTGTTGCAGAACAAATGTAGACAATAAAAATCGAACATTATAACATTAAAGAAGTGATATATTGTCGAGTGTTTTACAACGCCTTAAATCAGGCAAAAGAAGAGCTTTAAAGTGTATGTTAACATCCATGGCACTTTTATTTTAATAAATGTTTCATCTGGCAATATCGCACAATGAAAATATGTCAAGTATAATTTAACATAACCTTAAACGACACTGGGATAAGTTCAAGTAATACGTAAAGTATTAGTTTGCTCCTTGTCGAATTACACGTTACAAAGAAAGAAGAAATGATTAATTCTGAACTCGTCCCTGAATACGAATATGACGCAAGCCCGTAACAAACTCGATTTTAATTGGATGCTCACCTGCAACCCACGAGTTGCGCGCGCACAACAGGTATTACAAGACACGTCAATTATGAGGGGCTGCTAGCTTTACGTTTACTTGGTGTGTCAGAATGGCAAAAAAACTTCAGGATTTATATAATAATTAGGTGCTTCTTAGGTGCTAATTAGGGCCTCTAATTAAAAATTAGGTGCTCCTCTAGTTTATGAGAAAATCAAAAAAAACTAAGGGATTGCTAGGTTCATGAAAGCTAGTAGTCCCCTATAGTGAAAAATATTTTTCCAAAAATTTCTTTTGTATCAAAATTAGGTGCTTTTTAGGTGCTTCTAAATAGTCGAAAAAAAATAGAATTGATTAATTATTAACTGAGTTACAGATTTTTCTAAAATTATAAGGGGACTGCTGGCTTTATGTTTACTTGTTGGTGTGTCAGAATGGCAAAAAAACTTCAGGATTTATATAATAATTAGGTGCTTCTTAGGTGCTAATTAGGGCCTCTAATTAAAAATTAGGTGCTCCTCTAGTTTTTGAGAAAATCAAAAAAAACTAAGGGAGTGCTAGGTTTATGAAAGCTAGAAGTTCCCTAATAATTAAAAAAAAAATTGTAACTCAGTTAATAATTAATCAATTTTATTTTTTCTTTGACTATTTAGGAGCACCTAAAAAGCACCTAATTCTGATACCAAAGAAATTTTTGGAAAAATATTTTTCACTATAGGGGACTACTAGCTTTCATGAACCTAGCAATCCCTTAGTTTTTTTTGATTTTCTCATAAACTAGAGGAGCACCTAATTTTTAATTAGAGGCCCTAATTAGCACCTAAAAAGCGCCTAATTATTATATAGATCCCGAAGTTTTTTTGCCATTCTGACACACCAAGTAAACATAAAGCCAGCAGCCCCTAATAATTGAAAAAAAATCTGTACCTAACTCAGTTAATAATTAATCAATTCTATTTTTTCTTCGACTATTTAGGAGCACCTAAAAAGCACCTAATTCTGATACCAAAGAAATTTTTGGAAAAATATTTTTCACTATAGGGGACTACTAGCTTTCATAAACCTAGCAATCCCTTAGTTTTTTTTGATTTTCTCAAAAACTAGAGGAGCACCTAATTTTTAATTAGAGGCCCTAATTAGCACCTAAAAAGCGCCTAATTATTATACAGTTCCCGAAGTTTTTTTCCACCTTGGGACTGCTAGGTTTATAGACCTCAATAGTAAGCATAAGTAGTGGTTGACCCCTCGCCTCTAGCTCAACTTTATCTCTTGAATGATCAAAAATCAAAGTTGTATATATCCTATTCACAAACTGTAGTCCAAAGGTACAGGTAAATTTATCACCTTTTCCTATCAAATAGCATTGAAAAGTGATACATTTTACCTGTACCTTTGAAATACAGATTGTAGATAGATAATAGGTACACTTGAGGGTACACTGTTCTAGTTCAATTTTTGGCTTTAAGTGCCCTAAGAATAGAATACTTATGTATTTCTTGTTTCAATTTTAGCTCTAGTAGAGATTTCTACAATGTTGCATTCTAAAAGGGTCAAACAAGCTTTCTAACCACCTCTATCACAACTTTACCTCTTGAATGGTCAAAAGTCAAAGTTATAATATACCTACACTTTTCTAGTTCAATTTTTTGCTTCAAGTGTGCTAAAGGATAGAATTTGTATGCCTTTCTTGTTTGAATTTCAGCTCTTATAGAGCTTGGTATATCAAAATTTCTCAATCTGAGAATGTCAAATAAGCTTCCTGACCACCTCTGGCTCTATCCCAACTTTATTTCTTGAATGGTCAAAAATCAAAGTTTTTATGCTTTACTAGGTAGGTACTTTAAATTTTAGCTATAGTGAAGCTGGGAAGAATAATTTCCTTGGTATTTCCTATGCATCAGGCAAGGTATACAGACTCTTACACACAGATTGAAAGAAGAGTCATGATGTTCTGTTCAATAAACTGCATGAATCACAAGGAATTCTACTTTTATCACTCCAAGCAGCTATTAGGTACTCACTATTAGCTGCATCAAAATTCCTCTGTGATTCACTCCTGCCTGAGAGCAAAGAGTATTTTATAAAAAACAAATAAGCGAAAAAGCAAAACTTAACCACAAAGTTTATGTTTGACTAGTATGTACCACTGTAGTAGTATATGTACCACATAAGTACCAGGTGTCAAATTATAAAGTACCACCACCTATATTATTATTATTTATGACTTTTATAATTTGACACCCTGTACATATAAATTTAGTTTCATTGATCCAAACATTTCAATGTTATTCAATTATTAATTAAAATTCTATCTAAATCAATTAAAAATTTGCTAATAATGCTGGCACTAGAGGTTTTAATAATTATTATTTGAAACGTATGCAAATTTTGTTATCTATGCCAGCTCTAAAATAAACACAAAAATTAAATAATTACTCCATTCAAAAACTATTTGAATTTAAGTCACTAATCTTCAAAGTAAACTCTTTTTTAATCCTGTTTTTAATTATTTTGCAAATTCAAATTCAAAACAAAATGTAAAGGGTTTTGTTTACATCAAAAAAAGGTCTGTTCTCACAACAATCACAAACCAGTCACGAGCGAATTTCATTGGTTGAAACTAGTTTTCTGACTGTTTTCAACCAATGAAATTCCTGTGCGAACAAACCTAATACATTGTTGACGTTTATTTGAGGTTAGACTAACCTGAGACCCTCGGACAACAATCACCAAAGATGCTCCGCAAGCGGTGAGACCCCAAGTGAACAGGGTGCCTAAAAAGGCCTGCATAACAGGCGAGTACCCTTGCAACATGTTTATAAATCCGTACAGTAGTAAATCGAGTCAACAAAACCGCGTACCCGCACTGACTGCCATTTTTCAGCGCCCACACTTCAATTTTAATGAATACGTGGTTTGTCCCACTGTGCAGTTGTGTGCATGCGCCAGAATAATTTTGCTATCAAAGGAGTAAGGACGATTTTTAATTAATTAATCGTTTGTTGATTCGGTATTTAGTGTAGCGAAACCCTTGGCTTTGAACGACAATAAAAATTAATCGTTTTTGCAATAATAATGGCAAACTTGAACTTGGCGCCCCAAGATCAAGAGCGCAAGGAAGCTGTTTGAAATCGACAGTGTTGCCAATACTGTTTTGTTCTCTTCTTTGATTAGAGTAAAGTGGAGTAAAGATGAATAGAACAGAGTCAACAGGTTTATAGGAATAAATAATTATTAAATCAGTGAATTTTAATATAGAAAATTATTATTTTTGTTAGTAATAAGAACTAAAATCTAATATACTTACATAAAATAAAAACTGGTTCTGGAACACTTTTAAATAGATGTGGGTTAGAGTCATACTACAAGGGCAAAGTTTTAAAAGCGAAATTATTCAGGAATTGTTGGAGAAATATTTAGTAAGTTTACTATTTTTGGTTTAGTTTTTCACCTGTTTGGATTGAAGGATTTTTATCTTCAAGCTTTTTATAATATGAACATTGTTATCGTCAAGTGATCCATGATCCATTATGTCCCTAGGAACATAATAGTTATTTATGTATCAAGGGTACTAAGTAGATGATTATGCCCTGAGGGCGACAGTCTTACAAAGCCGAGGGCCTCTGGCCCGAGGGTTCGTAAGTCGCCCGAGGGTATATTATCTATTAGTACCAGTGGTGCATACAAACTTTTATGTCATACCAGTTGGTTGTGAATAATAAATACCTAGGAAAAAGTGTCACTTCGCAAATTGTCATCAGTGTGCAAACATCATAATTTTTTGACAAAAATAATATGTTTATAAGCGTAAATTTATATTTTGTTAATAAAGAATAAGTTAATTGAAAACTGTTTTTTGCGTCTTTATGCCCGCGCGGGCCATAATGTGTACTTTATGCCCGCACGGGCATAAAGTAATGAATTATGTAGATGGTATCCAAGGTATAAAAACACAATAATGTATTGGTATGACATAAAGATTTTTTTTTACTACTAACCTGAGAAATAGTCATTACTCAATCTATTTTTCTAGGAAAAAATTTAATTTCTTTACCTAGGTTAATAATGGAATTAATCAAAAAATACTTAGGTTAATAATGAAAATGACGTCATTACGCAAGGATATTGTCAGGTTTTTATTGGTTCAATTTCATACGTCAAATTAAAAAAAAAAAGTACAGGTTTCTGTAGGTACATAGGAAGTTATTATAAGCTGTTAATAGAGGACACCACTTTCAAGAGGGCATTCAAAAAAAATAATTAGAGCACAAATTACAAATTATTCATTTTTCACTTAGCAGTAGTAAAAAAAAAACTATTTTCGTGGTAGAGAAAATCATTATATACCTCACGCATCACGCATTATAAATCTCAACTATATTTATTATAATAATAATAAGTCGTAAGTGTGCCAAATTGAAAGACGTTCGGTTTTGTAACATACGATGTCTTTAAGACGCCTGATAAAGACGTAAGCAGACGTCTTTAGATGTCGTTTATGGACATCTTAAGCTGTCACTGGTGCTGTCTGGGTGGTTAACTCATAATTATTAATAGATGACCGACAGCTAAACTAAGGTTATGGTCCGAATATAACCAAACTTTAACCAAAGTTACCGAATCGGTTGACAGATGGTTCCTGAAAATTCTGGTTACTTGGGGAACGCGAATATGAAATAAAAAATAATTGACAGAATTTACAGATAAAACCAACAGAACCGACATTTGATAGCCAGTAACTATATTGGTTAACCAGATTTTAGGAAACCAAGGTCCAAAAGTAACCACTTTTCCAGGAACCAGAGTAATTTAATTACTTTCGGACCGAGAAACCACAACCCTGGTTATATTCGGATCACAGCTAAAATAACCGTCTAATGATAAACCGGTCCTAAGTCAGTTTTAGGCATACAGGGTGCGTCAGAAAAGTGTTGCAGAGCCAAAGTTATATTTTTTTAAAAAGTAACACCATGTATATTGTGCGTTTATTTGTTATACTTTGTTCAAGAGCACAATCACAGAACCTCATTATGAATTTAAACACAAAAAAGGGTAAAAAAACAGTAAGAGCATTAGGTACGTAAAATACAGGATGTCCCACAAGGTTTTTCCCAAATGATAACTTCGGAACGCATCATCATATGTTCCACTATATAATTTTTTCTCTTTTGGTGTCATATCGAAGTCTTTTCGACACTAAAAGAAGTTTCGAAAAGAAGCACTTTGTGACACTCCTTTTTTACTTATCGGGGGTTGGTTACACTGGCTGACTGATGGCCATCGAACTGTCATTCGTGATTTTATAATAGAAGATTTCTATATTTGGCATGCAGTGTTACCAACCTAAACATATGAAATCAGGAAATATGAGAATAAAATTTCCAAGAAAAAATGTTTTTTTTAATTAAACAATATCAAAATAGAAAAAATAGTATAAAATATTCGTTTCATAAGACATTTTATCGCACTCGCCCTTTAGAAAACTCGCCTCCGGCTCGTTTTCTAATATAGGGCTCGTGCGATAAAATGACGTCTTATGAAACTTGTATTTTAATGTACTATTTTTATCATTTTCTTTAAAAAAGCCTTAAAAAATATGGCATTGATTGCCGATTTTGTGATTTAATTTTCTAACGAAAAATGCCATAAGTAATATACCATAAGTTACATTTAGGATTCGAAAGTTGACGTCACTTAAAGGCCTAAAGGGGGTGTGCGCCAAAAAAACAACTTCATCTCAAAAAAAAGAGAAAAAAAATCTAAGAATAACAGTGAAATCCGCACCCCTCTATGACAAATAATACCGCAGATATGGCTCTATGAAGGTACCGCATCTCACCCTATGACGTCACGAAAGCTCAAGCGACGCACGAGAAAGTGGATTTAATTAAATTTACATAATGTTTTTCCTGTGTTTCCTGCAATAATCTAAACAAAAACCACTCACGCGTGCCGGGAACAATCAAATTAACAATGCAAAGCGCCGCTGGACAAAGTTTTCGTGACGTCACGAGAGCGTCGTGCACACTTTAAAGCGGTATATCTCAGCGATGGTTTATCGTAGAATAACGAGGTTTGAACAGTTATTTTTAGATTTTTTTACACTAAAACTTTAATTTTTGGCGCACACCTCCTTTAACCGGAATTGAAGTGAAAGTGGTGGAATTGGATGACAATGGTAGCAGCGGCTCAAAAAGCTACCCTGATCCTCAAAATTTCAATTATATTGGATAACGCGTTCCGAAGTTATCACCTGGGAAAAACGTCGTGGGACACCCTGTATAATACATAAATATAACAGAACCTAGTTTCGACAATATTTCAGCGACACACTTTCCAGACAATACAGAGACATCTTAAAGACGTCCAAAAACCCCAACGTCTGCCTCCATGACGCCATTTTTCTAAAACGCTTTTGATAATTTGAATCACTTTTTAGGCCTTATTAGGTATATCCACACCATCAACTATAGTGGTTCAGTGTTGAACTAGATTTAATACCCCATATCTTTGTCCATTTGAAATGCGCTGATGTCAAAAAATGTCCACGTTGGCCAATTTCCAATATCAATGCATTTTGAATGGGAATAAACATGAAGTACATTTTATGGACGCAAGGTGCATTGGTCAAAAATATTTATGAATATACAGGGTGCTCCATAAATGGAGTATGCGACAGAAGTTTCTTACGCCCTATATTTTATTACATTAATGGATCGTCTTAAAAATCCTACATACTTTCTGTTAAGAACTACCTACTTATACCAAAACTCAACTCGCTGTCCTTGAAATATGTAATATCTTTTGCCAGGTACCTAGTTAATGCATACTTACATTAACTTGATGGTCCTATGAAAATCTTTCTACAGGGTGTTCGCAATAATGGTACATAAAACCAAACTTTAATGGATGTCTTTTATTCTCTAACCAAGCAATAAATTTCCTTTTTTATGAAGTAGGTATGTCCTATAGGTACTAAACTGTAATAATTTCTGAGTTTCTTAAATTTTTTTCCAATTTTTCCTTTGAAATCCACAATAGTCATACAACATGTCAATCAGAGATAATGTCAAATAAAAAAATGTTTACCATGGAAATAATAAATGCAATATTATCAAACAATTTTGACATTTACCTAATACTGAAATATTTGAAAGTGGCAACATAAACTACGATACAAATAACGTAATATAATGTAAATAAAATTTTTATCAAATGCAACAAATCAAATAGTGACGTCGTAAAACTCATCGGCTAAACAACATAAATCAAATAGAAAAGTTGTTGATACCTACTATACATAATCAACATAATTAATGTTTACCTACATGTCCACCGTCACCTTGGCATTGATCACACAAACGAATTCTTCGGACAAAAGAATTGCTTACTTTTCGTAGTAGTAGGGTCAAAAAGTAGGTACCTATAGTCCGACAAATACCATTTTAAAGTCACGTGATACTGGTGGCAAAAAACGTATGTCCATTGATTATGTCGTTGATATCACCTACAAAAAGCTACTGGTGGTTAATTACTATTGAATTTTAATATATGTTCCCACTAGCATTTTACAAACGCGTTTCTGAAGTAGTATTGACCAATCAGAGGGCAATTTTAATACTTGCAATTGTTGCGAGACTCACTTTTGTCGCATCTGCTGTCTGTTGTAATACATTCTGAACTTAAACTGGGTACCCGTTTTCTATTTGCTTCTTTTCGAGTTGGAAAAAGGTTAATATAGTCAAAATTATTAGCTGTGTTTGTTCGTTGTATTATTTTCGAAAATAACTTTGACAAACTAATTGATGACAATGACGGATTCTATTTCAGGTAAGAATATTATGAACAATAATTAGACAGCAATTTTTTTGTCAATTTTACTATCACCGCTCTTTGAGATGTATTCAACAAGGATAGAGAAAATTCACGTGACTTTAAAATGGTATTTGTTGGACTATACCTATATGCTAAAAACATATTATGTTTCGTAAGGTAAATTTCTAGAATTTTTAGTAATGTCCCAATGCACAAAGAAAAAATCTAGTTTTGAAAGGTACCTACTTATGGAGATCTGTCCGGCCAAAAAACTGGTCTTCTTCTGCCATTCCACATGTTATGGAATAGTAAATTTAAATGACAGCATATTTTCTGTCAGTAGTAGGTACTTAGTTACATGCGCTCTTTTGTAGTATTCCTATGTATTTCCTTGATGTCGGGGAAGTTAGCAACACATTCGAACCAACATGTTCCTGCTTGTGCTGCTATGGTCCTGCTTCATCCTGCTTCAAACCGCAACTCAACAATACCCACTGTTTTCGAAATAAATCGATTTCCATTTTGGTTGGTAATTTCACTCTTGGCAACACATTGAAAGCAGGATCGCAGAAACAGGTGCCTGCTTGTGCTGCTATGGTCCTGCATCATCCTGCTTCAAATCTGACCCTGGCAACACGTACTATTTTCGGGATACAGAGATTTTTAGTTTGGTTTCCAACTTCACCCTTGAGTAGTATTGCTCAAACATGTTACTGCTTGTGTTGCTATAGTCCTGCCTTATCCAGCTTTAAATCACACCCCGGCAACATGTACAATTTTCGAGATACAGGGATTTTCATTATGGTTCGTAACTTCACCCTTGGCTTGGCAATACATTGGAAGCAGGATCGCTTAAACATGTTCCTGCTTGTGTGGCTATGGACCTGCCTCATTCTGCTTCAGTTTCAACCCCAGCAACACCTAATATTTTCGAGATACATACTGGTAGCATTTCAAGAATGAAGTCGTAGGAATAGGAAGTTATCGAAACACCGTTGCCAAATATGTCGTAATGAGTGCTTGTCTCTATATGTTAGTATTTTAGACAAAAAGAGCTAATCCAAACTAACCCCTCTGTAATAAATGCGAGCCTCTCTGTGTCTTGGTATTTTAGATGGAAAGGGCTAATCCAAGAAGTGAATTGAAACTAACCCGTCCTGGGATAGGTGGCCTCCCTGCGCATCCGTAGGGTGTTTATTTTTCTTTTTTTTTTTTTAAATTATTAGTGGGACGGGTTAGTTTCAATTCAATCCTTAGATTAGCTCTTTTCGTTTAAAGTACTTCCATGCAAAGACTAGCATACATTACGAAGACAGCTCTATTCGTCTAAATTACCAAAATACACAGAATAGCATTCACTACGAGGACGGGTTAGTATGGAATAGCTCTTTTCGTCTAAAACATCAACATACAAAGATTAGCAATTAGTATGAAGACGGGTCAGTTTGGATTAGCTCTTCTCTAGACCTTCCTTCAACTTGTCTTGGATCTAATCCCTGCTTTCTTCTTTCCTACCTCGATTTCCCTTGATCAACTATTCTTTTCCAACCACCGACGCTAGTAGAGCAATTCGAGGGCTAGGGGGTTTCTCTTTCAATCTCTTCAAAAAACAGAAAACAATGATGGACCAGTCTACGAAAGTAAATATGTTTATGGTGAAGGGGGGGATACCCCAGTACCGGTCGGAGTTTTTGGTGGAGGTGCAGGCCAAGCCCGACCGTTATCCAGCAGCTGTACAGTGCCCCAGGTAGGGAACCTGACCGAGGCACAGGTGGACATGACTGGAACAAAAGAAACTAGAAAGCTTCCGCAAAAACTGGAAGCTAAAGCAGGAAATCTGAGCAATAGGCAGGAAAGGAAACAGGGACAACTGACTACAGCAGCTATGAAAGTAATGCTAAATCAAACAAGAAGAAACTGGAAGTGGTGAAATTATAAAAAAAAGGAAACTGGAAGACACATCGATAACTCAAAAGAGAGACCCTTATAGAAGAAAAGAAGATCCAGGTGCTTTTGTACTGAACGAAGCAAGAAAAGCGGTAATAGATCTGGTAGACAGGCTAGAAACCTTTGTTGACAGGAACACGAAAAGAGAAATTAAAGAAATTGTAGCTGAATTGAAAAGACAAACAAAAGCTGTCAATGGAGAAATAGTCAAAGAATGGATCGAAAACAACCGACTGGGGCAGGTGATAAAAATGACTTTTGACCAGTGATGCCAACTCACTGATGTGAAAAATCCTTACTCCAAAGTAAAATATCCCTAGATGAATGCAATAAATGTAATTGAATAGTAAATACCACAGCAGAAATCTAACAAAAAATATCCCTAGATTGGCCTGGTTTCTGGAAAATCTCCCCTTAATCCCTATTACCTGTAAATATCCCTGGATCTAGGGATGAATTCCCTAGGTTGGCATCACTGCTTTTGACGCTGATTTGTAGACCGATAAGAAAACGGGAACTAGGAAAATGGGAACACAAACAATTGACGAAGAAAACACTATACAAGAAATAAGGAGTATAAGGACATGCGACAATCACCAAGAATGGAAAGAACTAGCAGATTTAAACTGGGACGACTCCGTCTATAAAAACACAGAAATTATTGAGGGAAACCCAATAAACAAAAAAGACAAAAATAGCACAAAGCTGATATGGTTAGACCCAGATGACACTATAATATGGAAAAGGGCATACAAAAATTGTACAGGGTGGGCCAATTTGGACACTTTCTTATGGAAACACTCTTTATTTTTAGAGATAGAAAAAAATGAACCCCCCACTCTGAGGCTCAAATTTCATGAAATTTTGATTGGTGCAAACCGCATTTTGATATCTTAAACCGTTTAGCCGCTAGAGGGCGATTCTCGATTTTGAGCAATAATGTGAAACCATCATAACTTTTTTGTTTATGAAAATTAGTGATTTCCGTAAAAACTTTCTTGAAGCACTTTTTCAAGCAGAATTCAGCGAGGCTCTCAGTTTTTTTCTAGTTGGTCCCAACGCTGAGATATTGACCAAAGTCTGGTTTTTTTCAATAGGACAACCTATATATTAATAGCTCATTAGAAAGCTCTGCTTTTTCTGATTTCGATGATATAAAGTTCGATAGGTTTATCTCTGACAGTTTTCGAGAAAAAAAAAATTTCGGTTTTTTTCATAAGAAGCAATGTGTAAGAAAAGGACTTTATATCTGTAAGGAAACTGAGAAAGGTCTCTTTCCAACACATTGTTTCTTATGACAAAAACCGAAATATTTTTTTTCTCGAAAACTGTTAGAGATTAACCTATCGAACTTTATATCATTGAAATCGGAAAAAGCAGAGCTTTCTAATGAGCTATTAATAATATAGGGTGTCCTATTGAAAAAAACCAGACTTTGGTCAATATCTCGACGTTGGGACCAACTAGAAAAAAACTGAGAACGTCACTGAATTCTGCTTGAAAAAGTACTTCAAGAAAGTTTTTACGGAAATCAATAATTTCCATAAACAAAAAAGTTATGAAGGGTTCACAATATTGCTCAAAATCGAGAATCGCCCTCTAGCGGCTAAACGGTTGAAGATACCAAAATGCGGTTTGCACCAATCAAAATTTCATGAAATTTGAGCCTCAGAGTGGGGGGTTCATTTTTTTCTATCTCTAAAAATAAAGGGTGTTTCCATAAGAAAGTGTCCAAATTGGCCCACCCTGTACAAAGAAAAATACACTGAGCTCTCAGAAATAAATGACGACTTTAAGATCCTTGAGCAAGAGTTCAAAATAAGAACAGGCAACACGGAACAAATAATTAAAAGGAAGCTAGTCAAACTAACCACACCACAGACCACAATGAAGAAGAAATTTATGAAAAAACTAATACAACTGAGGACAGATACAGAAAACGATGGTGAAATAACGCTGCACCAGATAGAAACCATGAATGTGTAGAGGTATCGGAAGATGGCTGAAGTAATATTCATTGGCGCAAAAACTAAAATAAAAATATATACAAAAACAAATACACAAATATTAAAAGAAAATAGAGGAAAAAGAAGTTATGCAATGAAAGTGGCCAGTAAAAGTAACTCATTTCAAGATACTTTAAGAGATGTTAAAGAAGCTCTCAAGGGAAAAGAAGAAGGCAAGTGCCTACAGGGCATAAGAAGCACAAAAGAAGAAAAACTTCTAATAACGATGAATAAGAACCAAACTGCAGCCGAAAACCTACAAAAGCTATTAAGAACAAAAGACAATGGCATAGGAAAAAAGTACAAAATCTTAGAAGATAGAAGACAAGCAGAAATAGTTCTAATTAGGGGAATAGATCCTCTGGTAGAGAAAGAGGAATTCATGGACCTACTGAAAGAAATCATCGATGATATGGAAAACAAAATAGTGAATCTAAGCGACCTAAGACCAACGGCGGACAATACACAATCGGTATCCTTGAACATAAACAAAAAAAGATGCAGAAAAATTATTAGAAGCAAAGGAGATCAGAATCGGACTAACAAGATGCAAGGTGGAAAGAAAGATCAGGATGCAGCGATACAACAAATGTTGGCTGTACGACCCATAAACAACAGACCAGATCGGTCAAAACTTTGCCACAATTGGGGCAAGGAAGGTCACCTTCAGGAAGAGTGCAAAGAAGAAATCAATTGCCCCATATGTGAGAGAGCAGGATATAGATATAGATATCTTCAGGAGCAAAACAGAGAAATGAAAAAAGCTGTGCAGGGAATTAGATGAGGACATCTGGGGGAAGGCATATCAAATCGTGACGAAGAAGCTTGGGCTCAGAAATAAAACAAGACCGGACGAAAAAAAGTCAAGGAACAAGTGGAAAAACTCTTCCCGAAAAAGAAAGAAATAGCATGGGAGACGCTTCAGGTAAATTAAGTGGAACTCTTTGATGACTGTTTAAGGAGAGGCAGTTTCCCTGAAATATGGAAAATAGCGAGACTAGTACTGATAGAAAAGCCCAAAAAAAGCCCACAAGAGGGGACGAAGTACAGACCCCTATGCCTGGACTAATGCAATAGGAAAACACCTGGAAATTATAATAAAAAATATACTACAAAGGAAGATGCAGACGAAGAACTTATATCCCGAGAATCAACATGGATACCTATACGAAAGGAAAATCGATGATAACAGCCACAAATAAGGTAAAAGTTAAAGTTGAGGAAATGAAAAGGAAACCATACAAAAACCGAAGTCTATGTATGATGGTGATGCTAAATATACAAAATGCATTCAACTCGAAGCCATGAGAAGGAATTATCAAAGCATTGGTGAGAATCCTTCAAAGTTTTCTATCAGACCGAAAAATAGTGGCAAATAGTGAAGCCCAAAGAATTACATGATGTGGGGTGCCATAAAGATCGATCCTAAAACCGATCTTATGGAACCTTTTTTACAATTAGGTACTTATGATGAACACTGAAGAGGGTGTAAGCCTACTAACTTATGCGGATGATCTGGCAATTATTGTCGAGGCGAAAAAAGCACACCAACTACAAGATAAGGCACAATAGACGATCAAATGTTTAACGGAATACCAGGGTGAAATGATGGGATCATCAGAAAGTGTGAAATATCTAGGAGTCACACTAGACAAGAACTTGAGAATGACAAAGCACGTAGAAAAAATAGCAGAGAAGGACCTGTATATACTCAGAATAATGCCTAGAACAGGAGGACCAACAAGCAGGAGAATACGACTAATAACCAGCGCTGTAACGTCAGCAATTTTATACGTAGGTACCCTCGACCTGCAGTCATGCCCTGAGATTCTGAGATGGAAACACTACAGACGCTTACCAGATGGACTCAACCGAAAAATAGCGATAGGAATTACACCTGCTTATAGAATGGTGGCAATCACAGCCGTGGAGGTAAAAGCAGGACAGCCCCCCGTAGACTTATTAGTTAATAAAAAGCAACAAATACTGACAAATGGCGCAGAACACAAGACTGCAGCAAGGGCAGAGCTAATGAGGAGCGATGGGCACGATATGACGGATGGGCAAAGTTTTTTGTGAGAGATGTAAAAGAGTGGACAACGAAGACATTTGGAGAGGTGGACTACCACATTACACAAGCGATGACGGGCCATGGCATTTTTGGAAGCTACTTAAAAAAGATAAAGAAGCAGGAAAGTGATGAATGCTGGTATTGTGAAGAGAGAGACCCTCCGGAACATACTCTGTTTTACTGCCCCAGGTTCGAAGCACACCGTTCCACAGCGGCCATAAGATATGGAGAAAATTTTTCTAGAGAAAATATAGCAGAGATAATGATGAGAAACGAGACATGCTGGAAAGACGCCACAGAAATGTTGAGAGCGATCATGAAGGAAAATGGTGCAGAAGCAAGACGGAGAGAAGCTCTCTAAGAATATATACACAGACATACGCAATAGAGACAAAGAAAGGATGGATCCGCTTACCCCTCCTGAAGTAATACTGAAAGGTGGTCCCAGAGGGGTAGAATGCGAAGAATAGGGAAAGGGTTTTAGTGGGTGTGATACCCACACTCCCTAGGGCGCCCGAACATCAATGCCCTAGGCGTGCATAACGCATTTCCAAATCCCTACTAAAAAAAAAAAAGGATTAGCTCTTCTCGGCTAAGATACCAACATACAAAGCCTAGCTTTCATTACAAAAGTACGGGTTAGTTTGAGATAGTTTGTATTTGAAGCAGGATGAAGTAGGACGATAGCAGCACATGTTTCAGCAATCCTGCAATGTATTACTAACTTCCCCGTCCTATTTCCATGTACTCCGATGTATTCCCTTGTAGTCAAACATATATTCTTGTATTCTTATTTTTCAAATTTATAAAACAAAAATCAGGTAATTAAATGAAATTTAGCAACACTGGAACACTGGCAAACAAAATACTCCGTAGTTCTCATCTGTCACGGTCACACCAATTTAAGCTCTTCTGATTAAAATAATTCGTTACGCGTTGGCTCATTTTTTTTTTATCTTGAGATTAATAGTTTTCTATCGATTGTTAAAAGATCATCGACTTATAAATGTTTTTATAATCATTAGTTTTATTTTTCTATTGGCATTTTTGGGATTAAATAAAACATTATTTAGATTTGAGAGTAATTTATTTAAGAATCATTTAACAATCGCAAATTCATAATCGCCTTTTGCACAATTATTATTTTGGTATTGTCGGGATGTAAAAATATTTTTCTACAAAAAACGTATAATATTATTATTTACAAGCGCAAGTGTGTCCAAAATCAACTAATCTTTGTTTGCATCATAATGTAGTGCACAGAAGATTCAAACAAAATAATTTGGCTTTTATTGTAATTAAGATGGATAATTAAATTAAAAATGTTCAACATTGCAAATTACTAAGTAATTGAATCACTAGTTTTGAGGCACGGTATTGAAGACTTATTTACACAATGACTAGGCTTCATAATAATGGGCTAAACACAACAAGTTATATTTTGAGTTGCATAGTATATCTACAATAATTATTATTACATATTACTAATTAATTTAAAAATAACATTTCTATCTATATCTACAAAAATTGCCTACAATAAGTTAACAATATATCAGTTTTGATGAACATTATTTTTTAGTAATTAGAGCAGGGGCCGTTTTGAAATCAAACACCTTTTCATCACAATAATATCAAACTTTCTACAACATTTACAATTATCTACACATTTCCCTGTATAAATCAAAATGTATTTAAGACCCCTTGCTTTTATTGAATAATTGTTGAAAAAGCATTAATTACTATAGTAGAAAGTTATTTGGATAAACATAACTCTCTATTAAGCATGAAAATGTCGTTGTACGGTCTTCTATCCTATTTAAAGAAAACAATTATTTTATTGTATGTCTCGGACGAAGATGTTTCTGACAATCTACAGCATTATTTGTTGAGATTATCAAAATATAAATTACGTATTGGTTTTGTTGAGTTTGCATGAATTGACAAGGTTGTTTCGACTATATTTAATTCTATTTTGAAAATGTTTTAGTTCAAATTAAAAGAAAAAAGAATTAATAATTTTGAGTTTTTGATGTTGAAACAAAGAGTTTTCAGTGTTCTTGTAGTGACGTTTGGAGAATGATAATGTCACCAAGGTGAACATGGTTTTGAATACCTCATCAGTTTTTGAAAGGTTGCGGGGGCATTTGTGAGCCCAAATGGCATTCGTAAAAATTCCAAATGACCATTTTTTGTGATAAATGCTGTGTCCCTAGATTCTATTGAGAAGAGATGCAAAATGTGATGATGCAATAATAGCAAAAATGTCAGGAGTTTGAGACGCATGCCGTCCGCACCAAAGTACTTTATTTAAGGAATGCCTACAGTTTAACAAATATTTGTGTTTTTTAAAGTAAAATTTCTTCTCTTATAAGTGCGACAGAATATGAAGGTCTTAGGTAAAGATGGGCCAACCTGTGATTTTACTGGAGTTGTGACAAGACGTGACTGCTCCAGTCGTGTCACGGTGATAAATAGCAGTGATTTTTTGGAACAGTTCAACCTTGATTGGCCATGCTGATAATTCATATAAAAAAACAAAGTCACAGTTCGTGAAATCACAACCCACCTCTAAAACTGAGTACTGAGTACTTGAAGTGCATCCTACTTTTTCGTTGTTTCACTCATTTATAACTGCATTTGTTGTTTTTGCAAATGTATCCTATCTTATCTACTTCTTTGTCTTTTTGCTAAAAACACAACATTAAAAATGAAATTTTTTTATTTGTTGGAATGTGGCAACGTTGTTTTCGATCAAGTAGGCCTTTTGATGTAATGTCATTTGCCACTTTTGACAGCCGAGTGTTTTTATCCAGCTTTTCTTTGAATTTTCCAGTTTTTCAAGGATTTTTCAATCAAAAAAACTTGTTTAAAGTACGAGGCTTTGAGTTTCCTTCATTTTCTGACAAAAATTTCCAGTTTTCCAACGAGGTAAGTGACCAGAACCTTGGTTTGATCACGTAGGCTTTAGAATTTTGGTTTTCCATTGAATTTTCCACTTTTCCAAGGCTTCTTTAATCGGAAAAAGACTGTTTTGAGTGCGAGGCTTTAAATTTGCTTCAATTTTTCACCAAAAACTTCCATTTTTAGACTAAAATAGTATCCTACTTTATCCCTTTCTTTGTCTTACTCTTTATCAAATTATTAGTCGGCCATTTTGAAGTGTCGTGTTTACATTTTTATCCAGGTTTTCCTCGAATTTTCCACTTTTCCAGGGTTTTTTCAGTCGAAAAAACTGGTTTAAAGTACGAGGCTTCGAGTCATTTTCTGCAGGAAATTTTCAGTTTTAGATCCATTAATTTACGGTCAAAAGGTAAGTGAGAGGAATTTCTAATTTTAAAATCGTTATTAATTAATTATTTAACGGATTTTTAATTATTAAATTACAAATAGAATCCCATTTTAAATGATTTTTTTTTGGAAGTTTTGTGATGTGGCAACACCGCTTGTAGCCAACTTCACGTAGACATTGTAATAAATGTCATTTGCCATTTTCGACAGTCAGCCATTTTCAATTGACGAGTTTACATTTTTATCCAGTTTTTCCTCGAATTTTCCGCTTTTCCAGGCCGTTTTTAATCGGGAAAACCGTTTTAAAGTTCGAGGCTTTGAGTTTTCTCCATTTTCCACCAAAAATTTTCAGTTTTCCAATGGAGCAAGTGACCAAAACTTTGATTTTTCAAGTAGGTTTTGGAATGTTGGTTTTCCATTGAATTTTCTACTTTTCTAGGGATTTTTCAATTAAAAAAAGATGATTTTAAAGGCGGGGCTTTGAATTTGCTTCTTTTTTTCACCAAAAACTTCCATTTTTAGACTTAAATTGTTTCCTACTTCATAACCCTCTTTGTCTTACTTACTATTAAGCAGGCCTTGGGATGTCATTTTTATTGAAATTTATGAAAAATAAGATTCCAGTGCATTATTTTCGGAATTTATCATTTCATAAACATTATTATTTAATTATTTAAACAAAAAATTATTTATAATGTAATTTTTTCCTATTTGAGAGGTGGCAACGTCGCACAATGTCATTTCCCAGTTTTGACAGTCGGTCATTTTTGAATGTTTTTATCCAGTTTTTCCTCGAACTTTCCGCTTTTCCAGGCCGTTTTCAATTGGGAAAACCGATTGAGAAGACGATGCTTTGAATTTCCTTCATTTTTTGACAAAAATTTTCAGTTTTCCAATGGGGTAAGTGATAAAAACTCAAGTTTTATTAAGTAGACTCTGGATTGTCATTTTTACGGGATTTTCTTTGGATTTTCCGCTCTTCCAGTGCTTTTTCGATCAGGAAAACCGATTTTAAGTACGAGGCTTTGAGTTTTCTTCATTTTCATCCAAAAATTTCTAGTTTTAAATACTAAAATTAGGGGTAGATAAGGTTCTTCTGCTTCTTTTGAAAAAAGTGAGCACTTGAATCACATCCTACTTTATCTCTTTCCTTGTCCTTCTCAAAGGGTTCTAGAGTTACTTTGCACTTAAAAAACACTATATTTAGCTGAAAAAAAGGGGCTCCGAATCAAAAAATAAAGGGGGCTCTCAAAACAAAAAACAAACAAACGCCATTTTGAATTAATTGTCAAAAATTACAAGGCCTACTTTGATTTTGACATGTCAAATTTTTTGACGTTTGCGTCAGGGTTGCTGCAATTTTTGTGCCAGGGTTGCTACATTTTTTCGTCCCAGTGGGCCGATTTTTCAATATGGAATCACCTCCGAGTTGGTTTTAGTCTTAGGAATATTTCAAGAGAAAAACTAGAAAATTTGCAAATAATAATTGACCCATGTTTCAGATTCCTATAAGATACCAACTACTGATCTTGACTTTCTTTTTGATTAATTATCAATTGAATTAGATTTTGCAAGTTTCTTTTTGAGAAAAGTCTGAAGATCTGTAAATCCTGAGTTATAACTTCACGGAATTCCAGAGAAGTATAGAGAAAGTCTTGGATTCCTGGGAAATTATCAAGAAAAGGAACCCAAGGAAGTTCAAAGGAAGATCATGCAATTTTCCCTCTTGTTGTTTTCTGGAGAAATCTAGGATTTTTGAGTCAGAGTTATTATTTTGCAAATTGCTTGGCATTTTTCTCAATGACTGTTGGAATGTTGAAAATCTAAATTCAGAATCATCAACTCTTTCCTGGTTCTTTTCATCAAATCCTTTTGGATCCTCAAGATCTACAGATCGATAGTCATTGATTTGAAATTTGTTCTAGAAGGTTTCAAAGATCCAAGGAGGCTCGAATGGAAAGAACGAGAGGAATTATTGAGAAAGTCCTGGGAAAAATCTGAGAAAGTGTATGTAATTATCAAAGAAAGACCGTGCAAATTTCCCTCCTATATTATTCTATGGAATATTTGAGTTCTGAGTTAGAGTTATTATTTTGCATTTACTTGGCATTTTTCTCAATGACTGTTGAAATGTTGAAAATCTAAATCCAGAATCATCAACTCTTTCCTGGTTCTTTTCATCAAATCTTTTTGGATCCTCAAGATCTACAGTCATTGATTTGAAATTTGTTCTAGAAGGTTTCAAAGATCCAAGGTAGCTCGAATGAAAAGAACGAGAGGAAGTATTAAAAAAGTCCTGGGAAAAATCTGAGAAAGTGTATGCAATTATCAAAGAAAGACCGTGCAAATTTCCTTCCTATATTGTTCTATAGAATATTTGTGTTCTGAGTCTCAGAGTTATTATTTTGCAAATTGCTTGGCATTTTTCTCAATGACTGTTGGAATGTTGGAAATCCAAATCCAGAATCATCAACTCTTTCCTGGTTCTTTTCATCAAATCCTTTTGGATCCTCAAGATCTACAGATCGATAGTCATTGATTTGAAATTTGTTCTAGAAGGTTTCAAAGATCCAAGGAGGCTCGAATGGAAAGAACGAGAGGAAGTATTGAAAAAGTCCTATGAAAAATCTGAGAAAGTGTATGTAATTATCAAAGAAAGACCGTGAAATTTTCCTTCCTATATTGTTCTATAGAATATTTGAGTTCTGAGTCAGAGTTATTATTTTGCAAATTGCTTTGCATTTTTCTCAATAACTGTTGGAATGTTAGAAATCTAAATCCAGAATCATCAACTCTTTCCTGGTTCTTTTCATCAAATCCTTTTGGATCCTCAAGATCTACAGATCGATAGTCATTGATTTGAAATTTGTTCTAGAAGGTTTCAAAGATCCAAGGAGGCTCGAATGGAAAGAACGAGAGGAAGTATTGAAAAAGTCCTATGAAAAATCTGAGAAAGTGTATGTAATTATCAAAGAAAGACCGTGAAATTTTCCTTCCTATATTGTTCTATAGAATATTTGAGTTCTGAGTCTCAGAGTTATTATTTTGCAAATTGCTTGGCATTTTTCTCAATGACTGTTGGAATGTTAGAAATCTAAATCCATAATCATCAACTCTTTCCTGGTTCTTTTCATCAAATCCTTTTGGATCCTCAAGATCTACAGATCGATAGTCATTGATTTGAAATTTGTTCTAGAAGGTTTCAAAGATCCAAGAAGGCTCGAATGGAAAGAACGAGAGGAAGTATTGAAAAAGTCCTGGGAAAAATCTGAGAAAGTGTATGTAATTATCAAAGAAAGACCGTGCAAATTTCCTTCCTATATTGTTCTATAGAATATTTGAGTTCTGAGTCTCAGAGTTATTATTTTGCAAATTGCTTGGCATTTTTCTCAATGACTGTTGGAATGTTAGTAATCTAAATCCAAAATCATCAACTCTTTCCTGGTTCTTTTCATCAAATCCTTTTGGATCCTCAAGATCTACAGATCGATAGTCATTGATTTGAAATTTGTTCTAGAAGGTTTCAAAGATCCAAGGAGGCTCGAATGGAAAGAACGAGAGGAAGTATTGAAAAAGTCCTGGGAAAAATCTGAGAAAGTGTATGTAATTATCAAAGAAAGACCGTGCAAATTTCCTTCCTATATTGTTCTATAGAATATTTGGGTTCTGAGTCTCAGAGTTATTATTTTGCAAATTGCTTGGCATTTTTTTCAATGACTGTTGGAATGTTAGAAATCTAAATCCATAATCATCAACTCTTTCCTGGTTCTTTTCATCAAATCCTTTTGGATCCTCAAGATCTACAGATCGACAGTCATTGGTTTGGAATTTGTTCTAGACGGTTTCAAAGATCCAAGGAGGCCCGAATGGAAAGAACGAGAGGAATTATTGAGAAAGTCCTGGGAAAAATCTGAGAAAGTGTATGTAATTATCAAATTTCCCTCCTATATTGTTCTATAGAATATTTGAGTTCTGAGTCAGAGTTAATATTATGCCAATTGCTTGGCATTGTTCTCAGAAGAAGGTTGGGATCTTAGGAATCTGAATCCAGAATCCTTAACTCTTTCCTGATTCTTCTCTTCAAATCCTATTGGATTTTCAAGATCTACAAATCATGAGTTATTTCTTTCTTCTAGAAGGTTTCAAGTTTCCGACTTCTGAGATTCCTTTCGTAGTTTTCTTATAGGTAGAATGGCAAGCAGGCAGATCATACTACTTTGGTGAAGATGGCGTGCTTCCTAGCTTTATTGCTAACATCGAGGACATTTGTCAAAGCCTCAAAATGATAACATAAAAATTCAAACCAACTCGTTACTAAACTTCTTACTTAGAACCTGATACCTCAAATGAATATTACTCAAAATCGGACTGAGAGATTTCGATATGGGCCCCTTCCTGAGGGGTGTACTTTTCGATCAGAAACCCAACTGCTTCGCCAACAAATCGGCGTCTTCGTCAGACGAAGTGTCCGATGAAGGACTAGAAACGGTGCCCATTAAAGCTGTGCCCAGAGTGCCTTGTCTTGTAAAACTGGCTCTTCTGGCTTGGCTGTTTTGCTGTTGCAACAGCCACGTCGGACGTTTCAGCGACGAAGTCAGGTGTTCTTCAGGGATTGAGTCTCTGGTTAGCGATCTATAATTATTTACAAATTTATTAGGTTTACTACAATCAGGCACGTATATTAATAATTTGTATTATACAGTGTATAGCAGAGGATTTATTTTTATTGTATTTTGGTGGTGTGCAAAATACGTAATTTGCGAAATTTTTAGTTTATTTTACCGTGTGCAAGCGACCTTTACCGTTCGAAAGCCGCGAATTGAATGGAAAAGCTTAGAAAAAACTCATTGTTTTTTCTTATCTGAGTATGTAAGTGTGGGCAACACACCCTATAATAAACTGATAAAAGTTACTATTTATTTTTTGTCGAATAATTGTTTGTTTATAAATAACCTTTTAGATTCGTAGAAGTGATTAATATTGATATTATACAGTATACAGGGTGTCCTCTTTCATTTTGCATATGTAATTTGTTGAAATATCTCGCTTATTTAAAGTGTAACACCCTGTAGGTACCTATATTCACAAACAAAAAGCTCAATAGAACATCAAAGATAAATAACAGGAAACATTCCAAAATAATCGATTATTTTGGAATCATCTATAATTTCCTATATTTAATTAATATATTAAATGAAGCGCAAAATCAATCGTTTTATAGATTCCAAGGATGATAAAACATCAGTTTTTAACGGTCTGCTTATTTTTTTTGATTTCCTATATCATCCTTCAGCCACGCTTCACTAGCTTAATAATTAATTAATAATATTTGCAGAAATCCTTGATCGTCACCAGCTTAAAATAATACGCAACGCATCAATAATCACATGGAATTGCAATTTGTGATCCTAGAATTCCCGACAAATTTGTTCGACACTGGCTAAAACCGTACAGGGTGGTCCAATTTAGACATTTTTGATAGGAAACGTGAATTTCTGAGCAAGATGCAAGAGGATATTGGCAAAATTCCCTATAAATATAAGATTGTCGAACCTACCAAATGGGTCAATAACATAGTTATTCTGGAGAAGCCTTCGGGTGCGTGACGTATTTGCCTTTATCCAGTTCATTTGAATAAGTATGTTTATTTTGATCAATATCCGATACTAACAGTGAAGGAATTGACACTAAAGTTAAAAGACGAAAAGATTTTTACAGTTTTAGACCTAAAGGAAGGATTTTATCATGTTCTTGATGCTGCAAGTAAAAAATTATGTACATTTATAACACCTTTTGACAAATATTCTTCTAATCGACTCCCATTTGGGCTAAGTGTGAGTCCTGAAGTTTTCCAAAAAATAAATGGAGATTTGCCAATCGGCATATATTTTGATGATTTTATGATAGGGGAAATAAATGAGGAAGAACATGATAGAATTCTTGCGGAGATGATTAGACGGGCAGATAAGAATGGAGGAAAATTCAATAAAATCAAAGTTTCACAGGTTTGCTATATAGGTCAGGTTTTCTCAGTAAATGGTGGACGACCTGATCCTGAGTATGTGAAGGCTGTTTTAGCACTAGAAAAACCTAAAAATTGAAAAGAGCTGTTGAGGATACTTGGTATGATTAACTATCTTTCTAAATATTTGAGTTGTTGTCTTCATTAAAAAATCTGACAAAAAATTATGCTGACTGGACATGGACTAAAGATTATAATTTAGTTTTTTCCAAAGTTAAAACTTTAATAACTGAAAGTCCTACTTAAAAATATTTGATCCGAAATTGTCAGTAGAAATTCAGACAGATGCCATTCAAAATGGTATTGGGGGGAGTTTTTTACAAGAAGGTAGACCTGTGGCATTTTGTTCAAGTAGTCTGACTGACATTGGACAACTTGTTTATTATTGTTTCCGTCAAGTTTGGCAAAGCAGCAAATTCTATTTCAGTTCGCCGTTTGGCTAGCCAGACAATACTTATGGACTTGTATGTTCCAGTTTTTATTGTAAAATCAAGAATTTTGCAAAATGGATGTCCGATTACCAACTGAATTGAAATTGGAAGGAAAGGACCCCGCAATATTTAGACGGAAATTGGTTACCCGTGATATTTAAATGAAATTTAAATATGTTATTAAACAAACAACATTTTTTACCATGGGCGCAACCTTGTATATATGACAGGTGAGGCGATATCGGCTGTCAAATATTGGAATTTCATATTCAAAAGCAGGGTAACTATGACAGATTTTGATAAAGCAAGTATAGAGTCCTACTAAGTCGAACAAGGTAAATCGAAAAATGTCAACCATTTTAACATCTGTCAAAACCCTGCCAAACAGCAGCACTCATATTTTTCAGTTTTCAATATTTCATGATGTGTCATTTAACAGTTTTAGTCTATGTCAATTTTGAGTTGAAAACTTGAAAAAAAAAATGACAGAATTGTCAAAACCTGTCATTCATTTTAGTAAGAAAAAAGATTCATGTCTGGTTCTTTTTTGTTTTAAGGTAGTTTATTAGTAATAAAACATTAAGCAAAGCTCATAAACATAAAATTTTGACAGCTGTCAAAATCTAAAACCTGTGAATAAGATTTTAAATAATTGGAACAGAACTAGAGTTCAGTTTTTTTTTCTTCAATTAAAGCTAATGTCAGATTCTGACAGCTGTCAAAATTTGATGTCTATGAGTTTTGTTTAATGATTTATCACCAATAAACTACCTTCAAACGAAAAAGAGTCAAATTGTTTTTTTTTTTGTTACTAAAACAAATGACAAGTTTCGACATTTCTGTATTTTTTTTTTTTTTTTTTTCAATTTCTGAACTGAGAGTTTACATAGATTGAAACTGTCAAATGACACATCATGAAATATTGCAAATTGAAAAATATGAGTGCTGCCGTTTGGCAGGATTTTGACAGATGTCAAAATGATTGACATATTTCGATTTTCCTTGGTTGACTTATTGGGAATCGATACTTGCTTCATCAAAAGTTTCCATAGTTACACTGCTTTTGAATATTAGATTCCAATATTTGACAGCTGATACCGTCTCACCTGTCATATATACAAGGTTACGCCCATGGTAAAAAATTTTGCTTACGGCATTTTCAGTAACAAATTTAAATTTCATCCAAATATCACGGGTAACCAATTTCCGTTTAAATATTGCGGGGTCCTTTTTCGATACCGTGAGAAAATCTCTAGATCGGCGGCGCCTTTGGTCTGAAATTTCGGGGATTTAACCCGGGCCAACCCCAAATTTTTCGACGTCATGATGTTATCCTATTACAGGATGCTGTAATGGGTAATAGGGAAAATTCGTGAATCATCATGCCGCTGACGTTGTGAAAACAAACAGGGGTACCATGTTTCACGGTTATTTTTACTTATAACTGATAAGCGTTTCGATTCTCGCAAAAACAACAAACTCAGACTTGCATTTATATTTTGTCGATGATAAACATGCATGTATTTTTTCACTGCCGAGTGGAGTATTTCCCTGATACATAACCTGAAATTTTAAAGATTTCCGGATGCTGCCCATGCGCTGGATCTATAGATTAATTTCATTCCTTAAGATTTCCCACTATTTTTCGAAGGTTTCCCCCGAATTCCATAAAAATTTCTTCGATTTCCCTTGATTGCCTTAAATTTTCTCTTGATTTCCCCTAGTTTGTAGACCAGATTTCTACTACCAGTAAGATTGCCCAAAAGTTTCCCTAATAACATAATCCCAAATTAGAAAGATTTTTGAAAATTGCGCATGCTCTGGATCTAGAAATTGGCTGATTTCCTCAAGATTTTCCATAATTTCCTGAAGATTTCGTCCGAGATCCTTAAGATTTTCATTGATTTCCTCATAATTTTCCCTGATAACCTTAGATTTCCTCGGATTTCTTCTTGATTTCTCCTAATTTTTACATTAAATTTCCCTTGCGGTTTACCCCTGAGGGGTAACTCGCAGGTCAGTTTTTGTACACCAGATTCCGGTTTTAGAGGAAACCAATAATTATTTTCCCAGATTTCTTTTGACTACCAGTAAGATTGCCCAGGAGTTTCTCTAAAAGAGGATCTTTGAAGCCAATTAAGACAAAAAGACACAGTTTTTCTATTCCAGGCTCTCATATTTTGTCTATTTTTTCTGAATTTTCTTAATTTAGAGTTTAGAAGATATTGGAGATTCAAGCGCCAGGAATTGACAAAAATTGAGACAAAGAAATTGAGAAATGAAGAGGACATTTGACGCATTTGACATTTTGTTGGACAAAAAGACGTATAGTTTTTCTATTCCTGGTTCTCATATTTTGTCTGTTTTTCTAAATTTTCTTTATTTAGAGTTTAGAAGATATTGAAGATTCAAGCGCCAGGAATAGACAAAAATTGATTCAATGAAATTGAGAAATAAAGAGGAAATTTAAAGTAAATTGAAGAAAAACTGTTAGACAAAAAGACGTAGTTTTCCTATTCCTGGCTCTCATATTTTGACTATTTTTCTGAATTTTCTTTCTTTAAAGAAACTCAGAAGATATTGAAGATTCGAGAGCTAGGAATAGACAAAAATTGAGACAAAGCAATTGAGAAATACCCAGATGGCACATACATATTGCAGGAATATTCATGGCATATTTCATGGGAATATAAAGATATCCGATGCATATGCCATGAAGATCTTTTCATGTGACAGGAATATCCAAGGCATATGCTTAAGTCACCACCACCAGTAATGGGGGCACCTGAGCCTGAGGAAGGACCCCGCAAATATTTAAACGGAAATTGGTTACCCGTGATATTTGGAGTGGCAACCTTGTATATATGACAGGTGAGGCGGTATCGGCTGCCAAATATTGGAATTTCATATTCAGAAGCAGGGTACCTATGTCAGATTTTGATCAAGCAAGATTCCTACTGAGTCGAACAAGGTATATGGAAAAATTTCAATCATTTTGACATTTGTCAAAACCCTGCCAAACAGCAGCACTCACATTTTTCAGTTTTCCATATTTTATGATGTGTCATTTGACAGTTTTAGTCTATGTCAATTCTGAGTTGAAAACTTGGAAAAAAAATAACAGAAAAGGTACACATTTTTTAGTAGAAAACAGGAAGTCTCAGAAACTTTTGACCATTTTGTTACCGATCTAAAAAAAACTGTCAACATCCTGTGAGTTTGAAGATCAAAGGAAGTCTCTTATTAGAGATAGAATTGTATTAGGAATCAGAGATAAGAAGATGCAGGAGAGGTTGTTACAGAAAGATCTTAATTTAACAGTGGTAGCAGAGAAACAGTATTTAAAACATCTGAATTTGATAATTTGAGTGATGAAGGTCATGGTGATAAATGTTTCGCAAGAACCACCTCAAGATAATGTTGATAATAAACGTGTGCCTGACAAGTTTAAAGATTTTTATTTGTATTAGATATAAGTTTCTTTAAAGGGGAAGGTGTTATAATATTTACATATTATAGGTGGCACTGTCGGTCAATGTCTATTTTAGTTGAGGAGTCTGTGGCAATATTGTCAGTAGTTGACATCGTTGACAGATGATTATTATTGGAATCGTTGTATTTACGTTTTGTAATTAATTTAATAAATTTATAATTTGAGTTTAAAAACAAGTTTCATTTCATAGATAAAACAATGACAAAGAGAAAACTGCCTTCAGTACCGCAAGGGGGTTATACCAGTTTAACCGTTATACCTTTCGGATTGTGTAATGCTCCAGCTACGTTTGAACGACTGATGCATCTTGTTTTGCCAGGCCTTACATGGAAAACTTGCATGGTATATTTAGATGATATCATGATCATGGGAAATTCGAAATTATTGTGTCACCATAAGAGAGTTGCTTGCCATTGGAAAAGCAATCGACGATTTCCATAAGTATCTCTATTGCCGTAAATTTTTAATTCGAACAGATCACGCGGCTCTAAATTGGACCACCGTTTAGTCTGTACAGCGTTGCCACTGTATTCGCAATATGTGCAATCTAAAAATTAGCAAGCCATAACATTGACTTCTAACCCAAAAAGGTTGATAACAAATTTGTCGGGAAAAATACGTGTCGGGACAAATACGTGTTGAGCAAAATACGTGTCGTAGTATAGTTGATCAAAAACTGGATCTGTACTAAGTATTCCTACAGGCCATACAGAGTCGGATCTGTTGGTTTAAAAGTGTGCATATATAAATAAATGACACCACATTCAAACATTAATAATAATTATCACAAGTGCGCGACAGTAGAGTTGGATAGCAATATTTCAATACAAATACCTTCTTCGGAAAATTTTACTAGCCTGGCAAGGTACAACAGAGGAAAAGTTTTTCGTGCATATAGAGGTTTCAACTTGCGACACCCATTCTTGACAACAAACATCCATTAGCAAATCGCTTACATTTCCCTAAATATGATTAGTGTAGTCATAAACACACCCGCTTAGTTCGAGCATGGAGCCTCGCCGGACTTGTCTCCGTTGTCCGGGCGTGGTCGGTTGCGGCGGCGGCGGAATTTGCGGAGCGGCTCCGCAAGAGTTTTGCTTCTGAAGCTGATGAGGCTCTTTCTGAATGACGCCCAAAGGATCGGAGTCACTTTCTTCGACGAGGACTATTGAGGTGCGACTGTTGGAGCCTCTGCGTTCTTTGAGCGGAGTGGACTCGTTGCTGTTGGTCGGCTCTGAGCCGAGGCTTTCGCGACGGAATAGGCCGAATATTGAGTTTTTGTTTGGGTTTTCTAAACCACCTGGAACAATTAATTGAAATGTTAAGACCAGCCAAAAGTTCAAATTCCTATTGTAGTTTTAACGGTTCAATCTCACTTCAAAGAGGTTTAAAAATCAACTTTTTGAACCACCAACTTTAAAATGGACAGAAATCAGAGTTTAGGACATTTATAGCTAAGCTTTAGCTCTAGTAGGATTTTAATGCTTTCCTATGTGAAATGTGCACCTATTATCGATTTCATTGACTACAAAATGGAAAGAATAGAAGCGTTTACTTCGAACACCTTATGAATAATGCGAATTATCATTACAAAATATTCTGTATTGTTCAGACAACTGACCTAAAAAGGTAGCAGACGGTGAATTGTAGGCCAAATACTCCTTATTCGAGGCCCAAGACGGAAATTCGGCTTGAGGAAATGGTCCGCAATCGTCTTCCTCTTCCCTTTTCCACGGTAGCATCATTTCCGTTGCCGTAGGCGTCGAAACGCGCATCAAATCACCACCTAGATAGAAATGTAAGTTTATACAGGGTTTTTATACTTTCCGAACGCGCCCTCCATCCAACTTTCCACAAATAGTAGGTTGGATGTATAAGGCGTGTTCAGAAAGGAAAATTTACTCTGAGACACTCTATATTTAATGTCAAATTGTTACAAAATCATTGTCATGCCTATGAAAATTTCCCAAATGCAATCAAATTACTGGTAACTTACCATCAATGGAGCCTCTGGACAATCGTTTTCCAGTATCAGAGAAAATACTGTCATCTGTAACTAAAATTTTAAAAGATGGTGCAGATAGTTAGAAAAAAAAAATAGGGTCAATCATAATTTTTTTGAGACATGCATCTATTATATCACAATGTTTGGTATAAATTTTGCTACCAAACAGTGTGTTTTAATGGAATTTATATACAAAATGACGATATAATGATACTACGTAGTTGTAGATGCAAAAAAAAATATATATATGTGAAATTCGAACACATCTACTGCGCTTTTGGTGTCCTACAAAGATTTATAAAACAAAAAATATAATAAATAAACGAGGATTGTTTTTTTGGCACTAAAGAAGCGGTACCGTACCGTTTCGTCCCCTTCTCCAGGGGAGACTGCTCTCCATAGCCGTAGGTTTTTTTGGTTTCATTAAAGGAACGGTCTGACTAGCGAAACTGTTGTTATCGTCAGTTCCTGTGCTAGCTAAAGGATAGATTTCAAAAAAAAAACAAACAACGAAAGAAACAATACAAATTTAGAAGGGATTGAGACGAAAATATTGATTTTGCGCCTATATAGGCAAAATCATTAGATTGTTTCAATCAAGAATTATTTATGTACAGGTTTAGCAAATAATTACCTACTGATGCAACTTTGGAATTGTTTCAGCCTGAGAAAATATTTAAAATAAATATTTACGTCTCCAATGTGTCCAAAAAGTTCTTAAGTTTTTCTCTGAAAGAGTTCTGGCGCGCTTGAGATACCAAATGGCAAACGATTCAATTCATACCGCCCAAATGGAGTTTCAAAAACACATAGAGCTGAACTTTTTGATTCAATTTATATCCATAACAGTGAATATAGTTTTACCTGTCAACTTACTTATTACCTACATCTGTACTAGTTGGAATCATAAAATGCTCTCTTTAAGGGTCAATACAAATTCTTAGTGATTTTATCTGGTTTTTCAGTTTTCATAAGGCTGTTAACCCAGTCTGCAGGATCATTTACTGAATGATGTATTGATGACCTGAGGAAGCGGGCAGAATAGTCCTAGAAGAAAAGAAGAAGAGAGACGAAGAAACACCTTCAACGGCATCGCCGAGAAAAACCCCCAAGGCAAAAGAGGTAGTGAATTTATTTCACCCCCTCAAAGAACTGGAGGGAAAAAAAAACAGAAAACTGGGAATGAACACCAGAAAACGAATAGACCAGCGGGCATAGCAGGGCAAGTCACCAGCTACGCTAAAGCTGCGAAACTCAATAGAATCGGGATATTGCCTAAGGAATACCCTCAGGTTATGCTTAGCCCCGAGCAACTGAGGAGGCCGTAGTTGCAGAAATGGTGAGATGCACAGCCAGGGGCTTGCAGTTCTCTGGTATACATTTCCGCTCCGGAATGGTATTGGTGGACTGCGAATCTGAGCAGACAGCCGAATGGCTGGTTCAGATGTCACCCAGACTGAAAGCATGGAAGGGGCCTGAACTCGTTGCACAAAGAGGAGACGGCATCCCCAAGTCGCATACGATCAGTATCCTCCTCCCAAGGAGCAAAGGGCAAGACACCAGAGCTCTTCTGAGACTCATTGAAGTCCAGAACGCGGAACTCTCCACAAATACGTGGCGAGTTATGAACGCGAAAGAACAAGGCCACGGCCAGGTCCTTACAATTCGGATCGATACCAAAAGTAAGGAAGCTATCAAGGCCAAGGGACACTCTATCCACTACAGGTTTGGGCAAATCCCGGTATCTGACCTTAAGAAGCGAGAAGAAGCGGAGGAAGAGAAAATGGACTTTGATCCAAGAGCCTCGACCGCCTCTTCTCTGTTGGAGAATACCCTCACCGATGAGACTGCATCAAAGGAAAACGAGGGGCAAGAGACCGAGGGTTTAAGCCTCGAATCTCTTAAAGTCAACTCTTCTTCTGAGGATGGGGTCATCAGCAAGGAAGGTGAAGAGAAGCTTCTGGCAAATCAGAGTAAGAAACAGCAGAGGGGAGGATAGGATAGTCTAAACAGACCACCTCCTCCCATTACTAGAACATTCACCAGATTAGCACAAATCAATCTGCAACACAAACGGTCATCCTCCGATGTGATTGTACGAATGTTCGCTAACCAAGATCTGGGACTAGTTATGATCCAAGAACCCTGGATCAATAGAGGGCAATCAAAGGTTTGTCAAGCAAACTTTCAAAGGTAGTATACGATAACAAGCAGGAATCACCCAGAGCCTGTATTCTCATAAGAAATGACATTAATTATATGTGTGTTACAGAATTTATGTCACGGGACTTGACACCCATTGTCGTACAACTAGGCATTGGGGCTGCAACCGCAACATAGCAATTCATTCAGCATACTTTCCTGGAGATGGGCTAACGACACCACCGCCGGAGGTACAAGAGCTGATTCAATATTGCAGAAGAGAGCGCCTGCCACTAGTCTTAGGCTGCGAAGCAAATACACATCATGTTATCTGGGGAAGCACGGATATAAACTATAGAGGTGAGTGCTTGAATTTCTTATGACTACCGACCTTGAGGTCTTGAATGTTGGTAGTATGCCTACATTCGTGACTAGAACAAGGTCGGAAGTATTAGATATAACTTTAGTCAGCTCCAGTATTAGAGACCTCATCAAGTATCAACCGAACCATCCCTGTCAGATCACAGGATAATTGAGTTGAACCTAGAGAATGTAAAATACAATAGACCCATACGAAGGGTTCCGAGAAAAACCAATTGGGAAGCCCACAAAACCAATTTACAGAACCTGGAGCAGGACACTAAGGAAGTCACAAAGGCAATTATAAAAGCCTTTGAATCCAGTTGCCCAGTGACTACAGCGAGATCCAAAAAAGATGCACCATGGTGGAACAGACACCTGTCAGAACTGAGATTTCAAGTCCGTCATCTTTTCAATTCAGCAAAAAGTGACGGAAATTGGCAGGGATACGCAGAAGTGTTTACTCTCTATAACAAAGAGATAAGAAAAGCCAAAAGGTAACATTTCAGAACCTTTTGTGAGGAAATTGCTGACACTCCAACGGCTGCAAGGCTACATAAGGTCATGGCCAAAGGAGAAACAAATCCAGTGATGACCCTCAAAAAGCCGAATGGGACCTACACGAAAGAAGAAGAGGAGCAGGCCATCCTATTACTTCAAACGCACTTTCCAGGTAGCGTACCAGTAGAAATAACCACGGTAGTCGACAACAGTAAACCGAAGAAGGAGGATTGGGAAGCTGCAAAGAGGGTTTTTGTTTTTACTGCGGAACGGATGAAATGGGCACCTTTCAACAGTTTAAGTCACCAGGAGTGGATGGAATATTTCCTGCCCTTTTACAAATAAATAAATAAATAAATATTTTATTAACGACAAGTGTCATTTTGAAATGTTTACAGAAACAATATCTAATAATAACTGAAAAAAAAATTGTAGATAATTTAAACAGTTATAAACAACAAGGAACATCACAAAATAGGATTATTCTTAAACTACTTTATCACAAGTTTTTTTTTTTTTGGTAAAACGTAAAAACCCACCGAGTGTACAATAAGACCATTAACAAAAACAGAAAACAGAAAGATACTAGAAAAAATACAATACAATAATAGTTGTTGCAACACTGACATTGATGTTGCAAATTAAACATATTTAATTCTTTTTTTAAAGGAATTTAAACTAACATTGAAAAAATCTAAGTTCATTCTTTCAATGATATTGTTAGCCAATCTACAGAATCTTGAGATGTGAGAATTTAAGCCATAATTAGTTCGATGATGTTCGATATAAAATAGTCTGTTTGTTCTAACATTACAATTTCTAGGTACATGAAAACCAATAAGTGATAACAAATCCGGTGACTCTATGATATTATTTATGATTTTGTATAGAATACATAAGTCTTGCTGGTCTCTTCTTTGCTCCAAAGTTTGCATGTTAAGGAGGGATAAAATGTCATTGTAGTCAATAGAGTCATAATTGATATTCATTCTATATGTGATTTGTCTCAAAAATTTTCTTTGAACTCGCTCTATTGCATACTTTTGATTTTCGTAAAAGGGAGACCAAACTGGACTGGAGTATTCTAGTACTTGCCTAACAATTGCAGAATATGCATTTCTCAGTGTAAAAATATTATTAAAATCTTTTAAATTGCGCAATACAAAACCCAACAACCTCATGGCTTTATTAGTAATCCTATCTATATGCTCATGAAAATGTAATCCTAAATCCACGAACACCCCTAGATCTCTAATAACATGCACTCTTTCTAGAGCAACATTATTGACGGAATAGTTGAAAATGAAAGGATTTTTCAGACGACTAAAGGACATTATTTTACACTTATCGATATTTAAAAAAAGATTATTTGATTCGCACCATCCAAAAAACCCATTCAGCTCATTCTGCAGCGTATCACAATCCTGCAAACCTTGAACTACAATAAAAATTTTCATGTCATCTGCAAAGTTTAAAAATTTACAACCTACAAAGTTTTGTTTAACATTATTCAAGAATAATTGAACAAGAGAGGAGACAAATGCCCGCCCTGAGGGACTCCTGATGTAACCTCAATTACATCAGACAGATAGTTTTCAATTTTAACCCTTTGTTTTCTATATGAAAGATAGTCGATGAGCCATTTAAAAAATGTCCCATGAAAGCCCAGTGTTGACAATTTCTTTGAAAGGATATTATGATCGACTCTGTCAAAGGCCTTGGAGAAATCGGTATAGATGACGTCCACCTGATACCCCCCCTCCAAGGCATCCAACAGGACGCGCTCAAACTCCAACAAATTTGAGGTGGTTGACTTGCCCTTCATAAAAGCATGTTGTTCTGGTGTAATAATGTTTAAACAAAGGTGTAATTTTGTCAGTTATTATAGCTTCAAAAATCTTTGAAAAAATAGAGATCTTGGAGATAGGGCGGTAATTCTTGACATCACAATTGTCATCACTCTTGAATATTGGAGTTAAATAACTCAATTTCCAGATATTAGGGAAAGTCCCAGTTGATAGTGATTTAATAAATATTTGAGACAAAATAAAAGAGAAAAAACAAATGCAGTTTTTTAGAAGACACACAGGAACACCATCTGGACCACATCCTACATTTTTAAGTTGATAAATCTTGTTATAAACATCTATGGGTTCTATTATGATATCACCTCGATTGACAGAGAGGTCACTAGATATATTCATCTCTTTGTAGTCATAGGATGTGTATACTGATGAGAAATGCTCACCAAAAAGATTTGAAATACCCTGGGGCATATCACTTTTTTGATCCCCAAACACCATTGAAGAAGGAAAACCTTTTATTTATTTTTTTGAGTTTATGTAACTCCAGAACCCATCCCTTTCCTGCACTTTACCTTCAATACTATCAAGATAATTTTGATGACTGATTGGGGCATACTGACGACATTCAGTGCGAAGCTGGGAGAATTTTTGAAAATCCAGTAATGACGACGAAATTATGTAAGTTTTGTGAGCAGAGTTTTTATTTAAAATAAGGCCTTTTAGATGATCATCCATTCATCTAGGGAATTTTGGATTTTTATGCCTGTTTAAAGGTGTTGAACCATGAATGAAATTTTCCAATGCCTCACAAAACAATTGCACACAGACATCAACATCATGACCAGACAGTATGTTATTCATTCCAATCAGCCATTGAGAAAGTTAGTTCAAATTCTCTGAAGTTACATTGTTTAAAATTGTAATACCAGTAATCATAGGACAAGCTGTCAGCTGTATTCACCGCCCCAACTTCAAACTCCAATGCCGGGTGCGGTTTATCTAAATTTAACAGAGGATTTGCACATGCAAAAATAGTTACATCTGTTCTATTACTAGAAATTAGATTTAAAAAATTTCCGTACTGATTAGAAATTTGATTTAGTTGTGACAAATTACAGAAAGACGTGCAGTCCGCTAAACAATTTGTTTAATCTGAAGCAGCACCAATTGGTCGGCAGCCATCATCATCATGGAGCCACGAAACTTTGGGACGATTAAAATCTCCACAGAGAAACACATCAAGTTTTTTACAAGTACAGTTATCTAGCACATACAAAACAGAAGAAGAATAACGTTCATATATTTCACATGATGAATTTGGGGGAATGTAGACATTACCAAACAGAAAGTGGCTGTCACCGACAGTAAGCATAACAAACAATTGTTCTAAAGAGTCTGTATTTGAGGGTAAAAGCTTACATTTTAATTCCTTTTTAACAGCAATAATAACTCCTCTACCTTGAAATTTTACAGAGTTTGTACCCAAAGATCTATCACATCGATAAACGGTGTAGTTACCTTGGAGTCCAATTTCGCTAGTTAATATGTTTTCATCAAGGAATGTTTCGGTTAGGAGAATGATGTCATAATTTTCTACCAAAACATTGCACATTAAATCCTTTAGTTTTGTCTTTACTCCCCTGACATTCTGATAATAACAATGTATTTTCAGTTTTTTGATGGCTGAATGAAATTTGGCAAAGGCTGCTGTAAGTTGTCTCTTTGTTGTTTTGGCAAATCAAAGGCAAAAGGAAATATTCCCTCACCTACTTAGAAAAGCTAGGACTAGTTTGGCCTCGGGATATATACCGAGTATCTGGCGACGAGCTTAAAGTAACCTTCATACCCAAAATAGGAAAAAAGAATGGGACAAACCCTAAATCTTTTCGACCTATTAGTCATACGTCCTTTGTACTAAAGACGATAGAAAAAGCTGTAGATAACTACATCAGAAAGGAAATTTTGGAGAAAGCACCTCTTCACTCGTGCCAACATGCATACAAAGCAGGCAGATCGACAGAGACAGCGCTCTATCAACTTACAGAAATCATCCAAAAAACCCTTAAGAAAAAAGAAACAGCCATATGTGCCTTCCTGGATATATCCGGGGCTTTTGATAACACGTCCCATGGGGCGGTAAAAATTGCTCTGGAGAGGAGAGGAGTGAATAAAACCAGAGTCCGGTAGGTCTGTGAAATGCTGAGTACGAGAACAGCTGAGACAACTGTGGGTGAACAAACCACAAGCATCAGAACCACTCGTGGTACACCTCAAGGGGGAGTAACCTCACCCCTGTTGTGGAGCCTAAGAAAATGGAAGGCGACCTAAGAGCTCGCCTCTGGGACGACCTTCCGGGACTGAGACACTCTAAGATATTCCTTGGAAACCTCAATCCCAAAAAATCTAAAGTCCTAGTAAATTCAAGTAAAACTAAACTAAGAATTCTTACAGGGTTTATGACAGGATACTGCCACCTTTGAGAACACCGCAGGAAAATGCTACTCGAGAGATCCAGTGAATGCAGGTTTTGCGGGGAGGAGGAAGAAACTCCAGAACACCTACTAACCGTATGCGAAGCCGTCGCTAGAAGCCGGGCTACACATCTCGGTGACTATGTAGTTTTAGAAGGAGACATACCATCCTTGACACCGTACCAGTTACTAGCCTTCATCAAGGCCATAGTACTGGTCGAAGTACTATGATTTGAGATCCACAATAGATCTTTAGGTCGCAGTGCAACAACACCCCAATATTAATCTAATCTAATCTGATGATTTTTTATTGAATCATCTCTAAAACTTAACTGTATTCATTTCAATTTTTAGACTTGTCGGATTTATGCATTTTGTTAAATATTTTTTTGTAATTTGTTTAATTGTCAAAGGCTTCAACCCAAAGTTGCATCATAGAAAACTCGGGGGTCGCGCAATGTCAACAACAAAGCAAAATAATCAACAAACAGCCCGTCTGAAAATTGCAATATTGGCCTGGTGGAGAAATTGGCTTCATGAAATATGCAATGTTTAATGCATTTTTGAGTAAATTTTTCCACCAGCCACAATTTTCTTCTTTCAATAATACAATAACAAATCAACACAAGTCACTTGATTAAATATTTTAAAAAAAATAAACTTACGTGAAGATTTTGCTGTAAATGTAATTGGGCTGTCCCACTCTTCTCTGTTAGATTTAGGCTCTGATGTATCTGCGTCTTCGTTTAAAACTTCACTGATATAATCTATAACGAAAATTAAAAGAAAAAACTACATAGAGACAGATATTTTTATATTTACCATGTGAAAATTGCTTAGCAGTTCCATTTTGCTGAAATTCTGGAAAACTGACGTGGTTGTCTTTGCCACTCTGTAAAAAAAATTGTATTGTGTGGCTCTAAAATTCTACGAACACTTAAATGAACTGGAAAAATTATGAAATGTATGACCACCCTGTATTATAATAATTCTCTAAAAGAATTTTTATATAACAGGGGGCTTGTTTGTTTAACAACACCAAGTTCTCACACGCATATAGAGCAATTCTCAAATCAATTATTTTTTAAATTAAATCCTCTATAGATTGGTGAATTGCTCTATTACCTTGTAAAGGGCGCCAGCCCCTGAACTGCGCCGTCTCGACGATGATCTGCCTGGGATTTGAAGTGAACTCTTCTGATTCTTGACAACAAAACAGAATTAGTTTCATTCAATAAACCAAGCATTTGTTTTATATGATGAAAGAGGAGATTGTAATGAAATAGAAAAGCTACCAAAAAGTTAAGTACCTTGTTAAGCTTTTTGCTGTGCCTTTTGTGACTGTGATGGTGCTTTTTGTCGGCCACTAATCGTCTCATGTTGACGTGCATTTTGTAATTGACTTGTGTCGAAAGGTCTCTGTCGTTGACAGCGTGTCTGCTGTAACTCAGACGACGATGCTATAAATAGAAGAGAAAAATGTGTTCACAAATTTTTACAAATAATTACAACCGGAACATTTGCTTTCTCTCAAAGAAAGGATATTCGCTGACCTCGGATATAATATTTGAAAACAATCAATAAGATGCAGTTAAGGTTCTCATAATTCGATTTAATTGGTTGTCACGCAATATAACTTACCCTTCGGTACGGTTTCACCAATTCCTCGGCCAATAAATGATGAATTTTAGCGTCTGTTAAATCTTTTTTGGATGGATTGTACTCTAGTTCTTGCATGTCTATATTCCAAGTGCTAGAGTCGATTTGGCTCAGGCTAGAGCTAAGGAAAAATACAATATTGTTAGATAACAACTTAAGGATTGTTTAGTGGAATGTTTGTAAGTTTAAAGTGTAAATGATTAAACGAATATCTACTTCTATTAATCATACTAGCAGAATTTTGTTGTAATAATGTTTTTTGGAGTTGTGAAGACTCTTTCATTCAAATAACCATGTAGAACTTTCTAAAAACGATACATTATTGCAAAATAATGCTACTATGCCCTAGTGTGTGTGCTTAGCCTAAGACTATGTGTGTAATAGGATTTTCTAAAATAATAAGCCAAAGCATATCAACCCTTAACCAACCTTCCATGCACTATTTTGTTTCAGCTACATATTCTAATAATGAACTCGTTTGAAATTAATATTTTCTTTAATTATCCCCTATGCTTTATACATTACTGCAATACGGTTAGTGTTGGGTCAGTTTACCAGTTGATTAATTTAGAGGCGCACCTTCCATTGAGGTTACCAGTTGACGTGTAATTCCTAAATATTGCCGACATACTTTCCGTATTGGAAATGTTACCAATGGTAGATGCGTTCCTGCGCATATACTCCATGGCGTCTTTCATTGCCAGTTTCGAATAAGTTTCCAGGATTTTGGGTTCGGCTCCTTGGGTGTTGCGCAGCAAATAGGGCCTGATGAATTTGTTGTCGAAACGTTTAAATCTTAAATAGAATTATTTGGATTTTTAGATTTTTATTCAATTGTTGGGAGTTGTGACTCACCTATCTCGTATGTGATAATTACCGTGTTGATCCACTATGTCTTCTATTGCGGCCATGGCGTGGTCCATCAGCTATATATAAATAGATAATCAATGATTGTATTGGATTTTTGTAAAATTAACTTACTCTTTCGTGTATCCTCTCGTTCATTGTTGGTTTTCTTTTTTCGGCTGTTTTCACGTTCAAAATTTTAACTAGGGGTTTTATCGTTATTCCCTACAATAAGAGAAGATTTAACACAAATAAATCACATCTTAATTCTCACCTGGAAGAACACAGTAAAATAAACAACAGCTATAGTGGTAGTCATGAACATGGGCTGTAGCGGTACGATTTTCGGATCAATGAGAAGAACCAGTGCAAAAGCTACAGCACCTCTTAATCCACCATAAGACATTACGAATTTTTCAACTTTGCTGAGCTGATGCAGGCGGAAACGATTTGCGATCGCCGTTAAAACGATAACCCCTAGAAATAAACACAACCTTGATTAAGGTTCGGTTTTCGCAAATTTATCCTATATTTATCCACGTGTCAGACCTATTTCTTAACCTTGGCTGGAATCAATATTGCCGCCTCGCTTTTCGAGCTTAAGGGCACACGAATGTTAGTTATCCTTTAGCGCCAACTTCTTCAGTTTCGAAGTTTACTTAAGTTAAATGATACGAGGCTTATGTTTGAGTGTGTGATTGTCGATATATGATCTGATATATTTAATTCATCAAATTTCGAAATAGGGTTCCACATTCATTTTTCGACAGATGATGAATACTTTCTCTATCAACATTGTGTCCATCAGTCCATCCTCATAAGGGCTATAAGTGCCCTGAACCGATTTTGGAAAAAACGGACACAAATGTTGATAGAGAAAATATTAATCAGTATTCACCGTGTTTGAAAGTTTTTTCAGGTAATGACCAACGTGCAAACGAAGTTCTAGTATTCACTGTGTTTTTAAATCGTGATATAGAAACATAACAACTTGGCGACGAGGATGAAATTTCAAGTTTCAGTTTTTAGTTTTGTTACAAATGTTCATAGTCAATACAGATAATATAAAAGTATCTATGCTTATTAATCTAGAGAGGCAGCAGTTTATCAGACATTGAAAAACTTGGTTGCACCAAAGAAACCATGGAACTTTATCCTACGATGAAATCCCAGGTTTACTAAAAGGTCACTATTCACCTTCCATTTCAGAAATATTTGAGAGATTTTTCTTTAGCTTGCAAGGTAGATCAAAGTGTAGCAGAATATATTGTAAAACTGCGAAAGTTAGCCAGCACCTGCAATTTCAAGCAGTTTCTAGAAGAAGCTTTAAGAGATCGATTCGTGTGTGGGCTTCTGTCGGAAAATATACAGGGGAAACCTTCATTCTATGATACCTTAACATTTCACAGTGCCTTTAAGGCAGCAAAAGTCGCAGAGCTTGCTGAAAAGCAAATTAGGAATTTTTCAGAAAATGGAGCAGGTAGTGCAGTAAACTGGCTTAACAACCAACGTTCAAGTTGACGAAGAGGTTCATTACCTACCAAGCACTTCAAGCAGTAGAAGCAATAATAGGGGTTCATTAAAGGGTGTTAAAAATGGTTGTGAAAAGTGCGGTCGTATGCATTCAAATGATAAGTGTCCTGCAAGGTAGCGGAAGTGTTTTGCGTGCCAGAAGTTTGGACATGTAAGAGATCTCTGTTCGACCGCCAAGCTAGGGGCAGTTGAAGAGCAGAAGCTTTCTAAAGAGTCAAATCAGGAGGAAGCGTTATATAAGGAGGTTTGTAATAGCATAAACACTGACTTTATATAACCTTTAATCAGGTACGTGACAATGTGAAAAATTTTCCACTCCATTTTATGTTAAAAGTTAACAAGATATCTTTGAAATTTGAAGTAGATACAGGTGCTTGTAAGACAGTTATATCAAATGGTCAATTTGGAAAATTATTCCATTTACCTACCATTAACTAACGTATATTTTAAACTAAATGCAGTTTCTGGGCAGAGTATTGAGGCTATAGGGTGTAATGTTTTTGTAATACAGCATAACATAACTACTTAAGTAAATGCCACTCTGTACATCAATTTTACTAAAGTGTGTCGACGAGTCAGAATTTATTTGGTATAAATACCGCGCCGAAATTCAGAACCGGCAGACAAAGACACCTCAAATTGGAAAAGCCCTCAGAGGGAAAAGCCTCTCTAGCTAAGTCTCTTCCCAGTGCAAATTACCTTTAATGGGAAACGCTCTTCTAGACCTCTCTCAAACCTAGCTTCTTCTGGGTGCATTGAACGCGGCAGACTAGGTTCAGTGCAAACTACCTTTATTGGGAAACGCCCTTCTGGACCTGTCTCAAACCCAGCTTCAGTCTTCAGTCACGCCAAGTGTACAGAGGGTACATAAGTAATACAGAGTGGCCTATAAGTAGTACGTCCCTCCGTAGAAGAGACGTCATGATACTATTTCTAGGGTAATATTATTATTATTCAATACATTATCCTATTATACCTTTACCAAGCGAGTTTTTCTCTACCTGAACCCCTACCTACGCCCCCAGGTTACGCTCCTGGGTCCTTATTCTTGAAACAGGGGAGCAGCGTTCCCAGGAGAACGAGTGTTCTGGCTGTCTCAACGATATGGAAATGATAATATAGATAAGAAAGACGGAATACTCGTTCTCCTGGGAACGCTGCTCCCCTGTTTCAAGAATAAGGACCCTGTTGTGACGTCTCAGGACGAAATGTATAGGGGTTGTGACAATATCTCACAGAAACTTTACACTTTTATTGGGTAGAAATTGGCTCAATATTCTGTTTCCTGATTGGCAAAGTAATTCTAATGTAAATTTTGTTGATGAATTCGAATAGAGTGTGTTGATGAAAGAGGTAAAAGAAAAGTATAAATAGGTGTTTGATAAAAATCTTTGTAACCCTCGTATAATCATTTTTTTCTATTTTGGTGTCATATCGAAGTCTTTTCGACACTAAAAGTAGTTTCGAAAAGAAGCTTTTTGTGACACTCCTTTTTTACTTATCGGAGGTTGGTAACACTGGCTGACAGATGGCCATCGAACTGTCATTCGCGATTTTATAAATAGAAGATTTCTATATTTGGCATGTAGTGTTACCAACCTAAACATATGAAATCAGGAAATATGAGAATAAAATTTCCAAGAAAAATTTGCTTTTTTAATTAAACAATACCAAAATAGAAAAAATAGTATAAAATATTCGTTTCATAAGACGTCATTTTATCGCACGAGCCCTATATTAGAAAACGAGCCGGAGGCGAGTTTTCTAAAGGGCGAAACTTGTATTTTAATGTACTATTCTAGTATTTGAGTTATGTCATGAGACTCCTAACACAACTAGTGGTGTTATGGACTAGGTTATGAATTCATAACACAACTAGTGGTGTTTTGGACTAGGTTATGCATCCATAACACAACTATTTTTGGTGATTTGACAAATGTCAAAGGTAAACCTGTGAAGGTAGAATGAAGGTAGGCAACTATTAATAAACGAAGATAATTGAAAAAATATTCTTATTTTTCGCTTTGTAGATAAAACGTTGTACATCACACGTGCATTTAAACATGACTACAAAACTCGTGTGCTTAGAACGACTCGGTCTACGACCTCGTCATTCTAATCTTTCACACTCGTTATTGTAATCATGTTCATAAACGCACTTGTAATGTAAATAACTATTATATTACAAGTGCGTTTATGAACATGATTACAATAATGAGTGTGAAAAATTAGAACGACGAGGTCGTTTTAATCACACGAGTTTTGTAGTCATGTTTAAACGCACGTGTGATGTACGACGATTTCCAATCATCTGAAGGAGGAGACAATTCAGGAATGGAAGGTTTCACAAATTTATAAAGATTGCCATTTTGAGTACGCCATAGAGGAAACTTTAAGGGTTTGTCTTTGACCTTTTAAAGCATTCCCAAAAACCATTTGTCACTTATTAATGTAGGGGTGTAAGATAAAGGAGTAAAATTGGAAACGGAATCAACAGCCTTAGGTACCGCTCGAGAAAGAAAATCGGGAACTATATAGTCTTTGCCTTTCCAGTGGATAACTTCAAAATCGAACTGTTGGAGACGTTATTGCCAACGTGCAAGACGACCTTGTGGATCCTTTAAACGATGAAGCCATAACAAGGATGCGTGATCAGTGATAACGATAAAATGGATGTGATCTAAATAGTGACGCAACTTCTCAACAGCCCAAATGACAATAAGACATTCCTTCTCTGAGACAGTCAGTTTCATCTCTTAGTTAAAGACCTTGACAGATAACAAATAACCTTGTCACCCTCCTCGTATTATTGAGTTAAAACAGCCCCCAGCCCATAGTTAAGAGGCATCGATTTGTAAATAAAACATCCTGTCGAAATCAGGTGCAGTTAGAATTGGAGCAGTGACTAAACATTTTTCGAATAATGTGAAAGATTTCTGGCAATCTGGAGTCCAGGTAAATTTAACGTTCTTTTTAGTTAAATTAAGAATGGGTACTAACACCGAAGAAAATTTCGGGATAAATCGCCGATACCAGGAAGCAGCTTCATTGATGTTTTTCGGTGGTGGAATGTTGACTATAGCCACAACCTTTTCTGGATCGGGGCGTAACCCTTTCTTATCAACCAGATAGCCCAGGTATTTCAATTCTGGCTTGCAGAAGTGACACTTCTTTAACGAAATAATGAATCCGGCCTGACGCAAGCGAATACAACCTCCAAAAGCCGCAAATGTTCTGAAAAGGAGTTAGAAATTATCACCACGTCATCAATGTAGCACATGACATTTGGTTCGAGTTCTGGTGTCAATGACTCTTTACCAGGTTGCAGGAGCATTAGATAAGCCAAATGGTATTCGACAGAATTGGAAGAGTCCTTTGCCAGGGAAAGTAAATGCAGTGTACTCCTTGGAAGATGTACTCAAAGGGACCTGCCAAAATGCTAACTCAATATCGATGGAACTGATATATCGAGTCTCCCTTAACCGATCTAAAATGGTTGAAATATATGAAAGAGGATATGCGTCCTTTTTTGTATATTTATTGACCTGTCTAAGATCGATACAAAATCTGAAGGATCCATTCTTTTTCCGAGCAAGGTACACAGGACTATACCGAGGACTACTAAAACGCTCAATGACTCCTAACTTCAAGATTTCCTCAACTTCGTCATCTATAAACTTTTGTTTGAAGGGAGAGATAGGGTAATACCTTTGTTTTATGGGTCTTGTACCAGGATCTATAATGATTTCATGCTCAGCTACCTTGCAGCAACCAAGCCCAGTACCAATCTCTGCAATTTTCTGCTCTACCAGTCAAATTGTCTTTATCTTGGATAGAGAAAATATCAGTCTCATCATGAGACTCAGAAAAATGCCAAACATCTTGTCTAAGATCTGGGATAATTTTCATGGTTTTCCAGAAGTCTATTCCAAGAATAATTTTATGTGAATGTTCAGGGAGTACGATGACATCAATAATGTGAGTTTTGTCCATCAAGGTTATGGGTGTCTGGATGTAACCTATACTTGTGCAAGTTTGGCCATTAGCCACAGTGCAAGAATTTTATTGTTCTACCAACTTCAAATCTAAGCTCAAAAGAATGTCATATCCAGGCAACCCAACCAGAGTACGACTAGCACCTGAGTCAAGTAGACCTAACATAGGATATCCCAATATTTTAATTTCAAGGTATGGACGCTGATCACCTTGCGCATATGATACAATGTAGTCAAGAAGGAGCCTATTACCAAAATCATCAAGGTTATTGGTCGCTGGGGTGTGTAGGAAAGAAATCTCGCGACCTAATAATTTCCCCTGGGACCGTGTCCCGAGTTACCACATTTAGGACAATTCCTAACTGTGACGTTAGGGTTAACACATCGATAGCAAATGTTTTTTCCAATTTTCGTTTACAAATACTAGAAAAATGGTTATGTGAAAACGTCATAACCAAACGCTTGTAGATAATAGCTATTTATGTACCAAGGGGATTATGTGAATTATAATGCCCGAAGGCGAAACTAGCCGGAGGGCCTCTGGCCCGCGGATATATTTCGCCTGAAAAGCATTATAATCTAAAAATCCCCGTGGTGCTTTATTTTCTACTCAACACAGTGTTCTTTCATCAATTTAGTATCAAACAAAATCAGTTAAACTTGCGTGACAAAATATTGTTTTGTATTTCAACATGTACCTGTACCTAGAAACGAAATAAATTAATATATCTATAAACACCTCATAAGGCAAGGCTACGGTGGTCGTGTGGGTTAATGCACTTGACTACATGGGAAACGTTGATGGTAGACGGGGTTCGAATCCTGACCAGACCAAACATTATTTTCGGTCGGACATTTAGTGGCTGCCTAGGGTAAAGTGCAAATCAATAAAACAACAACAACAAAAACATTTCAGGGTATTATAAGCGGGCGTTATAGATCATAACGCCCGCTGGGCTTATAATGCCCTCAGGTTGTTATAGGTATGTTAACGTATTTCGTCAAAGGACTTCACCCATTAGTTTGATATCAAAAAAAGATGGCGATGTGTGACAGTAAATGTAGATCAATACCCGTTACCAAGGCCGGAGGATATTTTTGCAGAGTTTGCAGGAGGTACAATTTTTGCGGTATTAGATATGTCGGAGGTATATCAGCAATTAAAGGTACATCCTGAGTTTCAAAAATTTCTTACAATTCGGTTATTCTAGTTTATCCGTCTTATGTCTGTATTACATCTGTGTATTTTTTCGTGTACTTATCCATGTAGTTCAGGGTGCCAACATTATTTTGTTTTTCATAATGCTGATTTATGTTGCGTTTCAAGTTTCTCAGTTTTCATCCTGAACTACATGAATAAATACACGGAAAAATACGCAGATGTAATACGGGCATTACTTATGGTATATCGTGTGCACCAGCGTAATTCCAATCAATATTGGATCAGATTTTGTGTGGCTTATTCAGGGTTAGTTGTTATCTTGATGATATTCTAGTTTGTGCCAGTTCTAAGGGAGGAACTACATAAAAATCTTGCATTGGTTTCAGAAAGATTAAATTCTTATACCCGTATTACATCTGTGTATTTCTTAGTGTATTTATTCATGTAGTTCAGGCTGACAACTGAAAAACTTCAAACGCAATTTAAATCAGCATTATGAAAAACAAAATAATGCTGGCACCCTGAACTACATGAAGAAATACACGGAAAAATACACAGATGTAATACGGGCATTACAATATGAAAGTTAACATTGACCAATGTGGATTTTTTGAAGAGATATTTCAAAATAAATACCACTTCATCGTTGTCACTCTTCCTCCTCTACAATATGGCATTATCAAATTTATAATCTGACGTTTCGTTTTTGGGCCACCATATCATCAGATCCCCATACTGGCCCTCCTTATCTTGGACACATTGCATATGGCAGGTCTTTTATTTTAGTCAGTGATCATCAGCCGATGTTCAATCCAAATAAAAATATTTCTGTCATCTCAGCTTCCAGAATCATACGTTGGATTGTCATTCTTTCAGTATATACGATAATCAGATTGAATATAGAAAGGAATCACAGTTATTTGAAGATGATATGTTATCTAGGTTACCTCTAACTGATGACACAGGTGTGAATAGTTCAGTGAACTCAGTTACCTTTTTCATATAAGGACATTGCTAGTTAGTTATTTTGGTAAAATTAGTTGGCCCTCAAAAGAAGATAATAAGTTGAGACCAATTTTACTAAATGAAATGAATTTTCTATTGAACAAGAATGTTTACCGAAGGGTATCAAGGTAGTTGTACCAAAGCGTTACAGAAAGATATCCTATAGGCCTTGTTCACGAGGATCACACAGGTATTGTCAGATCAAAAATGTTAGCCAGATCAGTATCTTGGTGTTCAGACTTGCTCCATTTATTAGTTAAATCAGAAAAATCATGAGAAGTCTCTCCTGTCGTAGCCTAAGACTCAGAATGTGTTTTCAAGAGTTCATATCGATTTTTTTCATTATGTAAAGGGAAAATGTTTTTGGTAATAGTGGATAGTAAATCGCGTTGGATTGATACATATCCTCTGTCAAGAGGCACCAATGTGTTGAAAAATTAAGTCGAATATTCCCATTCATAGGCTTACCGGATTTTCTCGTGAGTGATAATGGGCCTCGGTTTAACTCAAAAAAATTTGTTAAATTCTGTCAAATAAATGGTATCAATTGTATGAAAGGACTACCATATCACCCACAAGCGAATGGCAGTGCAGAGTGTCATGTGCAGAATGTGAAAGATGCACTAAACAAATACCTGCTTTAGAAATCGTGTTTAACTATTCAGAAACATATTGTAAATTTCCTGCTTAGTTATAAGGTACTCCTACTAGCACGGGTATAAGTCCAAATGAAGCTATTTTTAAGCTAAAACAAAAATAAAAAAAAGAGGGGTATGTACAACTGAATAATTGAGATGTCTTTGGAAAACAACCTTTATTTTTGGTAGGTGAAAAAGTCTTAGTAGGAAACTTAGGACCTGGCTATGGTAATAAGTGGATCGGGTAAAATTATTAAACATATCAGTGAAGTGATTTATTTAGTAAAAGTGAAAGATAAAATATAGGTATTACACAAACATGTAAACAGTATTAGAAAATTTGTTAATACTATTACAGAAACACTTGTTCGTGATGTTAAAATTGATGTGGATCCATTTGATGATCAAGTCAAAAGATTTCCAGAAAATGTTTGTCAAACACCCGAGAGTATACGCCCAATACCTGATATAATATGAACTTAAATGTGGCAACACAACAAACAGATACTTCTATTTAGTTGATCATACGATGATGCGTTCCGAAGTTATCATTTGGAAAAAAACCTCGTGAGACACCCTATATACCTATATACAACGAGTAAACCTGATATGAATTACGCAGTGTCATATTTAAGCAAAATTTTAGATTACTTAACATCAGAAACATGGACTGCTGGTAACAGAATTCTAAGATATTTCCAAGGAACTAAGAAAATGGGATTGACTTATTATATAGAAATACACACATAATGCTCAACAAGAAAAAGGGTTTTCTGTATTCTCAATCTACTTCCACAATCGTTAAATTAAATAACTGTAATATAGATACGGATTAAATATCGAATAAAAATAAGAATTTTACTACTGTTAAGGACCAATTTATTCACGTTCTGAAGAACTGTTAGGTATGCAATCTGACGGATGAAAACGCAATCTGTTATTCCATTCGTTGGCCAGTTATCCGCCGACCAAAAGACTTATAGAACGGTGAACTTTTCTTGCAGATAGTTACAAGAAAGTCAAGGGGGTCAAATTCATCAACAGCCTCTAATTAAAACTTGCCTTCAACTATCAGACTGATTACAAGATTGTATGTGAAAGGCTAAGGGATTTAAAGGAAAGGTTTAGGACTTGATCTTTCTATGATTTCCTGTTGAGGATTTAAATAAAAAAATTGAATAAATCCTTACCAATCACCCTGTAAACCGAACAAAACAGTATCGTTAATATGATAAACCAAGTGTTCCAGTCGTGACTCTTGTTCACAGTGGCCACGCCCAAAAACATAAAGATGATCGTTTCCGACGAGCTGCTCAACATTTTCATCGCGTACTTGATGGTCGTGTGCGACTTGACCGAAACGTTGGCTTCCACGTAGTTTTTCATCGTTATGCCGCAAAACGTTATCCTGAAACAATTTATTCGTCATTATATTTTTTTGCCCCACTTATTTGGTATAAACAGGCTCCGATGGCAAAGTGGCGAGCAAAGCAATCATCATAAATACGGTTTATGTAGTTCAAAAACCTATATTTTCAACGTGGGACGTCGATAGTAATTTTGTGTTGACTTGCTTTAATTTTCTCCGACAAACAAGTTATACCCTCTCTAATTAGATTTATTATAAAATGTTGGTACACGTGTAGGTAATTACAGGAACGTGCCTGTTAATAATAATTATAAAATGATGAAGAAATTTCTATTTTGTGGAGTGTCTAACTTGGACGATATTTTTCTTTTCAGACATTCTTATTTTCTCTCTAAAAGGAGCGGTCTAGTTATCACGGTTAAGCGAGGTTTCATGAACAAAACTTTTGACTTACATGTAACCTCGATTAATAGAGCACATTGAGGCAAATCTAGATTGTTTTATGTTCAAGGCCCTTATTTTTAGAGCTTAATCTCAATTCCAACCAGTCACTGAAATGAACTTTTTATGCAAATTTTACATTTTTTTGTCTGGAATTTAATAAATGAAATTCATCAGATCCAGAAGGAATTTAAGTGTAGGTTTGAAAATAGTACATATTTTACTAATTAACGAGAACATCAACATTTATCAGATTTGCTGAAACATTCACGGGCGTTTCTTGACGTCGCGTGACTGGATAATAAAGCAGAAGTTATTTTCGTCTACAAGTTTTGGGTCTGTGAAAGATTTTCATATCAGCGAGTGGTCGTTGGGGGTTGAGAAATGACGGAAGTTCCATTAATAAACTGAAAATCGCACTTGAAATTCTAATTCTAGTCTTCAGACTTGCCAGAAACAGAGACATAAATGTTAGCTTACAGACGCGATTAAATATTCTAATTGCCATATCTGCGGTTAAACAAAAAATGATTATATTTCTTAGAAATAGCGGTAGAAGAATTTAGGTCAACGTAAAGTCTTGTATTTTGTTAGAACAATTTAGTGAAAATAAGGAAAAATTGTAAGTACATGTAAGAAATGGAGACTTAAGTACTATTTAACAACATTGATGTCCAAAATTATTATTAACAAAGCAAAAATTACTTACGCTAAAATTCCAGACATATGAAACACTTCGGCATTAAGGTAAGCCAAATAGGCCATCACAAATATAAAAATAGGTTCAATCACGCGCACTTCATTCGTAAATCTAGTCACAAGGGCAGTGGCGAAGCCCCATATCACACCTATCACAGTGCCACCTACGGCTACGACTAAAAAATTCAAAAAACCCGACAAAAGGTCCGTGGGCATGATATTTGTGAGGCCCATCTCCGTGTAGGCTTCGAACAAATGGTAGAGTACCACCGTTACAGCGTCGTTAAGCAACGACTCCCCAAATACGACAATGTAGAGGATTTCGTTAACTTGGATCTCTTCGAAAACGGCTAGCACAGCTACCGGGTCCACTGCGGAGATCAGAGACCCGAACAGGAACATGTCTAGTATTGGAGTATTGCAGGAGTACAAGCCTGTTAGTCCTACTGCCCATAAGGAAGCACCTAGAAAAAATATCCGAATAAAATACTTATCAAGTCTTTATAAGTTACTAAGTTACCTATAAGTAAAGTATTCGAAATGGTTCCTATGACGGCAAACAGCAAAATGGTGCCTAAATGGTCGAAGAACAATCTGTTGGGCATGAAGTATCCGGCGTCCAGTATTATCGGGGGCAACATATAAATGAAAAATGTGTCCGGTGTCAATGGAGACATGTGTACTGAATCTGTTAGGTGGACTAGGACCACTCCGATGACCACACCAACGAAAATCAGTAGACAGGATTCCGGAAACATTGCGCTCAGTTTCGGTGCCATGTGGAAACCTAAAACAAGAAATTAAACTTCCTTTATAAATAAGTAAACAAGTTCCTATCGTTTAAAATTGAAAATTAAATTGAACTTCACTTGCTCTACTGCTGAAAACAATTATGCTACTGTTAAGGATGAATAACATCACTGAATCCAGTGATGCCAGGTCTGATGATTGGTGAAAAACTTTTTGAAAAATAGCACTTTCTGGTGATTTTGAAATTTCATCAATTTTGAATATTTTTAAAAATGGCATACACTTTATAAACATCCCTCGTAATGTATTAAAATTTAACTTCATTAACATACAAATTTCATTTGTTTGACAGAAAACCAAATACCCATAAGTGGAGTGTGAGGTCCTTTGATTTTTATATAAATTTGTATTTGTTCTTTTGATATATTTATATATGTTTCAAGTTGGCAACATGTATTTTGTTTGGCCAGTGGCGTTGCTTATAGGGGGTTTCAGTCAAACCAATCGAAAACTCGAAATTTTTATTTTCCATATTTTCGAAATTTTGACTTTTCGAATTGATTCAGCGGGTTTAAATTAATCGAAAAAAATTCTAACATCGCTTTCAAAATGGCGATTTCAAAAAGCTAAAAAATCTCAATTTTTGTTCTGGAATTTTTTTCAAATCTTGACAAGGTTAGGAATAATGGCCAATATCTTCAAAGAAATTCGAACAAATCAAAACAAATTATATATGAATGGAAAAAGCATTAAATTCTCTATAAATCCATGCTAAATTGGTTCCGATAACTCGAATACTTTCTGGGCAATTGGATCCCAAAGTTAAATTTTTGGTCCAACTTTTATCAAAAATTTCAAACTCGATTTTCTCGAAAACCTTAAAAGCTAGCGATTTTAACTAAATACCATTTTAAAACCCTTGTCAAGAGTTACATTTTCTGAAAATTTTAATTCAAAATCTTTGATAGATTTTCAGATATCCAAGATCAAATATTTTGAAATAAAAATCTAAAGGGGTAACCCTTCGAAAAATTCGAAATTTTTATTGTTCATATTTATTAAATTTTGACTTTTCCAATTGATAAAGCGGGTCTAAATTAGTCGAAAAAAACTCTAACATCATTACAAAATCTTGATTTCAACACAGAGAAAAATTAAAAAGAAAATCTCAATTTTTAGGTTTAAATTTTTTTTTTAAATCCTGACAAGGTTAGGAGCAATTACCAATACTTCTATTAAATTTTGAGCAAATCAAAATAAATTATATATGGTTGGAAAGAGTAATAAATTCTCTATAAATCAGTGCTAGATTGAGTTTGATTACGCAAATTCTTTGAGAGCAATTGAGCCTCAAGTTGGATTTTAGTTAAAATTTAGTCAAAAACTTCAAACTCGATTTTCTCAAAAACGGTAAATGCCATTGACTTCAACTAAGTACCATTTTGAAGCCCTCATCAAGGGCTACAATCTCAAAAAAAATTGATACAAAATTTTTAACGAGTTTCGAGAAAATTGAGTTTGAAAATTTTAAAATTAAAATCCAAAGGGGTTTACCCTTTGAAAAAATCGAAATTTTTATTTTTCAGATTTTTTGAATTTTGACTTTTCCAATCGATAGAGCGGATCTAAATTAGTTGAAAAAAACTCTAACATCATTTCCAAATCTCGATTTCAAAAGGGAAAAAAATCAAAAAGAAAATCTCAATTTTCAGATATAAACTTTTTTTAAATCCTGACAAGGTTAGGAGCTATTGCCAATACTTCCATTAAATTTTTAGCAAATCAAAATAAATTATATATGGTTTGAAAGAGCATTAAATTCTCTATAAATCCATGCTAAATTGGTTCTGATAACTCGTATACTTTTTGGGCAATTGGATCTCAAAGTTAAGTTTTAGTCCAAATTTTATCAAAAATTTCAAACTCGATTTTCTCGAAAACCATAAGAGCTAGCGATTTTAACTAAATACCATTTTTGCCCTTGTCAAGATTTACATTTCCTGTAAATTTTAAATCAAAATCTTCAATAGATTTTAAGATATCCAAAATCAAATATTTTGAAATAAAAATCTAAAGGGGTAACCCTTCGAAAAATTCGAAATTTTTATTGTTCATATTTATTGAATTTTGACTTTTCCAATCGATAGAGCGGATCTAAATTAGTCGAAAAAAACTCTAACATCATTACAAAATCTTGATTTCAACACAGAGAAAAGTTTTTAAAAAAAATCTCAATTTTTAGGTGTAAATTTTTTTTGAATCCTGACAAGCTTAGGAGCAATTGCCAATACTTCGATGTGTGGAAAGCATTGCAAAGTACTATTCAGAGAGCTGAAATTGTAAGTCAACTGCGTAAATATACCTTGGAAACTATTCATAATGAAATGGAAGCCATCTTAACAGTCTTGAAGCCCATTTTCTTATTACCAATAGAAAACAAGAAGATTCTCCAATTATGATGAAATCAGTGAGTACCAGGAGAGCAAATCGTTTAATATTTTGAGTCAAATGGGATTGCATGTAGAGTCGATTGTAGATTTAAGGACAACCACTATAGAAATCAGAATCGATATCAGAACACAAAAACAGCTTCTGCATAAATATTCAATTTTGTGTTGCCTAGAAGTGAATCATGACTTGTTTGCAGATCGAACATATGACTGGTAAGGGTTACCTTTCAAACATAAGAATAAGTCAAATTGTGAAAATAAAAACAGCAAAGTTTGGAGAAATGCTGCAAACAAGAGAAACAGCTGATTGGATTACAAAGCGATGATGTTCTTGGATCGGAACTTAATCTAATTCAGATTGGATAAGCAAACTTTTGAGGAAAAATAAGCCATTATTACCAAAGGAAAAGGAGATATGTGTGTTGTAGAAAATCTATGAGATAAACTTCAAGATAATCAACCTTTTTATGTAGTCGTTTGGAACAAATCGGAATTTTGGCACAAGCGTTATGGAGACATTATAGCAATAAGGCATCTTGAAAATTTGAATAATATGTAAGTATAACATGTTCATTGCCAAAAAAAAAACAATGTTACCACACCATCATGAAACAACCAAAACCACGAGGCCGCTGGAACAAAGAAAAATTCAACATCTTACGATGAAAACAGGTACCTACCTATGTTTTGCACCTTGATTGATGATTCTACTCATTCCACTGCTTGCTATACAATGTCGAGTGAAACTGAAGTTTTCTCGAAAGTAAAAGGTCATATTGTTACTAACATAGCAGAGTTCAATTGAAAAATCTTACGTTTTCGATGTGATAACGGATGAGATACGAGAAAAAATCGATTTTTTAAAATAGAATGGTATCCGATAGGAGTCTAGGCTCTATTACAGACCAGAAGAGCATACTGTTGCTGAAAGAATGAACCAAACTTAAATTGAAAAAATAGGATGTTTGCTAAATGTCACAATGGATGTAAGACTTCTTGTTCAGGAGCAGCTATGGACTGTGGTATATTTGGTCACCAGAAAATTGAGAATTTTCAGTTGTGTTGCATATCTTTGTCTACCAAGAGAGCTGGACGATGGAAATTTGAACAGTTATGTTGAATTTGATAAGAATTTGTTCAAATTTGGACAAACGAAATTACAATTCTTAACAAATTCACGCCAAGAAGAGGGCTTTGAAGTTGAATCTCACGACGAGAAAAAGAAATAGTCAAGTATCGACAACACGAATCAAAAAAGTATTGTTGGAGAAGTAGAAATATTGAATCATAAGCTCAAAGTAGAATCTGAAGTAGATGAAGATACAGAGGAAGGGTCATTAGGCAGAAGCAATCGAGAGAATATATATCCAAAATATATTCAAGAATATGGAGCAGAATCGTTCCTTGACAATGTTACACAGGAACAAATAAAAAAATAGATGAAAGACGTTGATTCTCCCACGCAAGACCAAATCAAAATTGTCTTCAAACACAAACGCTGGATATTGCAAACCGGACTTCTAAGTTAAAGTGTGATGAAGATGAGAATTTGAATATATTAATAGAAGTGAACAATGGCAGATATTTTGACGAAAAATTCAGTTGAAAGAGAGCTTTAACCGAAGAGGGGTGATAATTTGTCATAGATTGTTAGTGTTGAAAATCAAAAAAATAATAATTATATTCAATTTATCTCTTCATACATCATCAGCAGAACTTCTGCTTCACATTAAGAAAGATCTGCTGTTTTTTGATAATGCAGTGGTCTGGGCTTGGCAATTTTGTCTCACTGTTTCCTTATATTTAGATTTAGATCTGGAGTCATTTCATGCGTTGTTCTGAAGAAGAAGAGTAGATTCAACTGGATCAGAATTGGTTTTTTTCAATTTGTTTCCTTACGCTCTCATTTTTAATCATAACAACAAAGAAGTTTATCTATAGATACCTATTTTGGTGCAAACTGCTGAACTAATATAAAAGAAGAAGCAATATTGATATATTTTCCAATCGATAGAGCGGGTCTAAATTGGTCGAAAAAAACTCTAACATCATTACAAAATCTTGATTTCAGCACAGAGAAAAATTAAAAAGAAAATCTCAATTTTTAGGTTTAAATTTTTTTTGAATCCTGACAAGGTTAGGAGCAATTGCCAATACTTCTATTAAATTTTGAGCAAATCAAAATAAATTATATATGGTTGGAAAGAGTATTAAATTCTCTATAAATCAGTGCTAGATTGAGTTTGAGAACTCAAATACTTTCGGAGTAATTGAGCCTGTTACGGGATGATTTTTCCCACACCAAAATGAAAGGAAATAAGCTTATTCACCTCTCTGAATAGCATACCTTCCTCAAGCCACTGTTTTCTATCCAATAGTTGTAGCCAAACTTTTCATCAAACTTTTTATTTTTCCCAGAATCATTAAGTTAGAGGTTTATTAATAGAATTGATTTCCTGTTAGTAGGGTTAAAATAAATAGTCAACTAATTTATTAACAAACAAAATTACAATATTTACAATTAGAACAGCTGATGTCTGATCGGAATAGATTGTCTAGATTGACAGCGCTCCAAATAGGATCCATGACCGGTACTAACTTAATTTGAATAAGTACCATGCCCCGACTACCATCAAAATTGCCCAGTACCTTCCACCTTGGAGTTTTGACAGAGACTTTTTAAAGGACCTTGCAGGGACAATCAGAGGTCATTCAGGTCGAGGACTTTCCACGATTAAGTCTTGGGAAAACTCCTCAGGCACATTTTGCCGATTTCTGAGTTGCCAAGTTTCGCTCATAGATCTAGGGTGGCTAATCCGCTATTTTAGCACCCAATCGGCTCGTGCAGATTTTTTTTTGTGAGTCGAAAAAGCAACGTGGTCAATTATTTGTTCCCAAAGGCCAAAAGTAATTTTGGTAAGTGGTTTTTCTTATTAATCTTCTCTGTTTCTCTATTTCCTATGTAAAAGCATAGTTTCTGTTAATTATACGGTTAAATTCCGAATATCGGACATACCTACCTATTGCTCCACGCCCTGTCTCATAACGTCCATTTGTTTCAGGCCTTTAATCTTTACCCTGAGATGTCCCCTTTTATTCGTCACGCTTCAGTCCCTAACTTTCAGTGAAGAGTTATATGTTATACGTTAAGCTTACTGTATACTTCGAGTAGGACCTACAATCTTCAGCCTCCTTTAGACAATTGGAAGCCTTAGTGCCCAGGGCCAGTTGCTTCTTGTTGCGGCCTTGATTTAGTCCCAGGCCATTGGAAACACTGGAAGATATTGATCTCACCTGTCAGGTTCTCCCCAAGAGATTAGGGACTACTCAGGTTTGACAAGTGTGTTGTATTGTCCTAGTATCAAACCTTGCCAACCCCTTGTTGGAGTAAAACACCACAACAACGCAGATTTACTACCTTAAAAATTATCCTTCAGATTATGTGTTTTATGTGTTGCTATTTCAATTTTTAATTAATTATAACCATATCACCTTTTTTTTTTGTTTTATGAAACTTGCCATCCAGGTTATGTATGGTTAGGTACTTCAATTTTATTAGGTATCTAGGTATCTATACTACCTATATTGTTACATAATATTAAAGCCCTTCAGGTTACGTATTGTTACTTCCACTTTGATTATTGCTGCACTGAATACAGGTAAATACTTGTACACTGGGGTTAAATGTCCATTTACGAAGGTACTGCATTTAGTGAGTTTGTATATTGAACATTTATATTTCAGGTATTATTGCTGTTGTACGGTACTCTTTACTTTAAGGGACTCGAGTTCATTTTTCTTGTATTTACTATTTTTAGAGTATATAGGTTAGGTACTCCTAGTCTAGGCGATTTCTTTACTTCGTTGAACCTGCTCTAGAGTCAACCTGTTCTGGTTCTAATTAAAACCCGTACCTGATTGTATTTAGCAAAGCGTTTCACTTTGTTCTTGTCCTCCCTTCTTGTTTACGTTTATATTTCAGATTGTGCTGCTATAGTTCCGTAGAAGTTTCCTACTTTCGTTATATCGGTTAATTTCGTGTACTGCAGGGAAAAAGTAGGTGGCGCTCTATATTTAGTTAATTAATTAACCCACACCACTCTCCGTATTGGAAGCTAGTCGGCAACCCTATACACGAAATCACGTTTCTAGATTTCAGCCACCAACCAACCCCTTTCTTTCTATTCTTTCTCTTTTTAGTTACCCATTATTAACTTTCCTCCCTTCCTCAAATCTTATCATTAACTTCTCCGTTACGTTTTGCCACGTAATAAATTGGCACGTAACAAGCCTCAAGTTGGATTTTAGTTAAAATTTAGTCAAAAACTTCAAACTCGATTTTCTCAAAGACGGTAAATGCCAGCGACTTCAACTAAGTACCATTTTGAAGCCCTCATCAAGGGCTAGAATCTCAAAAAAAAATTGATCCAAAATTTTTGACGCGTTTCGAGAAAATTGAGTTTGAAAATTTTAAAATTAAAATCCAAAGGGGTTAAACCCTTTAAAAAAATCGAAATTTTCATTTTTCAGATTTTTTGAATTTTGACTTTTCCAATCGATAGAGCGGATCTAAATTGGTCGAAAAAAACTCTAACATCATTACAAAATCTTGATTTCAACACAGAGAAAAATTCAAAAAGAAAATGTTAATTTTTAGGTTTAAATTTTTTTTGAATCCTGACAAGGTTAGGAGCAATTGCCAATACTTCTATTAAATTTTGAGCAAATCAAAATAAATTATATATGGTTAGAAAGAGTATTAAATTCTCTATGAATCAGTGCTAGATTGAGTTTGATTACGCAAATTCTTTTAGAGCAATTGAGCCTCAAAATTGGATTTTAGTTAAAATTTAGTAAAAAACTTCAAACTCGATTTTCTCAAAGACGGTAAATGCCAGCGACTTCAACTAAGTACCATTTTGAAGCCCTCATCAAGGGCTACAATCTCAAAAAAAATTGATCCAAAAGTTTTGAACGGTTTCGAGAAAATTGAGTTTGAAAATTTTAAAATTAAAATCCAAAGGGGTATAACCCTTTGAAAAAATCAAAATCGAAATTTTTATTTTTCAGATTTTTCGAATTTTGACTTTTCCAATCGATAGAGCGGATCTAAATTAGTTGAAAAAAAACTCTAACATAATTGGAGTTTCCTCCCCTACTCGATTCAGAAAATAAAAAAAATTCCCAAAAAATTGAGACTGAAAAACCAGGTACACACGACGAAGGTGACCACACATAAAAAACCTCGCCCCTACGGACTCGTAATTTAAAAAGACCCCGGCCCTGTGGGCTCGTAACTTAAGTAGACCCCGGCCCTTCGGGCTCGTAAATTAAAAAGACCCCGACCCTATGGGCCTGCGAAGTGTTGCTGTCAAACTTACGATTTTTTTTATTAAAATTACGTCTTTTGAAGCTCTATTTTTGCTTAATTGTTTTATTCAATTTGCATTATTTTCAACGGCATTAGTGTGCACTGAGTGTATACGTGTCTTTTTTTACTAGTTTGCATAAGAAAGAGATAGAAATACATTTTTTCTAAACTGGTTTTAGCAAAGGATTTGTTAAAATTCACAAAACTATTAGGTTTTGGAAGAAAAATTTAAAACGTTGCAACCCTAGTCTAAAAATATAGTAACCCTAACGCAATTTAACGTTTCAAAGTAGGCCCTGTAGTTTTTGACAGTTAATTTAAAATGGCTGGGTTGTTCCCAAGACCTACTTGATTTGATAAATTTTTTGCTTACAATTATCTGTATTACCGACATCGATTAAAAACTGGGTTGGGATCACGACAAGTAGAATTCCACTAGAATTCTACTTTCATGTCAGGTTGCCTAGCAACAGTGATCATCTCCTGTAGTATACGCGATAAATAGGTCGCGGGTGACGTCATGAAAATAGAATTCTACTTTTCATGATCCCAGCCCAGGATTGCTTCAAAGTTCACTTGGTTTTTGCTAAGTAGTAATCTAATCGCTTGTCATAAATGATATTTGACATTTTGCCCAACAGTGTTGCCATAATTACTGTTATAGAAAATTTGAAATTTGCAAGGCCTACTTGGGTTTTTTTTTTGTATAAATTCGAGCCTCAATGATTGACACAATATTTGTTATAAGTTGTAGTTGGCAACACTGTTTGACAAGGGACAAAGTAGGCTTTGCAAAATTTTAACATTTAAATATGGCGTCCTATAATACCAACATTGCAATACATACATGTTTCCAAAGCCTACTTGGTTTGATATAAGCCCGTAAGGCGAGAATTTTCCTGAAAAATCAACTTTTAAGATTTCTGGTGATTTTTTTTTTTAAATCTGGTGATTTTTCATTCTAATTTCTGGTGAATTTAATTTTTTTGACCTGGCAGCAGTGTCTGAATCCCATCTAATTAGTAATTTGAAATTTATAAGTCATTAAATTATTATTGATTTGGTACACCATATAGAAGGACTTGATTGGCCGTTAACATTTGAATGCGATTTTTTTTCTTCAAGTGAATTCAGATATGCTTGGCTTGTTCTTTTTCATTATACACCGACGCCTGTTCTACACAATAAACAAAACTGCAGGGCTGAAATGCCGAGCAAAAAAAATCGATATTCCCTGACCTCAAATTCTGCGGCATCGTCGGCTGAAAACTATGTCTCGTCGAATTTGTAACAAACTGTTATGTAACAGCTGTTGTTTCCCCCTTTATTCACCACGTGCCTATATAGATCGAGAAAGCGGCAGTAGATAGATACGACCCCTCTCTCGGGTTATTGCTCGTTTTTGTGCACTTTTAAATGCACTGAAGTTGGCGCTCTGCCATTTGGATTTCGATTTTTATCGTTCTACCTGATCAATCCGAATGAGGGGTTGGAAGCTTGATAAATGGACATTTTGTCAAAAGGGGTTCATGTTTGTAAAAATAAAGTTTATTTATTCAAAATCAATGCTGCACTATCAAAGCCTGATTTCCAGAAACTAAGCCAGAACAATATATAAAATATTCAAATAAAGGCTCTGAGTTTGAGGTCAAATACAATCAATAATTTCTTTCAATACTTTCAAATCTCGAATACAGCGTTTTAAAATCAACAGAAACCTTTGCAAGCATTTCATTAACTTTATGGCTTTAAGGTTCACTTAACACAGAAACTTTTTTAAAAGATTGAAGTTCGAACAACTTCAAGTGGATGAAAAAAGGAGTGCTGATAGTTTTGTGGTTGATAGAGACAAGAAATATCTCAATAAAGTTATGTTAGAATAAAATTTAGACGCTATATAAATTGATTATAATTTTCTGGAAACCTTTTCCAAGTTGATGATGCCAGCCACAATTTATTTTCACAGCAAAATAGCTGGAATTGTATAATTACGCAGTTACCGGAGCCTGGAGTTGGGAAATTAGCCGCATTAAAGTAATTTTCTAGTTTAAATAGCTTAATAGCTCTACGCAGAAAATGTTATCTAACAGAAATTGAAATTCTCATTTGATGTTGATTGAAATTTTTTATAAAAACCAATCAAGAAATTTTGATTTGAAAAACTTCTAGCCTTATTCGCTCTGTTGAAAAACACTCGCATAATAAAATCACCAGCTAACTGTTCTTAGTTTTTTCGTGCCCGGATTTGAGCGAACGCTTTTGAAAGTTTTTCGTCTAGACGTGTAGCGAAGCTTTAGGTTATTGCCTTTTTATATTTATTACAATCAGCTTGAAAATCTCTGCCAACGAACCGAGAGGAAACTTATTTAGATCTTAATCATATGGAGGAGAATTATTAGGAAATTTGAGTTGACCTGTACTTAATTCAGAGTAGGAATTAGTCCATCCGTCGTTTAAAATGAAGAAAAATATAGATTATGAAGACGAGATTTAGTTATTGTAGAATTATGGCCGGTATTATAAAACACTGAACCGATGGTTGAGTTTCAACCTTCGGTGGACCCCATGTAAGTAAATTGATTGGATTCAACTGAAGGTTGAAACTCAACCATCGGTTCAGTGTTTTATAATACCGGCCCTTAGAGTGGTATGCCATTACCATCCAAGATACCATTATAAAATTCTATAAGATGTCGAGCCTAGGCCTGTTACGGGTCTTAAGCTACATGGGGTAGTTAAGAAAGAAAAGAGTGAAGGGAGGAATATTACTCTTGAAGGTGGCCTAAAGAAGAAATCCTATTTATAGGGAAGCTCCGACTAACCCACAAAATTCCAGTGAGTGGGGGTGGGTGTAAATAAAGGCGCCACCTGTTTTCAACCCTGCAGTAACTCGGTTTCTGAACGAAAGATATTTCAAAACAGGAAACAGTCTAGAGCATACAAAGAATCAAATCAACACCAAACAAAGGAAGGTTCAAAGGCGATCATGTTCAACTGAAATTCCCTAGGATTGGAGAACTCGTAATCGCACCGCAATCTGAAAAGAACTGAAAATTCTAAATGTCAAAAATCAGCTGTAAAGGAAAAATAAAAGAAAATCTTACTCCTATTATTAAAAACAAAACACCAAAATTCTTAATGGTAATTTATGCCTTTATCTGGCTATACATTGTTCTGATTGTTGCACCCTCGGTATGCTGAACGATAATTATGGTGGTAAAAATTACGGGGTGAGTATTTCTTTTGACCACAGAGGTTCACTACCAATCAGCTGGAGTGTAACTATATGATTTCAGGACCCAGGACAACACACATATGTGACCTAACTAATTTACAGGGCGTTTTTTGATTGTTTGCTGTTTGCAAGTCTTACAGCGACCCAGGAATCTACCTGACGTGGAGTGAGGATCGAGGGTCCTCCCCAAATCTTTTTGGTGGTTAGGGATGTTCTAGCAACTAGGGGGGGCAGAAAGGCCGACTGGAGTGGTTTAGAAGGTACCTCTGGAGTACTGGGGGCTGATGGGCAATCGGCACTCGTGAGGTATCAGAGGAGAAACAAGGCCTCCAATAAGGGGAAGAATGAAAGTGAAGAGAGACTAAAATACTTTGGCCTTTTCCAGACACAGCACACAAAGAAAAACAGCTAAATTTGAGACTTTAACCCTTTAAAACTCGCACAACCAAATCTGCCTATAGTGGTTCTGTGGTGCTATAATCTCAGCAACCCACAATTGGGAGTTAGAGGCTCAAACTTATTTTTAGTTTTAAATCAGCAAAAACGCTTAGAGAAAACTCTCAACGTGCTCTTGAAAGCGGCCCTCTTTTCTACCAAAAAAATTCTTTCTTTTCCAGAAAACGTGGGCGTACCAATTCAATTCCTGGAAGAATTTTTACAGAATCTATTGGGGGACACTGGTACTGCTACTGACTGAATGCCTGATACCCACCAAATAGCGGAAACTGTAATGGTACAAAGGAAGGTAGTACGGAAATCTGTAATAGAAGCATCGGTACTATAAAGCAAGTGTAGGAATCTGTAATAATATATATGTACTATGAAATGTTTAAGTAAATAACCACAATTATTGTTGGATGATGGTACTGAAAAATAGCGAAATGAAAACTGTATAGGTAAAATGACAACTTAATAATAAATTTCTAGATAGGGGTACTTTTACTTGAGGGGGAAAAATAATCCCATAACAGCATGACCTTTCCAGATATTCCGATAAACATAAAAAGAAAAGTGCATGACATGTGCATACTCTCTGTACTGACGTATGGCCTGGAAGCCATGACACTGACCATAAAAGTGCAAACAAACTGAGATTTACTACCATTGAGGTAGTTACTAGACATTATTTTGAGAAACAAGATAAATAACACAACCTACGTCAACGCATGGGTGTGAACGATGTGATCCAGTGCATAGCAGAAGCAAAGTGGAGTTGGGCAGGCCACGTGTCGAGGCAACCGAACAACAGATGGGCAAAAATATTCATGCAGTGGAGACCAAAGGCGATTTTCAGCCTGGAATGATTATTATTTGGTTTTAACTAATGCATTTCCGCTGTCGCGGTTTTTACCAAAGGGGAAGTTGTGACGTCACAGATCAGCTGATTTGCTTTTGGTATTTACCACTTATAACCGATTATAACCCAGCTTCGGACTTGGGTTAATCTTTTCGTTACAGCTTTTTAATGTTACCTATTGTTATTATTCTGGGGATTGATATTGGTATTTTGTGATTTTACAGTTGTTTTGTGGCCTGGCACAATAGAAGAAGTATGCACTCATTGCAACTCACCATATGTTTAGATCATCCCCAGAGAAAATATATTTTTTGTACCTAAACAAGAAACCATTGTTGAATCGAAAAAACAAATAAGGATAATAAACATAGCCCTACACTGCTATAACCAAATCATTTCGGCGATTAGTTCCTTGGGCTATGATTCTTGAGTGGTGGGGGGCTATGACATCACACTTGGCTGTCAAAGTTGTCAACCAAAAGAGTATTTACCGTTGAATAATCATTCCAGACTGAAAATCGCCTCAAGAACACACAAACGCGGCAAAGGGAGACCTCAAAAGAGGTAGATGTATGACATTTACCGGAGAGTAATGAAAGGATGGCAACACATTTCACAAGACCGTCAGAGATGGAAATTGGAAGTGGAGGTCTAGGTTCAAGAGTGGACGCGGCTGGGCTGCTTAGTCTGCTAGCATATGATGATGATGACTATCTAAATATACAAGTTTAATTACCACCACATAAAGCTTCCCCCAGAGGTTATAGGACCAGCAAGTGTTAAATTGTGGTAGTAATCCGAAGCAACAGTGCAAAAGTACAAAATGGATGCTACGAATTGGAATTTTTGCCGGTTCCAAGTGATATAAGTGAAAGTTGCGTTGATGGCAAAAGGTCTGTATGATATAAGTTGCGAAAATGAAGCGATGCCGGAGAAAAATGCCGACAAAATTGCTGAATGGAAAGTCAAAGATGCCCGCGCTCAGGAAGCCCTTGTAATTAGGATGAAATTATTTCCCATGTGATGCAATGTAGGTACTTCCAAGGATAATACACACCTACAGGATTGCTTATCGGTCTCGTTTTTGGTAATCGCCGCCATATTGGTGTGTCATCATTTCCGACGTCATAACTAAGTCGTCAGCTGTTTAAACAGCCTACGTCAAGGTGTGAATAATTGGCGAGAAATAACATGCTGCTTTCGTCACAACTGGTATTTAGCACGCGGGAGAGAGGGGGGGATTTATTACACACAGGCCTTATGAGGATAGGCCAGCCTGTAATAGTAGTGTGTATCATCCTTGGGTACATCGGCGGAAGAAATAAACTGGAAAGGAAAGTTTATTTGACAGAATGCACACCTTTTAATTGAGCATCAGTTTTACAGAGCTGAATCTCAAAATGACAACGTTACTGGCTTTATTACTAACTAGCGGACCCGGCGAACTTCGTACCGCCTCAGCATATAAATGTTGTGGAACAAACTGCGCAATCTGACGCGGCAAACTTGGTGTCGGTTATAAGAGATGGCGCCCTATGCATATTTAGTGAATTTTTTTCATAATTAATTCTTTTTATTCTATCGTGAACGGTAAACTATCATTTTATCGACTCAAAACTCGTTGTTAAAGTAACACTTTATTTGAAGTAGTGAAATCGGACAATTTTTACCCACTCATTTGTCAATTTTACCCACCCATACGTCAATTTTACCCACTCTTACGTCAATTTTACCCACTTGTTCAAATCTTTTATAATAATTATAGTGTTTTTGACAGAAAACTGTTATGTTGCATGATTGACAACACCAGAAATGTGTCAGTTTGTTAGGTACTTTGTCAACTTGTCATAATCTATGTACAAATTTTAGTTTATGATTTTGGTAATTGTGATAAATAAAAAGTTGCTCGAGAATAAAATAGAATATTACACACGATGGTAAAAAAGCTTTACCTGTTCGTCGAATTAATCCACTCGCTCCTTCGTCGCTCGTGCATCAACATTTTCCAGTCACAGGTAAAGCATCTTTTTACCGTCTTGTATAATAAATAACTATTTTCTACTGACATTTCATAATACGCTATTAAACGATTAAAATCTGTATCATAATGAACTTCATTACGATACAGATTTTCGGGGATAATACCACGAGAGCTTCAAAATTACCGATAATTTTTCACATGGTTGCTATCAGGAACCGTTTGTTTGTATTAAAAATTAGCATGACAACCATGTATACAATAACATGGGAGAATTATCGCTGTAATTCTTTCTAGTTAAACAAATGGGAAAGAGAATTTTCGCTGTAATTCTGAAAATCGTCACTTGTCTTATGGGATTCGTAACACATGAGTGGAATAATCATTATAATACTCATTTTTAATATCATACAATGTTGATAGATGGCAGCACTAGTTAAGATATTAAACATTTTAAACGGTAATTTTGCATAAAACAATTATTTTGATAACTATAAGAAAGACTCCGAATTGTTTAAAAGTTACCTAAAGTTTGGGACAAAGAATTATAATTATTATGGAAATAATGAATGATAGGGAAGAATTTTTACTTTTTTCATTATTATACATTGTCAATAGATGGCGCCATCAGTTAAAAAAAATTGATTTTTTTTTTTGAATGTTGGCAGTACTCTGTTTATAGCTTTTCCATGATAATTTAGCGAAAAACAACAATTTTATAAACAAAAAAAGTCCAAGAAAATTTACAAAGAATTATATGGACAATTTATGGATTGGAAACACCAAAAACACATCATCCTTCTCAGAAAATGTTTTGATAGTATATTTTGAAGAATTACAACAAAAAATGAAACCTTCAACTGTATGGATTACTCAATTATGAAATCTCTATTCAAAGTTAAGCATAATGTTGACATATCTAAATATCATAAGTTTTATCAATGGCAGTAGAAAAAATAGTGTATGCAACTCTCATGTAATGGCCATTACATGATCATTGCATAATATACTAATTTTTCTACTGTTTCAATAGGTATTTCAATAGTTGTTATGTTATTCGGGACAATGAAAAATCCAAAAAAACAAGTTCTATAACCAACCCGACTTTGTTATACATATCGATAGATAAACAATGGAAGTTTCTTGATAGATAGATAGATAGATTAGGAACCCGGACCGAAATGAAATATCGGTTCTGTTCCGGTTCCGGTCTACAGCGTCATGACAAATATCGGTTCCGTTACGGTTCCGGTTCTAAGAGAAATATTTCGTTTCGGTATAGTTTTTCACAAATTAATATTTAATGCCCATTATTGCACCGACCATTTTAAGAAGCCTTTACAACGGTCGGTGCAAACGGCCATGAAAGAAAAATTTATCTGCCTATCTGCAACAACTTAATAATAATTTTTTTTGTTTTCGATCAGTGATGACGTAGGCAAAAATTAAATAATATTTTTCATTATAATAAATAAATCTTAGCTACGACTGCTGGCGCAAACCGCTAACGACACCGTTGATGATGTCGGCAACGGTGCAACACCATATGAAATGAACTTGATTTCAAAAATCGAGGCCGATGAACAATAGTAGTGTGTAATATCCTTGGTATATCTTAGCCGAGTTCAGAAATGCGCGGTTTCTAACGCTCTGTTTTTAGTATTAAATTTATTACGATAGTACTGAATCTGATAATGTATATGAAATTTCGAATGAATTTCTTCTTGTATTTTTCGAAAACCAGACAAATAAAAGAGTAAAGATTATTAGAAGCGATAATGGTAAAGAATTTTGTAATTCTTCAGTGAAAACTTTGTTAAAAAAGAAAGGCATGAGAGTACCGTGCTTTGTATGGCAAGGTACTCTCATGCCCCAGCAAAATAGTAGGATAGAAAGGGAATTTAGGACTATAACAGAGTCTGTGAAAGCAAGGTGACAGCTATGCTAGCAGAAAGCAAATTAGGTATTGAAATTTTTTTGGGCCGAAGTTGCAAATACTGCAGTTTTCTTATTGAATAGAACTCGTAGGTATAAGCTCCATTGGAGGATGAATACCTTATGAGTTATTATTTAAAAGATTTTTTGATTTAAGTATGGTTAAAGGTTTTTTCGATAACAAAGTATAGTCCGTTGCATGGTTCTTGAGCTACGACTACTGAATAGACAGAAAGAACAATGTGCTATTGCTGCGTTGTTATATCAATAATAATATTTATTATTACATGAAAATGAAGGAAATTTTATTGCAATTTTCATGTATTAATAAATATTATCGATATGACAACTGACAACGCAGCAATAGCCCATTGTCCCCTCTGTCTATTCAGTAGCCGTAGGTCAAGAACCATGCAACGGACTATATGGGCTTATATGTATACCTCAGGAGAAAAGACTAAAATTAGACATGAAGAGTACCTAAATCTGGAATTTTTGTACGATACTCAGATAATATTTAAGGGTATAGGGTCTATTGATATAACTAATGACTCTGATCTTTTGTCTGTTCCAAGGTATTATTTTCCGCACCATTGTGTGGTTAGGGTACAAAATATCGCGTAGTTTTTAACGGATCCATGAAAACCACGTCAGGATTAAAGCTTACTTTTCATGCATCCATTTTCCGACGAAATATGTCCGAAAAATCTTCTATTTTGACATATTTTTATACGATTATGTCGGAATAGAATCTTTTTCGGACATCTTTCGTCGGAAAAACGGATGCATGAAAATCCACCCTAAGCCTAAATGACATTATGTACAAGGGGAGTTTGGTTTAACCAGATTTATTCGACTATTACTGTATTCCTTTTACCCGTTGAGTTACTCGGAGCTGCTCAATGTCAAAAGCTTGAACGTTCCTTTTAAAAGTGCATTAAGCACTCGAGTCGCTCATAGTGCATCCTCCTTCCCCCCGATGCACCAAATTTGCGGGTGGTGCAAGAAGCCCTTTAAGGTAATGACAGTAATGTTAATTTTAAAAAATAATGATAAAATCTGAATTGACGTTTTCAATTAAAAGAGATGGACAATAAAGTATGAAAACAATCATTTTCCCGCCAACATTTGCTTGCTTGTCAATGCCAGTGTGTATTGGGTGTTTTGAAAGAAAATGTGGGGAAAGTCACTACTTCATTTGCAGAACTTCGCTATGGACAAAGCGGTGGATCATTTTGGAAGCAAACAGCTCCCGCAAACTAAACTTGAACGTGGATTACTTTGTATACTTGATAGGCCGTGGATTCCCTTTTTTTTTGCGAGTATTCTTCCTGATTTTATGTATCCAAAATTTGACAAATGTAGGATTTGATGGAAACTTATGGAAAGACACGTCCGCCGGTAAATAGGAATTATTTTTACAAAAAGGCACTACGCAATCGCCATTGTTAGCGAAAAAACTTTGAAAAAACCGAGGAAATAATAGTTTCCAGTTTCCACATGTACAAAAGTCTTGTCAACAAACCACTGTCAGCGGCTGTCAACCGTTGTTTTCATACTCTTTTGGCGTCTGACAGTTTGACACCAGAGAGAGAGAGGCTTTTAAATTGAAAAGGTCATTTGTGTGTTTTGGAGCGACTCCGAGGAGCTCGTTCGGTGTAACTCGATGTATAAAAGGAATACAGTAATTGTTGCAAGGTTTAGAACTTTTCAGTTTGTCCTAACTAGCGACATTCAAAAGATGTATAGGTGTATATGATAGGTCATTGCAAAGTTTTATATGGAGGGATGAACCATCATCTAAGTTGCGTCATCTAGAGCTTCAGACTATGACATATGGTACGAATAGCGCACCATTTTTGGCAACCAGGACATTGGTAGAGCTGGCTAATCAGGGCAAGGTAGAGTTTCCTTTAGCTTCAAAAACACTTTTACAACAAACTTATGTCGATGATATCATGGGAAGTGCACATTCGCTTGAGGAATTAAATGAATTAAGAAGTCAGCTAACTTTACTTTTAAGATCAGCAGGGTTTGAGCTCCATAAGTGGAATTCAAATAACAAAGTCAAGTGAGCCACTTGGTTCACAAAAGGTATTAGGACCCAGATTCGGATTGTTTTCAGATCGTTGTTCCTGACTCAGCAGAGCGAAAAAAGTTTACTAAAAGGGAGGTTCTTGGAACAATCGCCAGGGTATTTGATGCTATGGGGTTTGTTAGTCCTGTCATTGTTGTGGCTAAGGTTATTATGCAGAAGCTCTGGACTGCAAAGGTTGAATGGGATGATGTGATACCCAGTGAATTACATCAAGAATTGCCGTATTTAAGGGATATAAGGATATCTCGTTGGATATTTGTTTCACAAAAAATACTTTCTATGGAACTTATTGGATTTTCAGATGCATCTTCCCATTAAAAATGGTTTCTATAGCGTGTGTGGAACTGTGCGGTTATTTGCTTTTATCACGGCTGTGAGAAAAATTTAATGCAATTTGATAAGATAATTTTGTTCACTGACTCTCGCATTGTTCTGGCATGGTTAAGGTCACCACCCACATTTGTAGCCAACATAGTGTCAGAAATACAAGATATTTCAGCTAATGTAAGTTGGGCTCATGTTGCGTCACAGCTGAATCCAGCAGATTGTATTTAACGAGGGTTAAGTCCCAAGGAGCTGATCAACTGTAAAATTTGGTGGGTCCAAGTTTTCTTTATAATTCTGATTGGAGTATTCCATCTGAGATAAATTTACAAACGGATTCGTTGCCCGAAGAGATACAGGTGGCACATGGTCACATCAAATCTCCTGTCAATTCTGACTGTTTTCATAGGTTTTCTTCTTTCATTAGGTTGTGCAGAAGTCTTGCAGTTCTATATAGGGTTGTAAATGATTCAAAGAAAAATTCCATAAAATTATAATAGATAAAACCCAAATTTGTATATATAGGATAATTCAGAAGGAGATTTTTTCGAATGAAATTTATGGTTTGCCAAAGGATGAATGTTTACCAAGTAAAAGTCCTTTGTTAGATTTAAATCCTTTTTTGGATTCTGAAGGCTTACTTAGGGTTAGGGGACGCTTGGAAAATTCGTTACTTTCATTTGATGCCAAACATCCTGTTATTTTGCCATCTGGGTCATGCAGGTTTTCGGGCTGTGTTGAATAGTTTGAGACAACGGATTTGGATAATTGGTGGGATTCGGTGCATTAAGGGTATTTTAATAAATTGTGGAAAATGTCATAGGTTTATTGTTTTGCGCAACAGCTTAAGGGAAATTTATCTGCTGAGCGTACTCAATTGACATATCCATTTTCAAATGTGGGCCGTCCACATTGAGCTTGTTTCGGATCTGTCTACAGAGGGTTTTATTTTGTCTTTGGAAAGGTTCATTTCTCGGCGGTGTAACCCCCACACCATTAGCAGTGATAATGCAACTAATTTTAAAGGTGCTAACAATGTTTTTCATGAATTATGCAGGTTCTTGGAAAAGAATTCTGATAAAATTAGTGATTTTCTGTCTACAAAACAAATTATCTGAAAGTTTATATACCCCCCAAAAGTCCTCACTGGGGTGGCCTGTGGGAGGCAGGTATTAAAAGTTGCAAATACCATTTGAAATGTGTGGATGGAAACAAAATTTTTAGCCGAAATAGAGGCTATCCTAAATTCGAAGCCATTGCAGCCAATGTCAAATGAGATTTTGGATATACCTATCTTGTCTCACTCCAGGGCATTTTCTAGTTGGCCATCCACTAACTGCATTTCCTCAGAGGGATTATACAAAATGTTAAGGAAAATCGTTTGTCTATATGTATGAGCATATTTGTAAATTGCGCCATGATTTTTGAAAAGCCTGGTCGAAGGACTATTTAAATTTATTGTAGCATCGGCCAAAGTGGAAAACAGCGAGACCTAATGTAAAGGTAGGTGATTTAGTATTGGTGAAGGAGGATAACCTTCCACCTCTGGAATGGCTTTTAGCAAGGGTTACTTCGATAATTTATGGGAAAGACAATAGAGTAAGGGTAGTTCATATTAAAACTAGTAAGGGTGAATTTACAAGACCTATCACAAAACTGTTTCTACTTTGGATTCATCAGAGTTCAGTTGAGGAAGAGACCTCAAGGGGGGGAGGGGGAGAATGTTGACTGCAGGCTCTACCCTGTACACAATGTGCAGGAATTTGTGTGGTGTTTTCCTTAGCATTTTTGGCATATTATGGGATTTGGGCACTGGTCTGTATTATGCGTCAACTGTGAACACTTTCCACATGAAACTGGTAGAAGCTCTGGCGCTTTACTAGGAAAAACTGGATATACTTTGTATTTGTATGGAAAACCGTAGTTGAGAAGTTTTTCAAAGGAGTTTAAATCGCCCGTAATAATAATCCGAAATTCGTATATGTATACAGAGTGGTTTTGGAACTGTTCTTAGAAACCATTAAGTTGATTGAGACTAGACTTAGCGATAATTTATTAATTAGTATACAAAAACAAATTGGAGAGGGACAAAATGACAGCATTCTTAAAGAATATACAATTCTGTCAAAAACAGGTATTTGTTACAAAAGAAAGCTTGTTTATCCATGAACTACGATTGCTCGAAAGCAGTAGAAAAGCTGAGTCAGAACCCACTATCTTGCTATCGACTCTGTCTTACTACCCAATTTAACTTATTTTTGTTCACTTAATGATCTCATTTTTCATTGACTTCTCCCTTGAATTGATTTTAATGATTATCCTTTTGTCTTCTAAAGATTTCTGCTTAAATATCTCAAATTTTCTATACCCACATCGCATTATAATGCCATTTACAAAATGGAGTGAAAATAGTCTAACTCTTTATACATATTATTTATTCTCTCAATTTCAAATTCAACATTCAAAACGAAATATTCATTATTGAAATGTTTTATTCAATTTTAAATGTATAAAAGCAATTTCCAATGTGTTGTTGAGTTTGAGAGAATTGATTATATTTTGTCTGGTAATATTTCCATTTATGTTTGTTTTAGGCCTAAAAATATCTTTTGAACTCAAAAATTCATCAGTATTGAATTGTAATGTTAAAGAATCACACTTCATTTGGCTGGTTCAAGAAGCTATTTCACTACTTCATAATTTATCATTAATTTACTTCTTTATTGGCAATCAAGAGCAGGTAGTAATCAATCACCGACTCTTGATTGCCTCTCCAGAAACTTGTAATAATGTATCCGAGTTAAATTACTCAAGTTTATTTGAAAAAAAATCGTCACAGTATGGCATTTTTCCAGCAATTACGAATTGCTTCTAGACACGCTCGAGTGCCTGAATTATGATAATCAAATATTTGCCAACTGTGACAGTTTTTATTGCTACAAGGACTGAGAAAATTGTACAGACCGATTACGGACACGAATTAATTAAAATTGCATTTATGCATGTTTACTCGAGGTCAAGCACCCCTCATAATTTTCCCCCAATTGCCAAATCCTTTAAGCTGTATAAAAGGATTCCTTTGCATTAATAGATGTTTCAACTTACCAATTTTAGCTAAACTGGCACAAAATATCCACAAAGCAATAATAAACGGTGTCTCGACCCGATGAAACGACACCGAAATCACCGGGTACCTCTCCACCGGCTTCTTTTTCTTGGGTGCTTCATGGCCAGTACTACCCCCATCATCTCCCTCGTCAGTACTAGTAGGAACGCTCGAAGGTACCCCATCGTTCACTGAATCAGTAGAAGTGGTCGGTATCAAATTGCCTTTCGCCAAACTGTTAATGTCGTAGGCCCGATCGTAGGCGCGAGTATCGAACCCGCCTTGCGGCGGCCGTGCAACCGATCCAGAAGCGTAATCCGGTGGTACCGCATGACCGGCGACGTAAACTCCTAGCAGGAGTACCGGGATGAAGTACCTGCAGGCCCGTCTCGAAAGGTTTACAGAGTGTTGCAACGAATACATCACATTGGACGTTGTGCGACTGCCATGGCAGTCCGACAGCGGTTTTTTTTTTTAATGAGGCGTCGGTGTCGGCGCGAGGACGCCTGGCAGACTGGATTGGGGCGGTAAAACCAGCTGACGCGGCGTCGCGGCGCTGCTGGCGGCGCAAGCGTCGAGGGGAGACGAAAAATTACGAGGGGATCGACGCTATAGCAACCCGGAATCTGGAAATTGTTCCGAGAAAACTTTTGCATAATTGAGATACGCTTTGTATGTTGAGCCGATGAAATTGCTTTGGCAAATATGAATCTAATGGTTTCGTGTCTGGAGATTTTCCTGGTAATATTTACACCTGGAATGTTATCTTGTAATAATAGATAATAATTTGTCAACTTGACTGGTCTCAATTATTGACAATGTAATGTTGAAGTTGACAGATATTAAAAATATTTTCATAAATTTTTCCTAATTTCCAATTCAAATTCCATATAAAACACTAAGATTTAACAATTAACATGAATAGATAAAATAAATACTTTCAAAAAATCTTTGAGATAATTTTTATTGAAAACAGAAATAAAAACAACTTAGAAGCTAAGCTAAATACTAAGTAGGATATAATACAATCTAAAAATTCACATCAATACATTAGCCAAAAACAATACCAATAAAACGTCGACCATTATAGGAGGCTCTTCTTCTAATTCTACCAGAAGATTCTACAACGGGCTCAACATTTAGAGTTTCAAGAGAATCCAATACTCGTTTTCCCTCGTCACTTGTACTTATTGCAACCTGATTACTTGGTTCTGATAAAGCGTGGCCAATTAGGGTGCAAATAAGCACAAAAACGAAAACTTGCTTAATCTAAAACCAAAATACTTACAAGAAAAGATGGGCAAAAAATATTTACTACTTACCATTTTTACAATACAATAATTGTAGCTGAAAAACAATTCAACGTATTTGCGTGACCTTTCTCTTGATTCACACAATTCAATTATGATGATAAAAGAAGCTTCATTCATACATTTATATACCATCAAAAGGGAAAAACAAACTCGTGCACGCAAAAGCTGCTAATTTAATTCACAATGTCCACTTATTTTGATTCCTATGTGTTGATTCATTATTGTAGAATATTTGATTTATGATTTTCATGGTTCTTAAATTAAAAATTGAGGAAAATTCGCTAATACTATGGATCCTTAGTTCAAATAGAGCAATTCTGGAGTATTGAAGCAGTTTTATTGATATAAGCATGATTCGCAATTAACTATATTTGAAGGTTGAAGCGACTACTTTTTTGAAACTATGTGAAGCTATTTTAACTGAGTATTATTCTTTACTCGGTGTAATCATTTACATAATTGAACTTCTTCATCAACTCCAAACATGTTGAGGAATTAACAAATTTCCATAAAATAATCTCCAAAAGCAACATTACAACGCTCGTAAAAACGATAGACATACAAAGAATGTACAAATACTTCATTTCGGCCAACCCCAAACTGCTAAAATGATTGACGCGTCCTTCACAAGGCAATTTGATTGCAAAAAGTCGTTTAAAGTCCCTATTGTGTAGTCCATGTTCGAATATTCTTGCCAACCTACAAAGTAGGTAATGTAGGTAATACACTTTGGTAGTTATAAAATCTTACCCAACTTTAAAATGGCTCAGAAATGAGGCATTTTTGCGAGCAGCCATGTAAACTTGGTCCACTTGGTAAATTGTGTTCACGTATCTGATTGAGCATTTTTGTGCCTGAGTAAATTTTCGATTTATTTTGAGGTGAACTGGGGTAAGTTGGCCGTGAAACGCAAACAATTTTGATCCTACAAGATCCACTGCTTTGTCCAGATCATAGAAGAAATTTGTATCGCCTTTTGTCAAGTACATTTCTTGATAGAGCTTGTTGCGCCAATACTCGTTTGTTCTTTGATTTGGATTCAAAAAATAGAAGCGATTATAATTCAGATTGTGAACGCCAATATCGAATTTATAATTGTACAAATCCTCGAGAGTCTTAATTGAATTTGTGGTGCCTTGGAAAAACAGGATGAAGCCTGCACAATTGGCATTAAATAAAATCACGAAAGCCATGTAGATTATGAAAACTGCAAATTTTCCCGCTGAGGATTTCAGCGTTTTGTCCCAGGATTTTTGTGTGATAGCTGAAAAGGTTATCATGATTGCTTCAGTGAAAGTAATGATGTTATTATCATGATGGTGACTAGAAAAAAATTAATATCAATATATTATAACTTGAAAAGTGCTCATTACTTTGTATGAATCCATTTTTCTTCTTGCATAATAATAAAAAATAAAACTGGTACTACAATGGATAACATTATGACGATGCAGTACCAAGTCAGCTTGTCAAATGCTAGAACGTAAACGTTTTGTATTAAAGATATAGATGGCGCTCTGAAAATGAATTTTATGGTTTCTGACTTTGTTGTAGGACCAAAAAAGCGTAGATATCTTAGTCGTTTTTCGTCTATAAAGACTCCAAGACCTAAAAAGAAAAATCAAAAATAGTAGGTATATACAGGGTATTTCAAAAGTGAGCAGCATCCTTTCGGGGGCGTATTCCTCGCATAAAAATAAGACAAAAAGTTCCTATTAACATGGGTCCGAAAATGCTTCCTAAGAGAGCTACGCCTTTTCGAATAGGACACATGAAAGACGTAACTATTTTTCTCTATAACTTCGAAACCCTTTAGAAATGGATTTTGAAAATTGGTGTATTTTATAAACATTTGATGGCAATTAAGATACTAAATTGGAAATTTAAAAATTTTAATCAGTGGCGTCACATACTGGAAAGGGTGACGGTTAAAACATCCCTATTTTTTTTACCCGTCAAGTTTTTGCGATTCCGATTGAAAATTCGAAAAGTTTAGAGTTTTTTACATAGAAAAGGTATTCTTAGTTCAATTCGATACGGCGTATCGTTTACGAGAAAATTGACTTTGAAAATTTTCTGATTTACGTATGTTTCGCAAAAACCTGACGAGTGCAAAAATAGGGATGTTTTAACCCTCACCCTTCCCAGTATGTGACGCCTCTGATTAAGATTTTTGAATTTTCAATTTAGTATCTCAATTCCCACAAAATCCATTTGTGGAATGTTTCAAAGTTAAATATAGAGAAAAATAAGTCTTTCAGGTATCCTATTCGAAGGGGCGTAGCTCCCTTAGGAAGCATTTCCGGAGCCATGTTAACAGGAACTTTTTGTCTTATTTTTATGCAAGGAATACGTCCCCGAAAGGATGTCGCTTACTTTTGAATCACCCTGTATATACTAAGCACAATAGGCTAATTTAAGTTATCTACATACATCGATAATGTCTATGCCCAGACAGCACAAAGACATCCTAAAGACGCCCCTAAGATGTCCGAAAACGACATTCAATACGTCTTTTTGACGTCTGCTTACGTCTTCAAGGCGGCTTAAAGGTATCTCAAAGACGTGGTAGGTATATTACAAAAAAATATAAAACTAATACCAAGCACTTTTTTAGATTCCGTGCTTTATTTCCTTCAATTTGATACCCTACAACCCATATTTTTGGATCCTAGGTCCTATTATTTTATTAGTAGAGTCTGCATATCAATTTTTAAATATCTGCTAACTTCTTGTTTCCGAGATAAAGAAAATCCCTTCACCCTCTTTCGAAATCAAATTACCTCTATTTTTCCGCCCCTTGTTAAAATTTCAAAAAACTCTGAAATACTTGTTCACTTCTTTTGTTCGTAGAATCTATAAGCCAATTTTCGGATTTTTGCGGCTTCTTGTCTCCGAGATACAGAAATCCTCTTTAATATTTCAACCCCTAATTTAACCCCCTTGGGGGTGAAATTTTCAAAAACCCTTTCTTAGCAAGAGCCTACGTCATAAGCCCAATATAGAGATGTCCTCCAAGTTTCATAACTGTAGGTCAAGTAGTTTGTGTATTATTATAGATATTTTCTAAATAAAGCAAACTTGCTACTAAATATGTAGTTTTTATATTTTTATGAAAACTGTCAGCTGACAACTAACGTTAATGACTATTACTACATCTTACCCTTTACAGATTTATGGAAATACATTAAGATTAAACACCAACAATGCGGATATTATCAATTATCAATACATAACATAATCAGTAAACCTAGAGGGTTTCTTAGTACTACGATTGGACCTCTGATTCTCACCTAGTGAGCCACTGTTAAAGTTATCTGCCTTAGTATTCTCAATGATACAGGGCTCTGCAACAATACCAACATTATCAGTTCCAAAATTGGAATAAGATTCATGTTTAGCAGTGGCGTGTCCAGACTTAAGCAGACGGGGAAGCTGTGGGGAAAGATGGTGAAAGTACAGGACAGGAGAGACTTATATTTTCAGAACCAGTCAGCCATTCACAAGTTTCATATATTTCTTTTTGAAAATGTCTTTATAAAGTTTAGTTTAGTGTTCTTAATAAATCCTCGAGGGGAAGCTGTGCTTCCGTTGCTTACATGGTAAACACGCCACTGATGTTTAGATAGGTTATTCTGCTATAGATCAGAATCACCGCGATTACTTTGTCTATTTGATAAATCATGTTGAATTTCTGAGCTGCGTAAATGATTACTATTTAGCCTTAAAACATTAGAACAATTATTGATCAAGTAAGACCTTGGGGCCTCATGTATAGTTGCAGGACGCCACTGATTTACATCCCTATATACAACAAGAGTTCAGCAGGAGACGTTTTAAGATTTGTAATAGGCGTGTTACGATACTCCATAAAAGCAACCCACAAATCATTTGATTTTCGAATAATGTTTTTAGCTGTTTGCACAAATCTTTCAGCAAGTCCATTCGATCGCAGATATATCTAGGGCTACTTGTTTGAATTGAACTCATTCGCAAAACATTATACTCATACGAATTAAAAGGCATAAGTATTATCTGACACTATAACATCAGGTATTCCATGTCTCGCAAATATTTGTTTCAAAACACTAATAACATGGCAAGACTGTTTTCCTTCTAAAAACATAATTTCTAACCACTTAGTTAAATAATCTACAATTACTAAATATGATTTTCCTCCATAGTCCATGATGTCACAACCTAACTTTTGCAAAGGTAACTCAGGAATATCATGTGATATGAGTGGTTCTTTTACATTAGCATATCTATATCTTTCACACAACTGACATTGCCAAATTTCTTCATCAATATCTATTCTCATTCCAGGCCAGAATAATACACTTCGTGCCCTATCTCTTGTACGAGTTAAACCGTTATGCCAAAATGACCTTCATGTAGTACTTTTAGCATATTTTTACGCAATAATTGAGGAATCCCCGCCCTGACATTATGTAATGTTATTTTGATACAAATCAGCTCTTAAGTAGTAAAAAATTCCCAGTTCTCTTTCATATTTTTTATTTTTCCAACCATTCAAACAACATTCAATAACTTCACTCAATACTTTATCCTTTATTGTTTTGTTTTCTAAACTGTTCTTTCCTTCTTTCACTCAAATGTACCACTTCTTTCATATCCTCATCATTTTCCGCCATTTTAATACTTACATTTCTGGATAAATAATCTGCATTACATAAATATCGCCCAGGCTGATAACAAACTTGTAAATCCTGTTTTAAAAATTAATTTCAATCTCTATAATCGGGGTTTGCTTGTTCATAACACTTACATAAGGTTTGTGATCTGTAACAATTTCAACCGGGCAGCCATAAATAGAATTATTGAATTTTTGACAAGCATACACAATTCCCAACAGTTTTTTCCAATAATTGCATAGTTTTTTTCAGTTTCTGTCAAGAGACTACTGGTTTACCATCTTGCATTAGGCAACATCTAAGTCCATGTTGTGATTCATCTGTTTGTATAACAATATATTTTTATTTTTATATTCAATACAAGCTTGATATCTTCAAGAGCTTTATTATGTACGTCTAACCACTGAAACACAATTTCTATTTTGAGTAGCTGACAAAGTGGATTTACAATTTCCCCTAAATTCGGAATAAACTCTCTAACATAATTTACCAAGCTAAGCAGTCTCTGCAACTCTTTCTTTTTGGATGGTGCTTTAAGATCATTGATGGCCTTAATTTTATCATTATCTACTTTCACTATTAAAAATATTCCCCATGTATTTTACTTCACACTTCCTCAATTGCAACTTATTTTTGTTAAATCTCACACCCTTCTCTCTTGCTCTCCGTAAAACCATTCTCAATCATGAAATATATGACTATATTTTCAATATCCGCAAAATTTTTACAATTCTCGAAAAATACTCAGGTGCCAAATTCAAACCAAACGGTAGTCTCAAAAATCTATAACAACCAAATTGAGTAGAAAATGATGTTAAAAAATTAGCTTCACTTGATAAAACCCATCTTTAAAATCAAGTACAGAAAAACATTTTTTTCTTGACAACTTAGCACTAATATCTTCCAAGCTTGGAATTTTAAAGTATTGTCTTTTTATATACCTACTTGTTTAAATCCTGTGGATCCAAACATAGTCTTAAGGATTTATCTGGTTTTCCAATCATAACCAGGTTATTAACCCACCTATTGTATGTATGTATGTATGTATGTATGTGTTGGAGGTGTCAGTTGCACTACTGCCAAGTTTGGGTTTCCTGCTTAAAGCAGCCCCTCTAGTCCTAGGTCCTTTAGGAATTTTAGGATGTCTAGTGGTTCCAGGGCTGGAATGTCTTCCAGCTATATAAGGGGACTTCCCAAGTTCTTCATTCTTGAGCGGCTTACGGCATCGCAGTTCAGTATAGAAGATGGTGAGGTGTTTTTTCACCGTCTTCACAGAATCTGCAAGTGTTACCTTCTTCCAACCCCAGATTATGTAGGTGCTTATTCAGTCCGCAATGTCCCGAGATAAACCCGGCTTTTTTTGCTAAGGTTGACCAGCAGTTCAGATCTTTTTTGGTTGTAGCTACCCAGTAGATCTTTGGCCTGTCGTAGTCCTGGTTGGTCTAGCCATTGTTGGTTCCTTAGCCGGATCTCTTCCTTTTTGAGGATTTCTTGGACGTGTGCATTTCCGACGCCGCAGAATGGTTCTCGCCCAGTGAAGGGAGTGGCCGCTCCCGTTTTTGCAAGTTCGTCTGCGCATTCATTGCCCTCGACTCCTATGTGTCCAGGAACCCAGAGTAGGGTTACTCTGTTTTCCTTCCCCAGCTCATTGAGTTTCTGTAAACATTCCCATACTATCTTAGAATTGATGCGGAGTGCAAAGGTTCTTGACAACCTCCCAGTTTTTTTGCCTGGTTTTTCTGGCCGTTCTTTGTTTTCTTCAGTACCATTGGGTATACTTCCTAGAAAATGGGTTTCCAGTAGTAGAGCAGCTCGTTGCTCTTCATTTTCTGTATAACTGCCGTCTGCTTTCTTAAGTGTCAATGGACCTTGCGCCCTGCCTTTTGCCAGGGTGTTGTATAGTCTGGCTGCTGATGGTGTTTCTGTGATAGATTCACAGAAGTACTGGAAGTTCTTCCGTTTGGCCTTCCTTTATTCTCTGTTGTACTCAGTCAGCCTTTCGGTGTAGCCCTGCCATTCTCCGTTAATCTCCGTCCCGTTTGGCTCTGTTAAAGAGACAGCGAACCTCGGATCTCAGTCGTGACAGGTGACTATTCCACCTTTTTTGTTTACTTGTTCCTTCACAGGACAACTGGATTCGTATGCCTCCATGATTGCTCCGTTAAGGATTTGAAGGGTTTCTTCTACTTCACGTGTGTTCCTGCAACTAACCTTATTTTGTTTGAGGTTGCGTTGCAGTTTGCTTGTGTATTCTTCCCAGTTTGTGTTTCTGGGATTTCTATACGAGGCAGTTAGTTCCTGCACTCCTTTTACTTCAAATATTATGATTCTATGATCAGAGAGAGAGGGTTCATTCGAGATAACCCACCTATTAGCATTATCTAATTTCTCTATAAATGCCTGTTAATTTTTGTTTTAATCTATCTTTAATCGTTAAAGGAACCCGACGAGCAGGTCTAACCACTATGGTATACTGTTTTATTTTACTTCAATTTTACAAGTATCTGAAAAAGTGCCCTCAAAAACATCACTATATTCACTAATTAATTTCTTATTTAAATTTGAATTCAAATCAATATTCTCACTAACCTCATGCACACTTCCAGTGTTTTTTAATTATTTTTAACCTATAACAAGATGGTAACTAACTTTGACAAGCCGCCATTTCGGCAGCATAAATAGTAGCAACTTAAAATTTCGGGGGTATAATCTTAATGAAAATAGCTATCGAATGACGTATCAATCGACCCCCTCTTCATTTGGGGGTACTTATCACCCCAACTTAGGGGTTGACAAGTGAAGGGTTAAAATACCAATAACATGTGTCCCCCTGAAAACCGGGACGGTTTTTGTTGATCTTTTCATTTAAAACCGTAAACCTTGCTAAACTATTTTCCCTGTATGTGACTCGAAAAAAATATTTAGAATATAAAGACTTTGTAATTATTTAAAGGAGAGTTTTCGTGTGCACCTACCCATTACGTCAGCTTTTCCCCTTTGAACGTCCCCGATCATGCTACCATCATGAAACAAACCATCACTAGTATTATAATCATTGCCAAGTTCTGTTGTAAAAGCTGACTCAAAAGTAGCATTCAAATAGTCGGCTAGTTTTTCCAAAATTTTGTAATTCAGCTTCAATATGTTGTCCCGTTCTTGTTGTTTGAAGTCGGTTAGATGAGCTAGAGTTTCGTTGTGGGTATAATAATAGGAAATCCTAAAGTGTTTTTTCATAAAATCGCTTCTGTTGCTTGGCAAAGAGAGTTTGTTGAAATATTCGAAGCCTCCATTCGGTGTCCACTGGCCAATATTTTCCTGTTCCTGTTCAAATTGCGCTTTAATACTATAATTATTGTCTATTGTGAAAACGTTACTGTTTATAGGGAAATATAAGCTTTTTGGTAGAGAATCTGTGAAAATTAGCCAGTAGTTAGTTTCAGTATATAAATTAAGAGCGTGAGCTTTTAGTAAAATGTTTATAGATTCAGAACATTGCATTTCCAAAGGAATTACTAAAAATTGCTTATTTTTTGCTGGTAAATCTCGTGCATTTTTTACAAGTTTGTATTTATACCAATTGTCCAGAGTTTTTGAAAATTGGATTATGGAATCTGAAATACCATTAAAATAAACATTTATAATTTATTTATAAAAACTTACTTTTTCCATTGCAAAAACTTAAAAGTATTTGCTGATGACAAGGAGCTTGCTTATTTAAAAAATCTTTCAGGAAACTTATTCTAATATGGTTGCCTTCAATATAGTTGCAACATAAAAGAAACAATATTAATATTTTGGGCATTATGAAGCACTTTCGATGAGGCTCTGTTCAAAATTCAATAAATAATCCTTTTATTGACCCATTTGGCCTCCATAAAGTTAGGCAAACAAAAGAAACCATAAGAATTCAATCAGCCCTTTAAATATTTGAACAATAATTTATGATTGTCACATGAGAAAGTATTTATTTAGGGAATCCACCATAATAATAATTAGCACTTATTAGAGGTTGTGCAAATATTATTGTGTTGATGGTGCAGTACCTATGGTGGTAAATACAGAATTATATTTTGGGCATAATTTTGACGCCATTAAGATGTTTCAGTTGGCTGAGAGTAGTTGCTTTAATAAGGTACTGACCACAGATTTCATTTTATAGATAAAATTTCTTCACAAACGTCTGTATCAAAGAACTATGACACAGACAATATCAAATTGTCTATTTTATAATAGTTATATTGGGAAAAATTGGAATTAATTAGCACTATGATTGGAGCGTCATTTAATAATTTGCAATTGTGACGGAATTAGCTATTGCCCCTTTTTGGGCTTTAGTCAAACCGCACTAGGGATGCCAAAAGTTGTAGTGTAAAAATTAACCACTAGGTATTGGATCATTCAAGCCTTGTATTAGTGGTGCCTTGATTCTCATTTATACAAATAAAACGCTGAAATAGAATAATTATCAATTTAATTAATAACTGAAAGTAGTTCGGTATAGATCAATCAAATCCTATCTAAAAATTCCTAATTGAACGTCCAGTATCTTAATTTATAAACAGTAGGGAAATCCGATAATGATAATAATATCATTTATAGTTAAATGTTAAGTGAACGAAAACACAAATTCACTAATTAAATGCACGAGAGAATAACATAAATAATTCGTCAACTTTAATCAGGTCACTGTAATCACAAAATGTTTATTGATCCTTGAAAGTTCTTTTATTTATTGATATTTAACAATTTGAGTACTTTTCTGCGGAAGTCTGTAAACAATATATGCAAGAGAAGTCTTTATATGCTCAGTTTCTATATACAAATGTGCAAATGTTCATTTCACGAGTGTGAAACCAAATTTCTTCATTAAACATTAGAAGACACTTCAAATTATAGTGCATTTCAAGCGAATCACTAATCTGTATTTATTGTTCGACTGTTAGAGAAATTGTAACGGTCTTACTTGCTTAATCCGGTTCACGCAGATAAATCCACAAGGTGATTATTTATCCATTTATCACTATTCACACTGGCAGCCAGGGATTTTTCCGCTGAGATGAAAAGACAACGATATGCATATGCAGGCGCGTCGGAGCCCGGCGAGAGTGAGAGAGAGAAAGCTAAAAACAGGCGCTTACGAGAGAATTTTGGTCGTCCGAGGTGACTTGCAATAATTAGGGGTTAATTACATGAATTGTAATCAATAATATAGACCATGGTCTTGAGACACAGACAGTAGTATTTTTTACTATAAATCGCGCGTACTAACGGGGGTTTTGCTTCTGGGGAGCATCAGAGGGTGCGAGGGCACGAACTCATCGCTTATTCTAATAGTACTGAAGAATGCGCGTCGACTAGACTCTGCCAGGGGAGCAGGTCACAAAACTACCGCTGACCAATCATAGCGGCGAGAAATGTTCGCTACCTTATAAGATAATAAAAAAACCTGCAATTTTATTGGCTCAAAGGGTTGTTGTTGCCGGTTTTACAGGATAAATAGTCCAGCAATAGCATCTATTTTTAGAGTATTATTTTTATGGTAAATAATAGAGATTGAGATATATTAAATTAGAAATAATAAAAATTAAACCTATTATGGGTTATTTCCGCAACAACTCTTATAGACTCTGCTAAAATTGTCCCTAGAATGTTCTTAGTTTTCAAACTTCTATAGGATTTCTAATTATCGATTATAAATTCCTTAAATTAATCTAGTTATTATATTCTAAAGAGTCTATTATTTGAGCTTCATTTTGCACTATTTTGAGTTAAACTAGTAGTAAACTACGAATATTCAAAAGTCAAAACAATTATTTTTGTACGGTAGAGATGTCTCATACTATAGACTCAATACTCCTATAGTAACTATTTTCATCTTTTGTATAATTATCAATTAATTAACACCCAATTGCGAAAAGCGTAAATCAAATTACAAAAATCGTATATAAACACCAACGCCACAATACAACCTCATAGCTTGTGATTATTGAACAAAAATTCCGAAATTGGTAAGTGATTTTTCATACAATATTTTTTTTTCAAATAATTAATGATTTATTTTTAGACTTTTTCCATTTTCTTCATCTCAATTCTACTATTATCGGCTTATTTTAATGCAGCAGAGGCAAATGAAAAACTTCCTCCAGACGCCCAAAGAGGTCATTATGCAAATGGGAACATTGAAAGGGCCAAAAGAGGCATATCGTTTTTGGGACGTAGGAAATATGTACCTTTACCAATTATATTTGGGAAATGATGGAAATTTTTAAATTGCAAAATAAAGCGTACATTAGGTACCTACTTATAAGTATTATTGAGTTTTTCCTAAAAGAAATTTCTTCATTATTAGCTGATAAAATAAACAGATTTATGTTGAAAAATTGGATAAGGTGACTAAATTTTACTTGCAAAAACACTATAAAATTACTAAAAACAAAATATATTTCGCAAACTTCAAAACTATTACATCTGACAAGGAGTAATAACGACGATCTTTTTTCCAGAAGAAAGCAAGTAAGTGTTCCCACCTGGCTCTGGATAAATCGACGCTTGCAGCAATGGTGTTTTTTCAGTTGGTTTCTCTAAAACCGTCTCTAGATTTTCGTTTTTCAAAGAACACTTGGGAAATATTTGCGATAAACGCCTGTGCTCGTTTTTCTCTGTGGAAAACTTCAACATTCTCGATATGCTACCTCTACGGTGAGCTTTGTTGTACACTTGGTCGCCAAAGCACGGCGACCAAGTGTACTCCGGACGATTTTCGAATTGGAATTTGCCCTTGGATAAGTCCATGGACAAGTGATTGAAATCGTTGACTCTATTTGAGGCTATTTGTTCCAACATATCGTGATGTTCGCCGGTGGAATCAGATCCTTGAATGGTTCTATTGTAATTTCTTGCGATTTTAATGTCGTGCTTGCAGAATCTTCGACGAGCCTGGTCTTTGCTTGTACTAGGAGTCACTTCTTTTATCTGAAAAAGAATAATTTTATATCAGATATCAAATTTATTTTGTTTAAGTAGGTACTAAAGTTGGTTTTCTCTAGATAAACAGCTCCATGTAAGATTTAGGGGAGCTGGATGTTGGCTAGAGCTAATGTATGTTTCTAATTGGTTCTATCAAAATGGTTCTTTATATAAAATCCTCCAAAGTTGTGTATTTAAGTTGGAAAGTACTAAACTTTGGTGGTTCAAATTTAGCTGGATAACTATAAAACATACGACATCTAGAATATGCGGAAGAACTCTCCATAGATCTCAGAAAAACAGTTAACAGTAGTGACTGTAGTAATGATCGGAATGGGTATACGGGGGGGAAGTAGGCCACATCAGAGAAACTAGGGTCCTATTTACGTCATGGTTACCACATCATGGGAACCAGGGCCCCATCTCAGTCATAAATAAAGTGTCTTTCGCGACACCAACATCTAGAATGTATGATGAACTGTCCAGAATTTTGTATCTGGATTGGTTCTAGATATAGAAGTGGTGCTACTGCTTTCTATGAACATTTTTAGTCTCTAGATAAGCTGCTACTTAATTGTTGATAAAATCAACTTAGCTCCAGCAATAGCCCATTCTTACCATGAAAACCAAAATCCCAGCAGCATATATGCAAATGATATTGACAAAGGTAAGACACATGCTTATAGCTCCCAACGCTGTCAACTCTACAGCACTATTTTTGGAGTAATAGTTTGTATGGGTTAATGTAGAGTAGCTTGTAGTTTCGTCGTCCTTGATGTAGTAAATTAAACCAAGTGACCATAGAAGACCTTATAAAGATTTCAATTAAATTTATATTTACGAAATTGGAAAGTCTTACAGCATTGACGGCAGGTGGCATAAGGGACGTGGATATGGCCACACCTAGAAGCGAAGCGATATTGTCACTTAGAATTCCTAAAGCTACAGCTGCTCCTGCTAATAAGGCCATAATAGCTCCAACCCAAAGAGAACGGAGTTCACCTCTGAAATGTTTGTTATTGAGATAAAATGCTGGAATAAGTTTAGTATAATACTAAAAGCTGGATTTATATATGGACTCGAGTTTGACTCTTACCCTGAATACATAGCATAAGTAGGCCAATTTGTAGTACCATATCGATCGGTATTGAGACAAATGACAGTACCGAAACAAAATCCCACTATGGTAACAATGCCCAGACCGATCAGTTCATTGTGGACTCCGGTTTTCTGTAAATGCCTGTCTCGGATCACGGATCCGAACGTTCCCGCCATCACGGGACCCTGCAAGGATGCTTTTAAGCTTTGATGAGGGGCTTTAAAAGAAAAAATGCTGGCAAAAAAATCTTTCCATCATCGGCGATATCAGCATGCTCGACAGCATTGTGATGTTGTTGTTTTCGATGAAATCCAAAGCACATAAAGTCCTGGAATACAAAAAGGTTGTATAGAGAGAAACAAAAATGATAGAGTTCATAAAAGACGAGGTACATAAACTGTTTATCAGCATAAAATTGCATGTTATGTTTTCACAAGAAAGCCATTGGACTTGCATGCTCTACTTATTCCCGAATATTTGTATCAATTACGTAAAGCGTCTGTTTACGATATGACTCATGGTTTCTATATAACCTCGACAATGGGATGGATTTTTAATTAGTACTCTCTGGTCAATAACATATATATTGATAGCTGATAACAGAAAATTCTTTGATCCCCATTATCGTATATAGACGGTAAATATTTTTAATTTTTCTAAAATTCGATATTTTATGTCAGTTGCTTAAGCAACCTATTGAAGAGGTAATGCTCAGCATTTTGGAACACAGATTTGAAAAAATGCCACAAAATGGAGTAGAAGGACTTTTTTTTGGTGGAAAATATTTCAGAGGTTGGATTAAAAAGTGAATAGAAAAAAGATTGAAATATGTAGGTAGGTATAAGAAAAAATATATAAAAATTTCCTCCATTCAAACAAAAGGCATTGGGCTCTGTAGCTTCAAGGATTTCGAAGCTATTAAGTAAATAATTGTGAAGGATTCAATTGGTTTTATTTTAAGCCTAATTACGTTGAAATCAGAGTGAAATTAACAAAGTTGTGAGGCAAAATGTGTATCAGTGTCATTGTAGATGTTATGTTTAAATTACGTTAGGCACTGATTTCTTCTAGAAAAATTATCTAGCGTCAGCGAATCAAGAGCCGCTTATAGTCCAAATTTCGATTGTTACCGGCTCTTGGGATTCATTGAGAAATCTCTAGAAAGCAATTCAAGAGCCGAGAATAGTTCAAATCGTGATCATCATTGGCTCTTGATCTACAAACAATATAATTTTTCTAGTGGCAATCATGACATACATACTTATAGTCCACAAATATGATTTTTCACAGAATCTTGATTCGCCAGAAGTAATTTATTATCAAGATTTGGACTACTGATTATAACAGATTTCTCCTGGAAAAATTATTCAGCAAATCAAGAGTCGCCTAGGTTTAGTACAAATTTTGATAGTCAGGTACCGGCTCGGCTCTTGAATTCATTGAGAAATTTCTAGAAAGTAATTCAAGGGCCGAGTATAGTTCAAATTGTGATTATCAACTCAACTCAACTCAAACATCTTTATTTCAAAATTCCTTAGTTCACATTACAGGCAGGGGTAGGATAGGCCCCCCTCAAACTATATAATATGTATAACATTAACTTAAAACTAGGACAGGACTTCTTAAGACTAATTGCACGTTGTGCTCACACGCTCGCCTAACGAGCTGTGGGCGCTTTAGCCAGGTCGATGTTATTGACCGCAAACCCCTGTTCCTATTCTTTTTTTTCAACTCTCCACGACGCTCTCCAATTACCCTTTAACGTTAATTATTTGACCCTGAGGTCGCTGGTGAATACCACGGATGGCGCGCACTAAGTCATTGCACTGGCCTCTGGCCTAGAATAAGGGTGGAATGCCCAGAGTCGAAGTTGCAGCACTCGTTTTGTGGGGGAAAAGCTTTGGAAAACCCCACTTTTCATTAATTTTAGACTTAAATAAAAACAAAAATGTTGTGCCCTTGGGCGATCGGGTTTACTGGACGCGTCCTCACTAGCAATTGTGAGCTTCGGGTATGTGCGCGTGAGCGCAGGTACGGATTGAATGGGTTCGACCGAGCACTCTGACCAATCCTGAGACCTAATGAGTCTTTAGGTAGTGGTTTTGCATTGTGATAAGCCTAGTACTCATAACTGCGAAATTTGCATTTTTTTGACATTGCTTCGACAATTTGACGTTTGATACACGCATAAACAAAGCCCCCTATAGTAATAAGCCATGAAGTAAAAATGGAAACACCGCATTTGTATTCTTGAGTGGGTCTGCCGGTCTGCCTTTGAAAGCAGCTTTTTTAGGTTAGATGATTGATTTGATTTTATATTTGTTCAAAAATATGATATTATTGTAATTTGTTTCGAGATTTGTTTGGGAAAAAGAATGAACTGGATAAATAAAACACCAACACATAAGTACTTATAACTACTCATTTAAGAGACATTTTGGAGTTTGGACTCAATATTTTCCTTGCCTAAATTTTCAAAATTGGTAATTGAATTGAATAGTTCGGCAATTTTCCTTGTTTCAAAATTTCCTGTAATTCTTGTCTTCTGTCTTCTGGGGATCTTTTCGTTTAGTCACTGAATGTCTTGTTAGATAGGTATTCTGGTTGATTTTCAAATATAATATGAGGAATTGGGAATTGCCCCCTTCATTAGTTTAGGTTGCATCAGAGGGTGCTCACACCAAATTCCTTCTTTGTTTTTGTAATGCCACTCTTTGCATTTCTGTAGTATCAAAATCTTTACAGCACACAACTGAACTCTTTGTAATTTGAAAGTTTTCTTTATGAATGGCTGGTAACCATAATTTGCAAAGTTCACTTGTAACCTCGAACACAGCATAATCGGGGCATCTAAAATAAATAAAAAATTTGCATAATGTAATATTTTGATATAAAAATGATGAATTTCTTACCTACCTTTACTAAAGACAAAAACAAAGTGTTCGGCGGCGCCCAGTGGGAACAATTTGAGTACCTAAACAAACCAAAAGATGATTAAGGTAGCGTGCACAGGGCACAATTATTGATCTTTTGAACTATTACAGATGAATCAAAGGCACTATAATAATAACAAATAATAGTAGATTATACCACGAATCAATAATGATAGCTATTATTCCCGAGGAATATTTACGAACTGAGCCGCGTTAGCGGCGAGGGAGTAACATTCCGAGGGAATAATAGCCATTATTGCGAGTAGTATACTCTACTTTATTCACGACAAATTAATTTATTTGAAATTTTCTTTCCAAAAACGCACTTTGTTCATCCATCTCAATACAAATACACCAGCACCACGCGAAATTTTGTGATTGGTGTGCAAGCGGGAATAATGACCATTAATCCCTGCGGGAATAATGTATGGCATTATACTGCCAAAATCACATATGTAATACTTACAATATACACTGTGGGCCGAAATAAAGGAGTACATTTTTTAGTTGAAAATATTTTTTTTGGTTTTTGGGCGATTTAATTTCTTTTTGCAGGGCTTAATAACCTAACATGTCCTCAACGTGACTGTAAACTTGAAAGCAAAAATAATGTACAGGGTCGGACTTATAATAGTTATTTATGTATCAAGGGTACTAAGTAGATGATTATGCCCTGAGGGCGACAGTCTTACAAAGCCGAGGGCCTCTGGCCCGAGGGTTCGTAAGTCGCCCGAGGGTATTTATATCTATTAGTACCCGTGGTGCATACAAACTTTTATGTCATACCAGTTGGTTGTGAATAATGAATACCTGGGAAAAAAGTGTCACTTCGCAAATTGTCATCAGTGTGCAGAATCATCATTTTTTGACAAAAATAATATGTTTATAAGCGTAAATTTATATTTTGTTATTAAAGAATAAGTTAATTGAAAACTGTTTTTTGCGTCTTTATGCCCGCGCGGGCCATAATGTGTACTTTATGCCCGTACGGGCATAAAGTAATGAATTATGTAGATGGTATCTAAGGTATAAAAACACAATAATGTATTGGTATGACATAAAAAAATGTATATAACAGTGCATTTGAACTCGTTGCAAATGAAAACTGTCTTAGTTAAAATTGTACTAATATGCTTTTCCGGTAGATAAACTATCCAGAACACTTCAGTAAAAAGGAAATTTTCCGAAATTACCGGATTCGCGAAATATAATTTTTTTATTAAATAACATTTTAACTAATAGGTAACACATTTATGAAAACAGTTTAGTAATTTTAAAACTTAGAGTAAAATATTATGAATGTGGCCACCATTATTGTTTACCACTTCTTTTATGTCAATTTTACTTAGTAGGCCATGACTGCTCAGGTTGCCATGGAATTTGTTTGACATTTACAGCTAAATAAGTAAATTAGTCAGTTCATAATGCCACTTTTAAACAAAGAGGACAGAATATTAATGAAATATTACCGTGAAAAATATAATTATGGTACAAGAAAAATTGTAAATGAATGTCCTGAGACAAATTGGCATATTGGAACGATAGGAAAGTTCTTAAGACATCTAAAGGGCCCCATACACTACGATGAAACACGACGGCTTTCACCGACACGATGAAACACGTCGTTCTAAAACCGAAGTGTGAAAGGGCCCCATACACTACGGTGAAACACGACGGTTTTCACCGCCGCGAGGAAACACGTCGTGCCAAAACCGAAGTGTGTGGTAGAAAACCGTCTTGTGTTTCTACCAAACACTTCGGTTTTGGCACGACATGTTACCTCGCGGCGGTGAAAACCGTCGTGTTTCACCGTAGTGTATGGGGCCCTTAAAATAGAAAAACACGACGGTTTTCTACAGGGCCCCACAGACTACGATAAAACACGATGGTTTTCATCGCCACGATGAAACACGTCGTTCCAAAACCGAAGTGTGTGGTAGAAAACCGTCGTGTTTCATTGTCGGTTTAAAATTCAGTCCGAGCTTGATTTTTGGCACGACGGTTCAACATTTCGTACACACGAACGGTTTTCTACCACACACTTCGGTTTTGGAACGACGTTTTTTATCGTGGCGGTGAAAACCGTCGTGTTTCATCGTAGTGTATGGGGGCTTGTAGCAAACCGTCGTTTTTTTCTATTACATACTTCGGTTTTAGAACGACGTGTTTCATCGTGGCGGTGAAAATCGTCGTGTTTCATCGTAGTGTATGGGGCCCTTAAGGGAAACCGATGGGTCTATTGAACATTAACGTGGAAGAGGAAGGAAGCGAAGCTCGAGAACTGAAGAAAATATTGGTAGAGTAAGGGTTGTTTTAGGAAATTTGCAACCTGGCCAATCTGTTGGAACAAGGAAAATCGCAAAAATAACTAGGATTCCCCGTACGTCAGTTCGAAGAATCATTAAAGAAGACTGCCATCTTAAAATATTTAAAAAAGTTTACTGTCAAAGACTTACGGCCAATGTAAGAGAAAAACGATTGGAAAGATGTAATTTGCTACTACGAAGATTCCGCTCTCGCGAAGACATTAGAAAAATATGGTTTTCAAATGAAAAAATGTTTTATTTACGGCCAACTAAAAATACCCAAAATAATAGGGTATATTTTGACGTACAATATAAGAGAGAAATTCCTTTAGAGCATCTTTTGATTGAAAAAAGTTGTAATGGTCTCTGTTGCAGTATCCATGTTGGGAAAATCTCGTCTGATTTTTGTTGATGCTGGGGTAAAACTCAATTCAGAAACGTATCAAGAACAAATCTCGCAGCACCTATTACCAGAAATTGAAGATGTTTGTTACGATTACACTTTCCAACAGGATAGTGCTCCCTCGCACACTTCCCATAGTACAAGGATGTTTTTGAATGAAAATTGCCCGGATTATATTGAGCCAGAAATGTGGCCACCTAACAGCCCAGAATTAAATCCGGTTGATTATTCAATTTGGGGAATTTTCGAACAAAATTTGTATGACGGACAATAATTTGAAACAATCGAGCAGCTGAAAGAAAGAATCGAGGGGGATTTCAGTAGTGGAACTGTGTACACTAAATTAGTACTTCTGACAAAAATTACCACAAATTACCAATAATTTCCTCTAAATTACCACTTTTTTTCTCTATTACCTTTCATTGCCTCAGGAATTACCACTCAATGCCACTCAAATTACCACTTATTACCACTAATTTCCTTTAAATACCACTAATTACCACTCTCATTACCACTAATTGCCACTGAAATTAGCACTAAATACCACAAATCTATTTTAATTTTCAAGTATACCTGATATTTAGAACTCAATAACATGTTGCTAAGTAGGTATATAATAATAACACGATGTAAATTTTTATACGTCTTTAGGGTATTGAATAATATAATTGTGTACCTACATTAAAAAGGGGGTGTGACCCTAAAAAACGACTTAGCTACCTAAATCAAGAAAAAAATTCTAAGATCTCTCGTGAAAACCGCAGTCCTATATTCGAAATAGTCTCCGAGAAAATTCCTTATGAAGATGCAGGAGCTTGTGATGTCACAACCGCCGAAATCGGAGTCTTCTGTTCGTTTAGTCGTCAGTGAAACTGAACCGTACCCTATACTTTGAGTGGTTTCAATTCGCCCTAGGAGATAATTGTCTTTTTTTTTGGGAAATTTTTACACGTGCTAATACTATCCCTGATAATCCAGTGTGACGTCACAAACACCTATTTGTAACTTTAAACCGCCCTAACTCGAAAACGGACCATCGTAGCAAAATGCGGTTGTTTCAATATTTATTCTTAGATTTCTTTTGTACTAAAACTTTCATTTTTGGGTCACACCCCCTTTAAGCTGCGTAGGTATTATTGGGGGTATTATTTTAGCGACCTTGCTTCTTCTAAAATATGTAATAATTGGTTAGTGGAGAAAACTTTCTAAATATTCTACTTATTACCTTATATTTCGAAACCTATAACAAAGTGGCGACAAGAAAAGAAAAATAATATCAAAGTTCGAAAAAAAAAACAGATGTCAAATTTTTAACATAACGCTTCCTAGATAAATAACTACCTAATTAATGATTGTCGTTGTCATTAATAATTGTCATTTCAAACCATGAATTCATTTTAATGAATCTTGACATTTTTTCAGGTTATAATATCATTTTTCGGAGATAATACCGCATAATATCACGAGAGCATCAAAATTACGGATAATTTTTCACGATTCTAGAAAGCGTTATGTCAAAAATTTGACATCTGGTTTTTTTCAAAAATGTCCCAATGAAACCTATTGAGATTTTTGAGATTATAAAGCAAAATGAGCTCTATCCAATCAATGAAAAAAAAGATGGCGTTCCTATTTAAAAAAAAAAATCAATGATGTCATATATTTGAGAGGAATTTTTTTTTCCTATATCTCTGTGTAACTTTTCCCTACACGTCTTCCTATACCTATTTCCAAAATTTCATCAAATTCCATCGAGCCGTTTTCTCAGAAAAATGCCAACACACATACATACACACACACAGACGGAAATGTGCCACCTTGCCAAAAAGGCTTAAAATGATCCAAAACGTCAAGATTTAATGAAATTTTGACATGTTCAAAATCGAGCTATCACCATAGCTTCCTATCTAGGAAGCTAATTAGAATAAGTGCATACAAAAAAAAACTTTAGTCGTCATTACTTTCTCTAAAAAACACTTTTTTCTCCAAACGTCAAAAAAACGTCACTTTGTTAACGCCTGTCAAGATGTCAGAAATTTAATTTCTATGCTGCTAGACAAATCCAGCGGGTTAACACCTGTCGAGGTGGTAGAAATTTAATTTCTATGCTGCTAGGCAACCGCAGCGGCAGTAGAAGTACTTTTAGTGCCGCTGGAGCGGCAGCAAAAGTATTTTTAGTGCCGCTCGTACTTTTACTGCCGCTCAACCATTCAGTTACCCCCGAGCTCACCCCATTCGTTTGGAGAAAAAATAGCGTGTTGCATACGGATTAGAAGCACTTTTTTGTGCTTCAGCAGTATTGCAAGCCTCACTACGTTCGGCTCGCAAACCTACTGCTTCAGCACAAAAAAGTAAAGCTTCTACTCCTAATACAACAATATACTATTTCATTCTTATATTTAAATCAAATCCATGAAATAGAATATTGTTGTATTAGGAGTAGAAGCTTTACTTTTTTGACCTGAAGCAGTAGGTTTGCGAGCCGAACGTAGTGAGGCTTGCAATACTGCTGAAGCACAAAAAAGTGCTTCTAATCCGTATGCAACACGCTATTTTTTCTCCAAACGAATGGGGTAAGCTCCAGGGCAAGTGAATGGTTGAGCGGCAGTAAAAGTACGAACGGCACTAAAAGTACTTTTGCTGCCGCTAGGGTTGCCAAGCAGCATAGAAATTAAATTTCTACCACCTCGACAGGTGTTAACCCGCTGGATTTGCCTAGCAGCATAGAAATCAAACTTCTGACATCTTGACAGGAGTTAACAAAGTGACGTTTTTCTGACGTTTGGAGAAAAAAACTGTTTTGCAATGAAAAAAATTAATAAGTAGACTTCCTAGACAAATAACTACCTAATTATGATTGTCATTGTCATTAATTGTCATTTCAAACCATATGAATTCATTTTAATAAATCTTGATATTTTTTCAGGTTTTAATATCATTTTTTTTCAATTTTTCAATTTCAAAAATGTCTCAATGAAATCTATTGAGATTTTTGTTTTTTTTTTTTTTGTATTATATAAAGCAAAATGAGCGCTAACCAATCAATGAAAATGGAGAGGATTATTTTTTTTCCAATATCTCTGTGTAACTTTTCCCTACACGTCTTTTTATACCTATTTCCAAAATTTCATCAAATTCGATCGAGCCGTTTTCTCAGAAAAATGCCAACACACATACATACATACATACATACATACATACATACATACATACATACATACATACATACATACATACATACATACATACATACATACATAAATGGAAGATATTTTCTGGGGTATCAGTCAGATTCTAACAATTTATTTAAAAAGTATGCCAAATTTTCTTGTAAATGATATTTTTTCAATTTAAAACACATAGAAGTAAGTAAGCCTTCCTTTTAATATTTATTTGTATAAATATTATTTTTTTTATATAGTCCTGAAGAAGAAAATAAAATTTTTCGAAAGCTCGGCGTAGCTAAAAAGTTTTAAGACTTTTATTTAGACCCAGACTGATACCCCAGAAAATATCTTCCATTTATAAGTTGCCAGTCACGAATACCTACACTCTTTTCATACATACATACATACATACACACAGACGGAAATGTGCCACCTTGCCAAAAAGGCTTAAAATGATCCAAAAGGTCAAGATCTAATGAAATTTTGACATGGTCAAAATCGGGCTATCACCATAGCTTCCTAGATGAAGCTAAAAATAGTTTATCTCACTTGCACCATGAGTTAAACAGAGGTTTAAATTTTAACAAAGGTTTTTTTTTCGTAACTGACTTGCACCGCAAGTTAATCCTTGTTTAAGTAGGTACCTCTAAACTGCTGTTAAAATAAACCCCCAATTTCGGTAGTTTAAAATCACATTTTCGGGTCTATAGTGCCGTCAAAATAAAAACGGCATTTATAGGACAGGGTGTCCCACGATGTCAGGTAATAACTTCGGACCGCGTCATCCAATATAATTGAAATTTTGAGGATCTGGGTAACTTTTTGTGCCGCTTCTACCATTTTCGTCCAATTTCACCAGTTTCGCTTCAATTTCGATCAAGTGACGTCATATTTCGAATCCTAAATGTAACTAATGGTGTATTATGGCCTTTTTCGTTAGAAAATTAGATTAAAAAATCGGCAATGCCATATTTGTTAAGGTTTTGTTAAAGAAAATGATAAAAAATTATACAATGGAACATATGATGATGCGTTCCAAAGTTATCGTTTAGGACAAACCTCGTGGGATACCCTGTATATACAGGGTGTATATTTTAAGTGATACCACTATTGCTATATCCGAAACGGTAAAAGCTACAAGGTCGGTTAAATTAGAAAAAAGTTGCCTTTTTTGATGCCCATTTAAGATTCGTTTACATTGTTGCCAAATTTCTTTTAGTTTCTGAAATACAGGTTCATAACTAGGTCCGAATTAAGGTAAAATTTTGGTAAAAATCACTGATGATCACTTTTTAGATCAGAAACGTCGACCAATAATACTTAAGATGTATGTCGTTGAAAAGGGAATAAAGAGTGCTTTCTTAAAGTGTCATAAAAAATCCAGGTCCGTATTTAAAAAAATGAAGTTGATGATGGTAGTTTAACCACGAAATGTCGGAATCGAAATTTGAAGATGCCATGTTGTAGAGCGAAAAACATTATAAAAATTTCAAATTTAAATTATGTCCCGAAAATAAATAGTTTTCGAAATATTTGATAGAATATTTTTACGTGTTTCTTAGAAATCACCCTGTATTTCATAAACTAAAAGGAATTTGGCAACACTGTAAGTGAGTCTTGAATGGGCATCAAAAAAGGCAACTTTTTTCTAATTTAACCGACCTTGTAGCTTTCACCGTTTCGGATATAGCAATAGTGGTATCACTTAAAATATACACCCTGTATATATTTTTTTTTTGGGAAAGATTCCATCAAACAGAAACGTTTAAGCTATTAATGCGCAAAATGCATATTTTCCATCAGAAAATTTCAATCAAAATTGAACACCTTTCAAAATGAAACTACGAAAATTCCCTACCAATTTGAGACCAAATAAATTGGTTGATATAATCCATAAGAAAGGGAGACTGCATTACTCCTAACCTCCTTAAATACCTATTATTGCTTGAAAAATGACCAATAACCTTCAACGTGGTTAATAAGAACACGAGTACAAACTCCAAGTTATGGGATCTTGAAATTTAAATTATTTTTTAGTCTCCGATTGCTCGCTCCGCTCGCCAAATCTCAAAGAGAAGATCCTTGGGAATGTAAATCCACCAAAAACGTAAACGATTGGAACCGAGTTCGGAATCAAGTTCAACAGCGACTTCAGAACATTTGGACTCTATTTTGGATTCCATCTAGAAGACGACAATATGAAAAAATACGAAATTTTACACGCCTTTGCAGTCAAAATTAATACATACACCTCAAAAATCTGTAAAGCTCCTCACAAATATTTGCGTATTTGGCTCGGTATTTGGCATTCATCTAGGATAGGTGAAAATCTAGAAAATTGAAACTAGAGAAACAGAGTGACGAGAACACATAAACACATATTTGTAGCTATTTGCCGAATGTGTGATGGAGGCTCAATATAACAAGAATGCATTCTCTCTACTTTTTCTTTTAGATTTAGAAACGCTGAAACACAAAACTGGACCTTAAATGAAACGAGGCCTTGAAAGTTTCAAAATGAGTAGTAAAAACGAGGCTCATAGATGATGTCGAACCAAGTGTTGAACTATTGCAAGGTTGCCACTTCTCATGTAATGAAACCTTAAATGAAACATTCCTTAGAAAATAAAAGTTGATATTTCTAACTGACTAATAGGGACTCAGAAGAATATTTTACTTAAAGCTTAGTTGAATAGTTTAGTTGAAGCTCTGTTACTTCTAAATTAAAGCAAATTCAAAGGCATATCATAACTTTATCACTACAGAACTTCGAGTTATTACCACAAAATTTCCTTAAATTGCCCCAAAAATTTCCTTAAATTGCCTTAAATTACCAAAAATTTTCCCGAATTACCACTATATTTCCACTAATTACCACTATATTTTCCCTAATTTCCAGTCATTACCACTATCGTGTACACTAAATTACCACAATGAAATCCCCCTCGGAAAGAATACAGTTTATTTGGAACAATTTAGAACAGGGTGCAATAAATGGGGCTATCAATTTATGGCGCAAGAAGTGGTAAACAATAATGGTGGCCACATTCATAATATTTTACTCTAAGTTTTAAAATTACTAAACTGTTTTCATAAATGTGTTACCTATTAGTTAAAATGTTATTTAATAAAAAAAATCATATTTCGCGAATCCGGTAATTTCGGAAAATTTCCTTTTTACTGAAGTGTTCTGGATAGTTTATCTACCGAAAAAGCATATTAGTATAATTTTAGCTAAGACAGTTTTCATTTGCAACGAGCTCAAATGCACTGTTATATAAATTTTTTTATAAGTCCGACCCTGTACATTATTTTTGCTTTCAAGTTTACAGTCATGTTGAGGACATGTTAAGACTTTGATGTTAGGTTATTAGCTCTGCAAAAAGAAATTGAATCGCACAAAAATCAAAAAAAATATTTTCAATTAAAAAATGTACTCCTTTATTTCGGCCCACAGTGTATGTCAGTCGTAAATAAATAAAATAAATATAATAAACACATTCAAAACCTAACCTCAATCGAAAACAGGACCCACACGAAATGTTGCCAGATTTCTTACTTCATGGCTTATTACTGTAGGGGGCTTTGGTATAAAACATCAAATTGTCAACGCAATGTCAAAAAAAATGCGAATTTCGCAGTTATGAGTACTAGGCTTTAATCTTTCATTCTGTTAGATCCGAATTTGTCATTTCTCCTTTTTGTTTACTATCTATTGTCAGTTTCTCTAAGTTGAAAAGTAAAAAAGTCCCGATTAACAATTTTGTTCGGAGGTTGATTCAAGAATGATCTCAGAGGAAAAAGCTGTAAAATAAAATATAATACGGAAACGTAACAACTATGCTGAGTAAGCGTGGTAGCTTCGCTGCAGGTCAGTAGCGCGACAGTAGCAGCAAAGCAGTGGCGTAACATAACACAGGACGTTGTGCTTCTATTAACCATTAATCATCTGGATACGATGTTATGAAGTCTACCAGAACAATAAGAGCTACAATTTCTGAACCTGAAGTTCTAAGAAGAAAGAATGATAATGTTCGAACATAGGGAGTGATTGTTCTCCTACAACTGTAAATTGCCTCATCAAAATGTTGATGCTTCAATAAGCGAAATTGAACAAAATACAATTTAATTACGTAAACCATTTCAAATAATGGCGCAATAGGTATCGAGGTAAAGCCACATGCATGCCACATGTTTCGTTTTCGAAACACGTGTACCTGAACGTCTAAAAAACAAATCCCTGTAACTGATAGGCGTCGGTTTGACGTCAAGACGCTCGTTTTTCCACAAAGCGAATTCTGTTTGCGTTACGGAATGCTTTGTTGTTTTTTGTTAAATTTCAATTGCTAATAAATTGAAATTACTGAAAGAGGAATATTGTTTTTAGGCCCAAAGAATCTATTTGTACATGAATACCTACCAGCTACCTAATAATTGAAAACTTCATTTTATAAAACTTGGATTTATCATTATTTTTTGGTACTTAATACCTACTTTATCTAAATAATGCGTAAACTGGAGCTTTAAATATTAGTTTTATGTGTGTTCAAGATTATAATAACGAAAATGTTTGATTTTAGATATGAATAAGTATGACGGGTGCGTGATTTTTCTATCTGTAATTTTAATTCTTGCTTGGAATCATAACTTTTTACACACTGATGTTGAACTATTGAACCGTTCCCTTATCTCCTAAGCTAATTCAAAAATTCTTTTTTCTAACTTTATATTATTTCATAAATAGAAATGATCCGTCCTAAAAAAGTTCAAGGATAAAATATATAATAATTTGCATAGTGACTAAATAAATAGTGATAAAAAGTATCATTTGTACAAATTCTTGTTTGGTTCCAGAGTGACTAAGATTTATCTTCAACGAGAACGTAATGATTTTTTTACAGGCTCAATTTGTTGATATTGATGATTAGGTAATTTTTGTGATAGGGTGATGAATTAATTCTGTAGAAAGGAAACTAGTCCATTGGCTCAGGTGGAAAACCAAATTTTCAATGTAGAGGTTTGATTTCCTCAAAATTGCTTGGATTAGCGAGCCTAGCTGATCATTTTCAATATTCAATTTTTGATTATTCCCGGCTCTTGATTCCATTCAAGAGTTGGGAATACTTAATCACTTCAATCATTAATTCTTGAATGTATATCAACTCCTTTAGAATGTTGCTACTTTAAATTTGCTATTTTCTTCTTGATTGTTTTGTCAATAGAAGGCCTCAAAATTATATCTGTCAATGTTCAATTTTTGATTGTTTCCGAATTCCCAAATCTTAATTCCAACCAAGAACCAGGAATAATTACTCAATTATTTAATTTTTCAATGTTACAATTCTTGTAGAATTGTTACTATAAATGCAAATGTTTCAATTTTGTCACCTCGATAATTTGTACCTTGGGTAATTCGAAACGAGATAAAGCTTTCAAGTTTTGTAACCTTTGTAATCCCTTACTACAAAAACATTCCAGCATCTACACCTCAACCAAAAAGTGCATATCCAACACTGTTTAAAAACAATTCCCAAAGCAATAAAAAAATAAATAAATAAATAAATAAAACACTGTTTTATCAACAAACCAGATAATAACATTTGTTTATTTTTTTCAAGCGAAACGATCGTGTATCAGTGCCAACAAAACACTCACCGTAGAATCATGTCGGGCGTAGTTCTCATCATTTCGATTCCTAGCGAAGAGCACGAAAAATGTCTATTGAAAAAAATCAGGAAGAAAACGGCACCGGATCTGATATCGCCAGGAATCAAAAGTGATCAGTTCGTGTTCGATTTCGATAAGGAGTTCGGAGTTAACACCAGCCATGAGGAACAAGAATTTCAATCAATGGAAAAGGTTTGTTTTGTGTTTGTGTTTGCGTTTGTTCACTTCTTTAATAATCTATTAAAAAACTTCAAGATAGTCAAATCAACGATCAAAGAAATGGAAATCGTTGATGTAACGTGGCGAAAAACGGAAGACAGCCACCACTATCAGATTATATTTCCCATTGTTTGTGGTGATAAGTGCGAGGAAATTTTGGACATTCTAAAAGAAAACGATATTGGTAATAAGCTCAATTCGAAAATTAGTGTTATGCCTTGCACGATACACTATCAGGGCAATGAAGTGAACGAAAACGAAGAGACCATTGATGATGATTATTTCTTAAACGATAAGTGAGCAAATTTTTTGGCCTTTCGGCAGTTACCTATAGTCTTTTTTTGTTTTTGTAGGAAAAGTAGTGGCTGGAATCTTTTTCTTTCGTCAGTAAGAGCTCGTTTGACGGTGGCTCAAGTAGTAGAAAACGTTAAGACTAAAGCTGCAATGACTTTTGACTTCTTGATGATGCTACTGATTTCATCGTGAGTATTAATAAAGAGTTTGTTGTTGGATTGAAAATTGATTTGGGAACTTGCAAAAAAAAAATCCATTTATTGGTTATTTCAAAGAAACTGAATAAGGAAGTTGATGCAAATTTTTGTTGAGGATTTTTTCCTGCTGAATTTCAAGTGTTTTACAGATTTTTTTCAAAATTGTAAAATCTTGTTGGCGAGAGGATCGGTTGTGACTTTTTCTTCAAAACTATGGATATCCTGGCAATCCAAAAAATTATTCACAAAATGAATAAATTTATCCCTTATAAACGATGTTTTTAGGAAATTCGAGGACAGCAAAATTGTCAAATTTGATTCAAATTATTGGTCAGAAATAATCACATTTGGACGTTAAGTATATGTATGTCAAGATTGCCACTAGAAAAATTACCTTATAGATCAAGAGCTATTAATAATCACAATTTGAACTAATCTCGGTTCTAGAATTGCTTTCTAGAAATTTCTCAATAGATCTCAAGAGACGGTAACAATCATAATTTGAATTATATGCGGTTCATGATTCGCTGTATTATTTTTCTAGGAGGAATCGATATCCGTTGACAATTAAAATTATCATAAGTAGTCCAAATCTTGATGATAAATTACTCTGATAAATCAAGTTTCTGTGAAAAACCACATTTGGACTATAAGTATTCGTCATGATTCCAACTAGAAAAATAACCTTGCAGATCAAGAGCCATTATTAATCACAATTCTCGGCTTTTGAATTAGGTACTTTCTAGAAATTTCTCAATGAATTCAAGAATCGGTAACAATAAAAATTTGGACTATCACCATCTCTTGATTCGCTGTATAATTTCTCTAGGATTAATCGCGCAGTATTTGTTGATAAATGAAATTATAATCAGTAATCCAAATCTTGATGATAAATTACTCTGGCGAATCAATATTCTGTGAAAAACCACATTTGGACTATAGTTTGTATGTCATGATTGCCACTAGAAAAATTACCTTGTAGATCGAGAGCCATTGATATTCACAATTTGAACTAATTTCGATTCTTGAATGACTTTCTAGAAATTTCTCAATAAATTCAAGAGCCGGTAACAATAAAAATTTGGACTATCGTCGGCTCTTGATTCGCTCTATTATTTTTCTATAAAGAATCGATATTCATTGACAATCAAAATTATCATAAGTAGTCCAAATCTTGATGATAAATTACTCTGACAAATCAAGATTCTGTGAAAAACCACATTTGGACTATAAGTATGTGTCATGATTCCAACTAGAAAAATTACCTTGTAGATCAAGAGAGGTCTATAAACCTAGCAGTTCCAAGGTGGAAAAAAACTTCGGGAACTATATAATAATTAGGTGCTTTTTAGGTGCTAATTAGGGCCTCTAATTAAAAATTAGATGCTCATTTAGTTTTTGAGAAAATCAAAAAAAACTAAGGGACTGCTAGGTTTATAAAAGCTAGTAGTCCCCTATAGTCAAAAACTACCTACCTTATGATTTAGATTTTGGAAAACTTTGAAAGGTCATAACTTTTTTTCTATTATAGATAGAAAGCTGAAACTTTCACTGAATTTTATCCCAATCAAGGGACTACAATCCCTGAAAATTTCAGCTCCTTTGCACTTATAGTTCCTGAGATAAAATCGTGTTAAGCAATTTGGGGTGATTTATCAATTTTTCAATTTTTCTGAGTGCCTTTTTTCATAGATTTCGGCTTCAAATCTGAGAATAATTTAGTGTATGGAGTTTGAGGTATGTTGATTGACCATTAGGATACAAAATCTTGTCAAAAAAAAATTTGAAATTTCATCGTTTTAGTAACCTTATGATTTCTGAAAACTTTGAAAAATCATAACTTTTTTTCTATTATAGCTAGAAAGTTGAAGCTTTCAACCAGAATCCCTGAAAATTTCAGCTCATTTGCACTTATAGTTCCTGAGGTTAAATCGTGTTAAGCAATTTGGGGTGATTTATTAATTTTTCAATTTTTCTGAGTGCCTTTTTTCATAGACTTCGGCTTCAAATCTGAGAATAATTTAGTGTATGGAGTTTGGGGTATGTTGATTGACCATTAGGATACAAAATCTCGACCTTATAATTTAGATTTTGGAAAACTTTGAAAGGTCATAACCGAGGTCATAACTTTTTTTCTATTATAGATAGAAAGCTGAAACTTTTACTGAATTTTATCCCAATCAAGGGACTACAATCCCTGAAAATTTCAGCTCCTTTGCACTTCTATTTCCTGAGATAAAATCGTGTTAAGCAATTTGGGGTGATTTATCAATTTTTCAATTTTTCTGAGTGCCTTTTTTCATAGATTTCGGCTTCAAATCAGAATAATTTAGTCGAGAATTTAGTATATAGAGTTTGGGGTATGTTGATTGACCATTAGGAAACAAAATCTCGACCTTATATGATTTAGATTTTGGAAAACTTTGAAAGGTCATAACTTTTTTCTATTATAGATAGAAAGTTGAAACTTTCACTGAATTTTATCCCATTCAATCCCTGAAAATACATCCCTGAAAATTTCAGCTCATTTGCACTTATAGTTCCTGAGATAAAATCGTGGTAAGTAATTTGGGGTGATTTGTCAATTTTTCAATTTTTCTGAGTGCCTTTTTTCATAGATTTCGGCTTCAAATCTGAGAATAATTTAGTGTATGGAGTTTGAGGTATGTTGATTGACCATTAGGATACAAAATCTTGTCAAAAAAAAATTTGAAATTTCATCGTTTTAGTAACCTTATGATTTCTGAAAACTTTGAAAAATCATAACTTTTTTTCTATTATAGCTAGAAAGTTGAAGCTTTCAACCAGAATCCCTGAAAATTTCAGCTCATTTGCACTTATAGTTCCTGAGATAAAATCGTGTTAAGTAATTTGGGGTGATTTGTCAATTTTTCAATTTTTCTGAGTGCCTTTTTCTCGGCCTTTTTTCATAGATTTTGGCTGAGGGGGTAACAACTGGTGGCAATAATACATGTACAAATTTTATTGCATTACAAAGCATTACGTGCGCATAACGATGCATCACTATAACTGCGGAATTACTGGCATTAAGGTGGTATAGCTTTGGCACCATGAGACATTACTGGGTATAACCAGGGAATATGCTGGCATTACCAGGCATTACTTACGAATATCCCGGAATTACGCTTGCATTCAATTGAGTTACGGTTGATTTTAACCCTCGAATCTTCACTGAGAGATCATATTCATATTAAAACAATACCAATCCCAATATTAAAAATATCTTTGGGTAAGTTTGTGTACCTATAAAAGGAAAATAATTGGTGAAACAAATAAGTTACCGTAAAATATGTATTTGTTTTAAATGAGACACCCTATATTATAGGTCTGTTCTAACTGAAACCACAAACCAATCGGAGCGAATTTCATTGGTAGAAAAAAGTTAGAAAGCTTGTGTGTTATTAGCGATTTGCACAGAGAAAACGAGTTCCATTTTCCAGTTTCCTGTTCTAGCTTGACTATACTTGAGAGCTACTCAAAGGTTGTTATAATGGTGGTACCAAATTTGGTATCCATACTACCATCATCGAGACCACCATGGGTACCACCATTATCAGATAGCTATTGAAATGTTAAGATAGAATATTTTTTTGCGTACAATCCAAAAATAACATAATCAGTCATATAAATAAAGTATAGCAAAAATGCTTTCACTCTACCTCCATATCTTTTTGCTGCATTAAAGCTGAATATGTTTATCTCAAAAAACTTGAGTAAAAGCATTTGCTCATGTTTTATTCATATGAGCCAATATATAGGGTTTCCCATTTAAAACAAATACCTAAATATTCTACTGCAACTTTTTTTGGCTCACACTGTGTATGTAAAGTTATCTATATTTTATTTTATAGCTTCTTGTTAACCCTACAACTTAGCTATACATGTAATGAATTAAAATGTCCGACAATCACTAGGTACATAATTCAATGGATTTTGAAAAATGATCTAGAAAATTTCATATAGCTTTACAATAATGACGTACTACAATGTGTAGGACACATTTTTATGAATTAATAAAAATCATTAGATCAGAAACATTTCCGAGGGGCGCGGGCTCACTCACCACAATTTGAGATTTCGAGTATTTCGATAAATTTATTGGGATTTCGGGATTTCAGAAGGATTTTGGTTGAGATTTCAGAAGGATTTCAGTTGAGATTCCGGGATTTAAGAAAGATTAATTCCAGTTGGGATTTCATAAGGATTTCGAATAGGATTTCGCTGTTCACGATTTCGAATGGATTTCGGGATTTCCAAAGGATTTCGAAAGAATTTCAAGGATGAAAATGTACAGCGATTTCGGAGGGGGGGTTCACTCACCACAATTTGTACATTGATTTCGGAGATTGCATAAGATTTCGACAATTTTCAAGGGATTTCGAAAAATTCGGATATTCGACTTTCAACGCCGTACCACTAAGGATTTCAAGGATTTCGAAAAATTTATTGGAATTTCGGGATTTCAGAAGAATTTCGGGATTTCGGAAAGATTTCGGTTGGGATTCCGGGATTTCAGAAGGATTTCGGTTAGGATTTCGGGATTTCATAAGGATTTCGGATAGGATTTTGCTGTTCGCGATTTCGAATGGATTTCGGTATTTCCAAAGGATTTCGAAAGAATTTCAAGGAATTTCGGATGGAAATGAAAAACAAGTTTTGACTCACAACTTTGTAAATTTCAATCCGATCTTAACGTAATAAGGTTTCAATTAAAGCCAATTAAATTTTCCCCTGTGAATAATTATTTATTTCAATGCAACTTCAATAGTTTTGCTGCTGCAAAGCTTCAGCTCATTTGCACTTATAGTTCCTGAGATAAAATCGTGTAAAGCAATTTGGGGTCATTTATCAATTTTTCAATTTTTGAGTGCCTTTTTTCATAGATTTCGGCTTCAAATCTGAGAATAATTTAGTGTATGGAGTTTGAGGTATGTTGATTGACCATTAGGATATAAAATCTTGTTAAAAAAAAATTTGAAATTTCATCGTTTTAGTAACCTGTATGATTTCTGAAAACTTTGAAAAATCATAACTTTTTTTCTATTGAAGATAGAAAGCTGAAATTTTTACTGAATTTTATCCCAATCAAGGGACTACAATTCCTGAAAATTTCAGCTCATTTGCACTTATAGTTCCTGAGATAAAATCGTGTTAAGCAATTTGGGGTGATTTATCAATTTTTCAATTTTTCTGAGTGCCTTTTTTCATAGATTTTGGCTTCAAATCTGAGAATAATTTAGTGTATGGAGTTTGGGGTATGCTGATTGACCACTAGGGTACAAAATCTCGACAAAAAAAAAATTGAAATTTCATCCTTTTAGTTAGAAAGAAGGTACCTACTAAAAAATATTTTTTCAAATTTTTTCTTTGTATCAGAATTAGGTGCTTTTTAGGTGCTCTTAAATAGTCCAAGAAAAAATAGAATTGATTAATTATTAACTGAGTTACAGATTTTTTTTAATTATTAGGGAACTGCTGGCTTTACATTTACATATTGGTGTGTCAGAATGGCAAAAAAACTTCGAGATCTATATAATACTCAGGTGCTTTTTAGGTGCTAATAAGGGCCTCTAATTAAAAATTAGGTGCTCCTCTAGTTTTCGAGAAAATCAAAAAAAAGTAAGTGATTGCTAAGTTTATAAAAGCTAGTAAGTAGTCCCCTATAGTGAAAAATATTTTTCCAAAAATTTCTTTTGTATCAGAATTAGGTGCTTTTTAGGTGCTCCTAAATAAAAAAGTCGAAGAAAAAATAGAATTGATTAATTATTAACTGAGTTACAGATTTTTTTTTAATTATTAGGGGACTGCTGGCTTTACGTTTACATGTTGGTGTGTCAGAATGGCAAAAAAACTTCGGGATCTACCGGGTGCCCACGAGATTTCTTTCCGGCTGCCATTTTTTTATTTGTTTATCGATATCAACGAAACTTGGTAGGCTTGATATTTTAACGAAACGCCATTTTTATGCATTTAGGACAATTTTTCCTGACTTCCGGTTTCACCGGAAATGACCGAAACTTTTGATTTTCAAATGGCACACCCTGTATATTTTTTGTTTTTTGGATTATACAGATCGTTTTACGTCCTAATGTACTACTTTTAAATTGAGTTTTGTCCAAATTTCGTTTTCAAAATTAAATTTTAAGTAGAAAAAAGAAATTACCTACATAATAAAACAGAAATATTTGAACGAAAATTAAGAAAAATGTCGTAGTGTATTATATCGTTGGATTCGCTTTAAAAAACTGCATTTAGTAATGTTATGAAAGTGATATGTTTCTATTCTAGTTTTTGAGCTAGGGTAAAAATACCAAAATAATGAAGTTTACAGCCCTCTATCAGAAAAGTTTACAAAGATAAAATTGAGTTTGTATTTTTCTGAACTTAAGTAAAGTATGTAGAGTCATTTTAGGATGATCATGGCACTCTAGTTAAAAAATTAAAATTTAATTTAAAAACAAAAATTGGGCAAAACTCGATTTCAAAAATTGTGCATTAGGACGTAAAACGACCTGTAGAATCCGAAAAACAAAAAATATACAGGGTGTGCCATTTAAAAATCAAAAGTTCCGGTCATTTCCGGTGGAACCGGAAGTCAGGAAAACTTGTCATAAATGCATAAAAATGGCGTTTGGATAGAATATCAACCCTACCAAGTTTCGTTGATATTAATGGACAAATAAAAAAATGGCAGCCGGAAAGTGATCTCGTGGGCACCCGGTATATAATACTTATGTGCTTTTTAGGTGCTAATTAGGGCCTCTAATTAAAAATTAGGTGCTCCTCTAGTTTTTGCTTTTTAGGTGCTCCTAAATAAAATAGTCGAAGAAAAAATAGAATTGATTAATTATTAACTGAGTTACTGATTTTTTTTCAATTATTAGGGGACTGCTAGCTTTCATAAACCTACCAATCCTTTAGTTTTTTTTTTTTTTGATTTTCTCAAAAACTAGAGGAGCACCTAATTTTTAATTAGAGGCCCTAATTAGCACCTAAAAAGTAGGGCTCGGAATTTTTAAAATTCAAGTACTCGAATAGTCGTTCGGTATTTTATTAGAATAGCTGAATAATTCGAATAAACGAATATTCAAATAGTCGAATAATCGAATAGTCGAATATACGACTATTCGATCAGTCGAAAATTCGAAAAGTCGAATATTCGAATAGTCGAATATTCGAATAGTCAAATATTCGAATTAATCGAATACAATTTCGAGCCCTACCAGTGATGCCGTTTTTAGTACATTTGTACTAGATTCAGTACACTCTAGTGTAATTTAGTACGTCAGTACACCATCGAAAATTTTAGTAGACTTTAGAGGAAATTACAAATCACTATAGCAATTTCCATTTACAGAATCAGTGCAAAAAAAATGTACCTATCTCTATCCTTACATTTTATATGCTTTTAGTAAAAGATGCAGAGTGCGAAAACGCTGGTATTGTATACAAGGTTCCTAAAGTTAATAAGTTGTCTGGTAATGGATACTTCATGACGCATCTGGGCTGCCTTAGGGCTAGTGATGAGCGATATATCACAAACTGTGATTTAATCACTGATATCTAAAAATCACGGATCACGACCGCTACCAAAGTTCTATCAAAAGCGTGACGTGATCACGATAAATTAGCAAACTAATTTCTTGTCTTCAAAGAATAATTTCTTCTTTTTGTAATTATAATTTCCTCAAATTCCAAATTCCACCGGAAATTCCATAGCCGTCATATGCCGACGCGATATTTGGTAGATTTAAGCTGCCAAATATCTCGACGACGACCGCTATTAGAAAATAGCATATTTCTGCATCAGTTTCAGTTGTTCGAAAATATATTGAAAGTCGTGATTCAGTCACGCTTTAAAATCACTGATAATCAAAAATCACGGTGTCAGTTAACAGTGTGATTTGAAAATCACGGTATCGCTCATCACTACTTAAGGCCGGTATTATAAAGCATAACGAGAAGCATAAGGTGGGTTCGGCTTGCTCACTCCGTGCACTCCGAGTGACTCCATTCGCACTCCAACCGTTCGGGTTAAGGTTCGGGTATTGCTTTTTACCGTATTAGGGGTGATTCCATTAGCTCTGTTTATTCCACTCCAACTCCATGCTGAATAGCCGAACCCAACTCTGGTTGACCGAAGGTTGAGTTTCAACCAGCGATTGAATTGACATTTCCGTATGATTTTAAACCATTGAGGTTTTTTTTATGGACATTTTAGTCCAACCTTCGGTTGAACTTCATTCTTCGGTCAACCGGGCTTTATAATACCGGCCATTATGGAGATTTGCATTATGTTGAGGCACTCCAGATGACGTCATAAAGTTATCAGGCAACCTACCTCACTCACTCAAACAACCTTGGGTCTGTATTATCGTTTAACCGAATGAATGATATAACAACTCAGAAATTACAAAAAAAAAAAAATTCGTTACGTCACTCACATAAAGGCTTAAAATCTGTGTTGAAATTGTTAGGTTAGATATTTAGTATATTTTTAGGTAATTTAGTACAAATCATCGCCAGATTTCAGTACAAAATTGGTTTGTCTCGCGGCAACACTGAGCCCTACTAAAAAGCACCTAATTTTTATATAGATCCCGAAGTTTTTTTGCCATTCTGACACACCAACAAGTAGACGTAAAGTCAGCAGTCCCCTCATAATTTAAAAAAAAAATCTGTAATTCAGTTAATAATTAATCAATTTTATTTTTTCTTCGACTATTTAGGAGCACCTAAAAAGCACCTGATTCTGATACAAAAGAAAATTTTGGAAATAGCTATTTACCTTTGACATATCAGTGCGGTAAAAATTTTTCCGCACTGATATGTCAAAAAAAAAAGTTTTACCGCACCGTGCGGGAAAACTCATTTTCCGCACGCATATCAGTGCGGAAAATCGATTTTTCCGCACGGCTGTAGGAAAAATATTTTTCACTATAGGGGACTACTAGCTTTCATAAACCTCGCAATCCCTTAATTTTTTTTTCGATTTTGTCAAAAACAAGAGGAGCACCTAATTTTTAATTAGGGGCCCTAATTAGCACCTAAAAAGGACCTAATTATTATACAGATCCCGAAGTTGTTTTGCCATTCTGACACACCAACAAGTAGACGTAAAGTCAGCAGTCCCCTCATAATTAAAAAAAAATCTGTAACTCAGTTAATAATCAATCAATTCTATTTTTTCTTCGACTATTCAGGAGCACCTAGAAAGCACCTAATTCTGATACAAAAGAAAATTTTGGACAAATATTTTTTACTATAGGGGACTACTAGCTTTCATAAACCTAACAATTCTTTAGTTTTTTTTAATTTTCTCAAAAACTAGAGTAGTACCTAATTTTTAATTAGAGGCCCTAATTAACACCTAAAAAGCACTTTATTATTATATAGATCCCGAAGTTTTTTTCCATTCTGACACATCAACATTTAAACGTAAAGTCAGCAGTCCCCTAATGATTAAAAAAAAATCTGTAACTCAGTTAATAATTAATCAATTCTATTTTTTCTTCTACTATTTAGGAGCACCTAAAAAGCACCTAATTCTGATACAAAAGAAAATTTTGGAAAGATATTTTTCACTATAGGGGACTTCTAGCTTTCATAAACCTAGCATTCCCTTGGTTTTTTTTGATTTTCTCAAAAACTAGAGGAGCACCTAATTTTTAATTAGAGGCCCTAGTTAGCACCTAAAAAGCACCTAATTATTATATAGATCCCGAAGTTTTTTTCCCATTCTGACACACCAACAAGTAGACGTAAAGTCAGCAGTCCCCTCATAATTAAAAAAAAATAATCTGTCTCTCAGTGAATAATTAATCAATTCTATTTTTTCTTCGACTATTTAGGAGCACCTAAAAAGCACCTAATTCTGATACAAAAAAAAATTTTGAAAAAATATTTTTTACTATAGGGGACTTCTAGCTTTCATAAACCTAGCAGTCCCATAGTTTTTTTTGATTTTCTCAAAAACTAGAGGAGCACTCAATTTTTAATTATAGGCCCTGATTAGCACCTAAAAAGCACCTAATTATTATAAATTTCCCGAATTTTTTTTTCACCTTGGGACTGCTAGGTTTATAGACCTGATCAAGAGCCATTGTCAATAACAATTTGAACTATTCTCGGCTCTTGAATTGCTTTCTAGAAATTTTTCAATGAATTCAAGAGCCAGTAACAATCAAAATTTGGATTATAAGCGGCTTTTGATTCGCTGTATATTTGTTTTAGAAGGAATCAGTCTCTGTTGATAATCAAAATTATGATCAGAAGTCCAAATCTTGATGATAAATTACTCTGACAAATCAGATTGTGTGAAAAGCTACATCTAGACTATAAGTATGTGTCATAATTCCAACTAGAAAAATTACCTTGTAGATCAAAAGCCATTGATAATCACAATTTGAAATATTCTCGGCTCTTGAATGACTTTCTTGAAATTTTCCAATGAATTCAAGAGCCGGTAATAATCAAAATTTAGACTATAAGCGCCTCTTGTTTCGCTAGATAATTTTTCTAAGAGAATCGATATAAGCAATACCTCTTCAATAAATAATAATACCTATTGTTGCTAAAGTAACTGACAATAAAATTGAATTTAAGAAAAATCAAAAATATTTACAGTCTATACGATAATCGGGGATCAAAGAATTTTCTGTTATCAATATATGTTATTGACCAGGCAGAGTACTAATTAAAAATCCATCCCATTGTCGAGGTTATATAGAAACAATGAGTCGTATCGTAAACAGACGTTTTACGTAATCGATACAAATATTCGTAAATAAGTAGAGCATGCAAGTCCAATGGCTTTCTTGTGAAAACATAACATGCAATTTTATGCTGATAAACAGTTTATGAACCTCGTCTTTTATGAACTCAATCATTTTTGTTTTTATACAACCTTTTTGTATTTCAGGACTTTATGTGCTTTGGGTTTCGTCGAAAACAACAACATTACAATGCTGTCCAGCATGCTGATATCGCCGATGATGGTAAGACTTTTTTGCCAGCATTTTTTCCTCTAAAGCCTCTTATCAAAGCTTAAAAGCATCCTTGCAGGGTCCCGTGATGGCAGGAACGTTCGGATCCGTGATCCGAGACAGGCACTTACAGAAAACAGGAGTTCACAATGAACTGATCGGTCTGGGCATTGCTACCATAGTGGGATTTTGTTTCGGTACTGTCATTTGTCTCAGTACCGATCGATATGGTACTACAGATTGGCCTACTTATGCTATGTATTCAGGGTAAGAGTCAAACTCGAGTCCATATACATATAAATCCAGTTTTTAGTATGTACTAAACTTATTCAAGAATTCTATCTTAATAACAAACATTTCAGAGGTGAACTCCGTTCTCTTTGGGTTGGAGCTATTATGGCCTTATTAGCAGGAGCAGCTGTAGCTTTAGGAATTCTAAGCGACAATATCGCTTCGCTTGTAGGTGTGGCCATATCCACGTCCCTTATGCCACCTGCTGTCAATGCTGTAAGATTTTACAATTTCGTAAATATAAATTTAATTGAAATCTTTATAGGGTCTTCTATGGTCGCTTGGTTTAATTTACTACATCAAGGATGACGAAACTACAAGGTACTCTACATTAACCCATACGAACTATTACTCCACAAATAGTGCTGTAGAGTTGACAGCGTTGGGAGCTATAAGCATGTGTCTTACCTTTGTCAATATCATTTGCATATATGCTGCTGGGATTTTGGTTTTTATGGTAAGAAGGGGCAATTGCTGGAGCTAAGTTTATTTTTTCAACAATTAAGTAAGTCGCAGCTTATCTAGAGACTAAAAATATTCATGGAAAGCAGTAGCACCACTTCTGTATCTAGAACCAATCCAGATACAAAATTCTGGACAGTTCATCATACATTCTAGATGTTGGTGTCGCGAAAGACACTTTATTTATGACTGAGATGGGGCCCTGGTTCCCATGATGTAGTAACCATGACTGAGATGAGGCCTTGGTTCCCACTCTGATGTTGTAATCATCATCAGTCGTATGAATGAAGTGTAGCAAATGCTTTTACTCTACCTCCGTCTTTTTTTGCTGCATTAAAGCTGAATATGTTTATCTCAAAAAATTTGAATAAAAGTATATGCTCGTGTTTTATGCATATGACCCCATGATTTAGATGGGGCCCTGGTTTCCCTCATATGGTAATCATGACTGAGATGGGGCCCTGGTTAGTAGCTCCCCTGATGTAGCCTCTTTCCTCCCTTTATATCCACCCCGATCCTCACTACAGTTACTACTGTTAACTGTTTCTCTGAGATCGATATAAAACTCTGGAGAGTTCTTCCGCACAGAACTTTGGACGATTTCATATAAAGACCCATTTTGATAGAACCAATTAAAAACATATATTAGTTCTAACCAACATCCAGCTCCCTTAAATCTTACATGGAGCTGTTTATCTAGAGAAAACCAACTTTAGTACCTACTCAAACAAAATAGATTTGATATCTGATATAAAATTATTCTATTTCAGATAAAAGAAGTGACTCCTAGTACAAGCAAAGACCAGGCTCGTCGAAGATTCTGGAAGCACGACATTAAAATTGCAAGAAATTACAATAGAACCATTCAAGGATCTGATTCCACCGGCGAACATCACGATATATTGGAACAAATAGCCTCAAATAGAATCAACGATTTCAATCACTTGTCCATGGACTTATCCAAGGGCAAATTCCAGTTCGAAAATCGTCCGGAGTACACTTGGTCGCCGTGCTTTGGCGACCAAGTGTACAACAAAGCTAACCGTAGAGGTAGCATATCGAGAATGTTGAAGTTTTCCACAGAGAAAAACGAGCACAGGCGCTTATCGCAAATATTTCCCAAGTGTTCATTGAAAAACGACAATCTAGAGACGGTTTTGGAGAAACCAACTGAAAAAACACCATTACTGCAAGCGTCGATTTATCCAGAGCCAGGTGGGAACACTTACTTGCTTTCTTCTGGAAAAAAGATCGTCGTTACTCCTTGTCAAATGTAACGGTTTTGAAGTTTGCCAAATATATTTTGTTTTGAGTAATTTTATAGTGTTTTTGCAAGTAAAATTTAGTCACCTTATCCAATTTTTCAACATACACCTGTTTATTTTATCAGCTAAGTATAAAGAAATTTCTTTTAGGAAAAACTCAATAATATTTAAAAGTAGGTACCTATCTACGGTTTATTTTGCAATTTAAAAATTTCCATTATTTCCCAAATATAACTGGTAAAGGTACATATTTCCTACGTCCCAAAAACGATATGCCTCTTTTGGCCCTTTCAATGTTGCCATTTGCATAATGACCTCTTTGGGCGTCTGGAGGAAGTTTTTCATTTGCCTCTGCTGCATTAAAATGAGCCGATAATAGTAGAATTGAGATGAGAAAAAGTGAAAAAGTCTAAAAATAAATTAAACATTAATTATTTGAAAAAAAATATTGTATATGAAAAATTACTTACCAATTTCGACATTTTTTTTTAATAATCACAAGCTGTGAGGTTGTATTGTGGCGTTCGGTGTTTATATACGATTTTTGTAATTTGATTTACGCTTTTCGCTATTGGGTGTAAATTAATTGATAATTATACAAAAGATGAAAATATTTACCATAGGAGTATTGAGTCTATAGTATGAGACATCTCTCTACCGTACAAAAATAATTGTTTTGACTTTTGACTTTTGAATATTTGTAGTTTAGGTACTACTAGTTCAACTCAAAATAGTGCAAAATGATGTTCAACTAATAGACTCTTTAGAATGTAATGACTAGATTAATTCAAGGAATTTATAACTGAGGAACTTTAAGACTGGAAATTCCATAGAAGTTTGAAAACTAAGAACATTTTAGGAACAATTTCAGAGTCCTAATGATTTGCCTTGTTGAATTGATTGAGTTCATAAGGAGATAATGAAACGTCCTCCAAATCTAAATTAGCAATTGCAAATTAATAAATCATAGTGCTAATTGATTCTAATTTTTCCCAACATTACTATTATAAAATAGACAATTTAATATTGTCGCTGTGTCATATAGTTCTTTGATATAGACGTTTGTGGAAGAACTTTTATCTATAAAATGAAATCTGTGGTGTGGTGAGTACCTTATTAAAACAACTCTCAGTCAACTGAAACATCTTAATGGCGACAAAATTATGCCCAAAATATAATTCTATATTTACCACCATTGGTACTTTAACTGTATCATCAACACAATAATATTTGCACAACCTCTGATGGGTGCTAATTATTAATTCATGGTGGATTCCCAAAACAAATACTTTCTCATGTGACAATCATAAATTGTACAAATATTTAAAGGGCTGATTGAATTCTTATGGGTTTTTTCTGTTTACCTAATTTTATGGAGACCAAATGGGTCAATAAAAGGATTATTTATTGAATTTCAAGCAGTGCCTCATCGAAAGTGCTTCATAATGCCCAAAATATTAATATTGTTTCTTTTATGTTGCAACTATATTGAAGGCAACCATATTAGAATAAGTTTTTTTAAAGATTTTTTAAATAAGCAAGCTCCTTGTCATCAGCAAATACTTTTTAGTCTTTGTAATGGAAAGGGTAAGATTGTATCTATATAAATTATCTTATATAATATGTTATTTCAGATTCCATAATTCAATTTTCAAAATCCTTGAACAATTGGTATAAATACAAACTTATAAAAAATGCACAAGATTTACCAGTAAAAAATAAGCAATTTTTGGTAATTCTTTTGGAAATGCAATGTCCTGAATCTATAAAAATTTTACTAAAAGCTCAGGCTCTTAATTTATATACTGAAACCAATTACTGGATAATTTTCACAGATTCTTTACCAAAAAGCTTATATTTCCCTATAAACAGTAACGTTTTCACAATAGACAATAATTATAGTATTAAAACACAATTTAAACATGAACAGGAAAATATTGGCCAGTGGACACCGAATGCAGGCTTTGAATATTTCAACAAACTCTCTTTGCCAAGGAACAGAAGCAATTTTATGAAAAAACACTTTAGGATTTCCTATTATTATACCCACAACGAAACTCTAGCTCATCTAACCGACTTCAAACAACAAGAACGGGACAACATATTGAAGCTGAATTACAAAATTTTGAAAAAACTAGCCGACTATTTGAATGCTACTTTCGAGTCAGCTTTCACAACAGAACTTGGCAATGCTTATAATACTAGTGATGGTTTGTTTCACGATGGTAGCATGATTGGGGACGTTCAAAGGGGAAAAGCTGACGTAATGGGTAGGTATAACACACAAAAACTATCCTTGTTTATTATATTTCTATATTACCTTATTATCTATTACCTATCGCCACAGGCAAACTGGTAGAATTTTTTGTCAACGGTATGGTCAATCAATCAATCAATCAATCGAAATAATTTAAAAATGTTAGAGTTTTCTTCGAAATAAAGTAGTCATATCAAACGAAACTTGTTTTAACAGTGATTTGTTATATTGGCGCCCAACGTGGGGCCACAAAAGTGTCATAAACTGGTGAAGTGACTCTGGAAAGTTCCCCCCTTAAACCTTATACTATGAATCGATCAATCAAAATAATTTTAAAATGTTAGAGTTTAGTAGTCATATCAAACGAAACTTGTGTTAACAGTGATTTGTTATATCCTTTAAATAATCACAAAGTCTCTACATTCTAAATAGCTTTTTCGAATCACATACAGGGTGTCCCATTAGGGAAATCAGTCCAGCAAGATTAACGGCTTTAAATGAAAAGATAAACAGAAACCGTCGGACCCCAAACATTTTGTTTTCAGGGGGACACATTTTATTGGTATTTTAACCCTTCACTCGTCAACCCCTAAGCCGGGGTGATAGGTACCCTCAAAATTTAAAATGAAGAGGAGGGTCGAGTGATACGTCATTCGATAGCTATTTTCATTAAGTTTATATCCCCGAAGTTTTAAGTTGCTACTATTTATCCTGCCGAAATGGCGGCTTGTCAAAGTTAGTTACCATCTTGCTATAGGTTGAAAATAATTAGAAAACACTGGAAGTGTGCAAGAGGTTAGTCAGAATATTCATTTGAATTCAAATATAAATAAGAAATTAATTAGTGAATATAGTGATGTAAGAAAATAGTATACCAGTGGCTAGACTTGCTCGTCGGGTTTCTTTAGCTATTTAAAATAGATTAAAACAAAAATAAGATAAATTAGAGCAGCAGGCAGTTATAGAGAAATTAGATAATGCTAAAGAGTGGGTTAATAACCTGGTTATAATTGAAAAACCAGATAAATCCTTAAGACTATGTTTGGATCCACAGGACTTAAACAAGTGTATAAAAAGACGATACTATGAAATTCCAAGCTTGAAAAATATTAGTGCTAAGTTTTCAAGAAAAAAAACGTTTTTCTGTACTTGATTTCAAAGATGGGGTTTATCAAGTGAAGCTAGTTTTTCAACATCACTTTCTACTCCATTTGGTTGTTACAAATTTTACCGTTTGGTTTAATGTGGCACCTGAGTATTTTCAGAGAATGAATTGTAAAAATTTTGGGGATATTGAAAATATAATCATATATTTTGATGATTTATTGGTAGCTTGTAACACTATGGAGGAACATGATTGAGAATGGTGTTACAGAGAGCAAGAGAGAAGGGTGTGAGATTTAATAAAAATAAGTTGCAATTGAGAAAGTGTGAAGTAAAATAAATGGGGCATATTTTTAATAGTGAGGGTATGAAAGTACATAATGACAAAATTAAGGCCATCAATGATCTTAAAGTACCATCCACTAAGAAAGAGTTGCAAAGACTGCTTGGCTTGGAAAATTATGTTAGAAAGTTTATTCCGAATTTAGGGAAAATTGTAAATCCACTTTGTCAGCTAATTAAAAAAGAAATTGTGTTTCAGTGGTTAGACGTACATTATAAAGTAAGTAATAATAAGGAAATATTAGTCCTGAAGACGTCTTTAAGCAGACGTCTAGAAGACGTTGGGTTTTGTAACATATCTATTAAGTCTTTGAGATGTCTTTAGGCCGCCTTGAAGACGTGAGCAGACGTCTAAAAGATGTAAGCAGATGTCCAAAAGACATTTTGAATGTCGTTTGTTGACATCTTAAGAGCGTCTTTAAGATGTCTATGTGCTGTCTGCTGGGCATAGAGATTATCGATGTTTGTCGATAGGGGTATCTTAAATTAGCCTTTTGAGCTTAGTATGTATATATTTACTATTTTTGATTTTTCTTTTTAGGTGTTGGAGTCTTTATAGACGAAAAACGACTAAGATATTTACGCTTTTTTGGTCCTACAACAAAGTCAGAAACCATAAAATTCATTTTCAGAGCGCCATCCATATCTTTAATACAAAACGTTTACGTTCTAGCATTTGACAAGCTGACTTGGTACTGCATCTTCATAATGTTATCCATTGTAGTACCAGTTTTATTTTTTATTATTATGCAAGAAGAAAAATGGATTCATACAAAGTAATGAGCACTTTTCAAGTTATAATATATTGATATTAATTTTTTTTAGTCACCATCATGATAATAACATCATTACTTTTACTGAAGCAATCATGATAACCTTTTCAGCTATCACACAAAAATCCTGGGACAAAACGCTGAAATCGTCAGCGGGAAAATTTGCAGTTTTCATAATCTACATGGCTTTCGTGATTTTATTTAATGCCAATTGTGCAGGCTTCATCCTGTTTTTCCAAGGCACCACAAATTCAATTAAGACTCTCGAGGATTTGTACAATTATAAATTCGATATTGGCGTTCACAATCTGAATTATAATCGCTTCTATTTTTTGAATCCAAATCAAAGAACAAACGAGTATTGGCGCAACAAGCTCTATCAAGAAATGTACTTGACAAAAGGCGATAAAAATTTCTTTTATGATCTGGACAAAGCAGTCGATCTTGTAGGATCAAAATTGTTTGCGTTTCAAAGCCAGCTTACCCCAGTTCACCTGAAAATAAATCGAAAATTTACTCAGGCACAAAAATGCTCAATCAGATACGTGAACACGATTTACCAAGTGGACCAAATTTACATGGCTGCTCGCAAAAATGCCTCATTTTTGAGCCATTTTAAAGTTGGGTAAGATTTTATAACTACCAAAGTACAAACCTACATTACCTACTTTGTAGGTTAGCAAGAATATACGAACATGGACTTCACAATAGGGACTTTAAACGACTTTTTGCAATCAAATTGCCTTGTGAAGGACGCGTCGATCATTTTAGCAGCTTGGGGTTGGCCGAAACGAAGTGTTTGTACATTCTTTGTATGTCTATCGTTTTTACGAGCGTTGTAATGTTGTTTTTGGAGATTATTTTATGGAAATTTGTTAATTCCTTAACATGTTTGGAATTGATGAAGAAGTTCAATTATATAAATGATTACACCGAATGAAGAATAATGCTCGGTTAAAATAGCTTCACAATGATTCAATAAAGTAGTCGCTGCAACCTTAAAGTGTATTTTAATAAAACTGTTTCAATATTCCAGAATTGCTATATATGAATTAGGATTAGCGAATTTCCCTTAATATTTAATTAATTCCATGTGCACTGGAACCATGAAAATCATAAATCAAATATTCTAGAATAATGAATCAACATAAAGGAATCAAAATAAGTGTACATTGTAAATTGAATTAGCAGCTTTTGCGTGCACAAGTTTGTTTTTCCCTTTTCATGGTATATAAATGCATGAATGAAGCTTCTTTTTTCATCATAATTGAACTTTGTGAATCAAGAGAAAGGTCACGCGAATACGTTGAGTTGTTTTTCAATTGTAAAAATGGTAAGTAGAAAATATATTTTGCCCATCTTTTCTTGCAAGTATTTTGTTTTAGATTAAGCAAGTTTTCGTTTTTGTGCTTGTTTGCACCCTAATTGGCCACGCTTTATCAAAACCAAGTGATCAAGTTGCAATAAGTACAAGTGAAGAGGGAAAAAGGGCATTAGATTCTCCTAAAACCCTAAATGTTGAGCCCATTGTAGAATCTTCTGGTAGAATTAGAAGAAGAGCCTCCTATAATGGTCGACGTTTTATTGGTATTGTTTTTGGCTAATGTGTTGATGTGAATTTTTAGATTGTATGATATCCTACTTAGTATTTAGCTCCTTAGTTGTTTTTTTTTATTTCTGTTTTCAATAAAAATTCTCTCAAAGATTTTTTGAAGGCATTTACTTTGTCTATCCATGTCAATATTGTTAATTGTTAAATTTTAGTATTTATATGACATTTAAATTGGAAATTAGGGAAAATTCATGATAATAATTTTAATATCTGTCAACTTCAACATTACATTCGAGACCATAGTTAAGTTGACTCATCAAACCTCTTAAATCCAATAATTTCATCAGGTTTAAAATCTTCTTATTTCTGCCTACTCTCTGGAAAACTACTTTGCCTTCCAAAATCAGATCTTGAACGAAGAAATGTCTTATTCTAAGTTGTTTGGTGTGCTTCATGGAATTCGTGATTTTGTGCTAGCTTAATGGCAGCGTCATCTTCAACCATTAGTACAGGTAATATTAATAATAATAATAATAATAATAATAATAATAATATACACTATACATAATAATTACAATTACTATATGTCAAAAAATAGAAAAACATCTAGCTCAATATAACATACTCACAGAGGAACAAAAAGGATGCAGACAATTCAGCCAAGGATGTAAAGAGCAATTAATAATAGAGTCGGTCATTTTAAAACAAACAGAACAAGAACGCAGAAATTTACACACCTGCTACATAGACTATAAAAAGGCGTTTGACTCCGTACCTCATAGCTGGCTAATAAAAATCTTGGACACCTACAGAGTAGATACAAAGCTCAAACAATTCCTGACAGAAATAATGAAAACCTGACGGAGAACTAAAATTACAATAACATCAGAATCAGAAACCCTGCAGACACTATACATTCGACGAGGTATCTTCCAAGGTGATCAACTAAGTGCCTTACGGTTCCGCATGTGCCTCGAACACACTAAATGACTCCCAATATGGCTTTAACTTAAAAATTAGAAAAGTAGCACAACATAAAATTAACCACCTTCTATATATGGACGACATAAAAATCTACGCTTCAACATCAACACAACTTAAAGGACTGCTCAAGATCACAGAAAAATTTACAACGGACATGCAAATGCAATTTGGTATGAGTAAATGTAAAATACTACATATAGAAAAGGGAAAATGGAAAAAAAGCTTAGAGGGAGAAACATTGAACAATGAGATACTGGGCAATATGACGGAAAACGAAACATATAAATACTTCGGATTCCAACAAAACACCAGAATAAACCACACATATATCAAAACACAATTGAAGAAGCAATACAAATAAAGATTACGAGCCGTATTAAGAACGCCACTGTATTCAAATAACTCTTCAAAGCCATGAACACATTTGCAATACCAATACTTACATACTCCTTTGGTATAATTAAATGGAGCCAAACAGACCTAGAAGGTCTCCATACCCTCACTAGATCAGAGCTCACCAGACACAGAAAACTACATCCCAACTCCTGCAAGGAAAGAATAACAATCAGCAGAAAAGAAGGAGGAAGAGGAATGATAAATATTCAAGCGCTACCCGCTACACACAAAACAAATCCAACAACTTCGGATATTTTTCCTTGGGAAACAAACACCACTCCACCAAGCAGTCTGCAAAGCCGATAAAAACTACACACCCTTAGATTTATCCACAACCAGTCATTCATCAGATACATTCAACCAAACACAAAATATAGAGGAAAAACTCAATATATGGACAACAAAACAACTACATGGAAAACACAGATACAACATACAACACGACCACATATCAAAAGAACTCTCTTATAAATGGCTCGAAAATGGAAACCTCTTTCCTGAAACAAAAGGATTTCTTCTAGCAATACAGGATCAAAGCATAGCTACACGAAACTACCGAAAATACATAATAAAAGACTCAAACGTATATATCGACACCTGCAGAAAATGTAATCAATCCAAAGAAACCATAGATCATATCACTGGTGGATGTAAAATATTAGCGGGTGTAGAATACACCAAAGCACACAACATGGCAGGGAAAATTATTCATCAAGCACTCGCAAAAACATATAAACTCATCACAGACGATTGACGAAACACCATACTACAAATATTCCCCAACCACGATCATAGATACCAACGAATACATCGTTTTCCAAAAGAAAAAAGAACAAATAGGTAACCTATCTTATAGACATATCCATACCAAATGACCCCAATATTCAGACCAAATATAATGAGAACATATCAAAGTATACGGAACGAGCCATAGAAGTTCAGAGACTCTGGAAACAGAAAAAAGTTATGATCATACCATTCATTATCTCAACCACAGGCATCACCCCACACATCTTTAATACACATCTCGAGCAACTCGGTCTCAACCCTAACATTCACATAAGCATACAAAAGTCTGTTATCCTTAAAACCTGCGTCCTGCAATATAGTACGCTCATTCCTCAATTCGGGCAATAGACTCTGAGAAGACTTGGTAAGAGCCCGTCATCTCAGAACAACCTTAAATTTTCAGGTTTTCTGGTATTTGGTTAAACACTATGGTGAATTGGTAAATACACTGTGTTTGTTGTGATTGTCTAAGTTGTAAGGGGTGGGTTTCTAAACGCAATTGTACCATATAAATATTTGGGCTGTTTAGTTTTAATTAGCTTATGTATAAGGCAACACAAATGTAACCATCTTCTTTGCCGCATGTTTAACGAATCGATGTTCTGCAGATAAGGTTATATGTTCTTTTTTTGGAACGTGACAGTAACGAACATACGAATTCTGATTTTTTTGTACTCTTTGCGTGTCTTCAGCTCTTAGACAAGGTCCATATATAGTTTCACCATAGTTCAATTTGCTCAGCACTAGGGTATCGTATCGCATAGTTTCAATTTTGCTTCCCTTGGCAAAAAGTCTTTAATTCTGTACAGGTACTTCAGTGTGCCAAAAGCTAGCTTATTGATGTTACTGATCTGATGTGCATAGGTCAACTTTTGGTCCATTCGCAGGTCGAGGTTTTTGACACAGGTGTTATTTAACCTAATGGACTCGAAATTCATTGTTATTTGATCTTGCAGGGCCACTCTGTGAGGTCTTGAGTTTTTTTACCAAATATCATTGCTTCTGTTTTTGTCACATTGATCTTTAGACTATTCCCCTGTGTCCATTCAAGTTTTGCTTGTAGGTCATAGTTTATCTTCTTTACTGCAATCATGATTTGTATATCATCAGCATAGTAGTGGGAACTACTGAATTTAATGCTACTTTGAAGGTCTACGAGGAACAAAGTGAATAGGAGTGGTCTAAAATTGATCCTGTGTGTGAGCTTGAATACGTTTTAGAGATGCCCTTCAATTCGGCATATTGTTGCCTCTGTGATAAGTACTGATTAAACCATTCCTTGGCCATTCCCCTAATACCATGGTGATATAGTTTGGCTACTAGTAAGTAACATGGTCTATGCTGTCGAAAGCCTTTGACATGTGCAACATTACCATTATGGTGGCCATTCCTTGGTCGTATGGGCTGTTATAATATCATCATTTATCCTAATTAGTGCATAGTTACAGTGCCATGTAATCTTCGAAAACCTGAACTGAGTGAAGGATGTTGTGGTCTTTGATATACTGTATTATTTGATTGTACATGACATTTTCAATAAATGTTGATGTTGTTGGTAGGATGCTTATAGGCCGAAGGTTCGTAAGCCCTGTCGAGTTGGTAGATTTTTTTAATGGCAAAATTTTAGAAGTTTTCCATATGGTAGGAATATTTCCTGTATACATTGATGTGTTGATTATATGACATAGTTCCCTCTTGCAATATCGGAAACATAGCTTAAGCACGGGTAGATTAATATTATCCAATCCCATAGCATAAGTTTTAGGGCCGAATTTATAGTCGTTCCTTGAATCTTCTTTAGAGTCGTAATTTTAGAATGGACACTTTATTACTATTTGACAAGTTAGTCATGTCCATTCTTAACGTTCAAAGATTTCTTAAGGTCTACTAAGGAAACCTCAAGGAGCGACTATAAATTCGGCCCTTCATGGTACTAAAAATCCGTTGGAGGTCACTTGTGTCGACTAGTTGAAATGCAAATTCTTGTCTTTCCTGATATGATCTATAGAAGATGTCTGGTAGAGCGGCGGCGTCGCTGCTCTGTTGATTTCCCTTGCACAGTTAATAAAAAAAGTATTCATTTCATCTACACTGTATTCATCTGTCGTTGGGCTATCTTTATCTCTTCAGAAACCAATTTACATCAATTTTGTCTTATTTTATTTCTTTTCATTTTCAACACACGTGCTGAAAGTACTTTCAATCCATGTATTGAAAAATGAAAGTAAATTGTTATGTCAATCACAAATAATGTCAACAGTATTTTCCACAGTGTGCTGAAAGTACTTTTAGCACGCGTATTGAAAGTATTTTCAGCACGCGTGTGATATTTAGCGCTTTCCAAAGTAGGTACCAGCTAGTGCGAATTTTGTCAATTTCGTATGTGGTCGTAGGAAAAAAAAAATAAATCCTGCTTTAAAGAAGGCACATTCACACAAAATACCTGTTTTTTCCTCGGTTTTTTCAGTCTTTGTATGCTGCTCGTGTGTTATGCGATTTTTCAGTTGTTGGATAAAACATTGTATGCTACTCGTGTGTTATGTTTTCTAAGTCACGCGAGAAAAATTTATACCACGAGAACGTCAGGCCGACGCGTGACTTATTTTCAACATAACACACTGGTACCATAAATAACCATTAGGTATAGTTTCTTATGTATCTAGTTTGGTTTTCACAATAATTGTTTTCGACCAGAATATTCACAAATATAGCCAGATAAGTCAACGTCAATGGTTCCTTCGATTGCCATTTCAGACGTAACACAAATAATGTCTAGCAAGCTGCCTGTGTCATGAGTGTTATACGTGTAAGATTTTCTATTATTTGGCTTAAATTGTAAGCATCCATTAATAAATCTAGCTCTTCTGTGTTTTGATTGGTTTCAAACAGGTTTATGTTCAGATCACCTAGGAATAGTTGTATTTTATCGTAACAGCCCTCAAACTGTTTTCAAGGTTATTCAGTGGAAAATGTTTGTTGTGGAAACAGCCAAACAATCATATTTAATTTTTATGATCACAGTGGCAACGTTGCAAAAAAGCCCCCCGCCGTGAAAAACTTGAAAAATGGCGCCGTACCAGGCTGTACCGTATCGATCCTGTCTGGTTGTTTGTCGCTAGGGGAAAAAATGCATTCCCTCTCTATTTCACTTCACAGTGTGATTTGTGATTTTAGTAGTGTGGTTTCACTAGCAGTAAATAGTGCGTAAAAACGTCTAGCTCTATACAAGTTTGAACCTGCTCACTTTTCTCTAATTATTTAATTATTCTCTCTAGTTGCACCCTTGTGCAGTCTCTCTCTCTCGCTCTCTAAATAAAAAGACTTATTTTTTTATCTCTCTGGCTGCTGGCTTGAAAACTCAAGTGATATATAACGCGTAAAACATTGAGTTAATCACACTCCCCTTTTTTAAGGGCTCTCTAAAAATATAAAAACTCTCAACTCCCGAAGATTTCTATTAAGAATAAACTTTATCTTGTGCTCTCAATTAAAATATTAGCGTTCCGCTAATACTGACAATTATTGTTAAATTGACTATTGAGCACTTAGCAACTAGTGAATTTATACCGATTAGTGAATGTTCTCGAATAACTCAAATGCGACTTGTTAACTAACCTGTGAATAATTAAAAGTACTTGAATGTGGTTACAGTATTTATTACTTTATTAAACGATTATTTTGGCAACAATAGAGAGATATAAAACTGGAAGTATGAGTGCATTATTTAGCAGTGACGTCCCCATCCCCTTTAGTCCAGGAGGTGGCGCCAAAAACATGCAAGAGTTTTCGCAAGGCGGATATTTTCAAAATAGGTCGTACTTTAGTGTTAGAATGCTAGTGTACAGTCAGCACTCACAGTTCCGGGACAGCTGGCTCTGGGACGCGGGCAAAGTTGTAATTTTAAGAAGCATTCAAACTGTTTTCTCAAAGCTCAAAATTTATAGAAATTTTGCACATTATCTGTTTGAAGGTTACAGATAACGTATGTAAATCGTCAGACGTCTAGTTCGTTGCAAAAAGGGGGTCAGACTTCCTCAAAGTTTTTATTTTATGGCATTTTCTTCGGTGTCCTGTCAAAATATATTTTTGCAGGTATTTGACAAATATATTTGAAGAAAATGCCATAAAATAAAAACTTTGAGAACGTCTGACCCCCTTTTTGCAACGAACTAGACGTCTGACGATTTAGATACGTTATCTGTGACCTTCAAACAGATAATGTGCAAAATTTCTATAAATTTTGAGCTTTGAGAAAACAGTTTAGATGCTTCTTAAAATTACAACTTTGCTCGCGTCCCAGAGGCAGCTGTCCCGGAACTGTGAGTGCTGACTGTACACTAGCATTCCAGCACTAAAGTACGACCTATTTTGAAAATATCCGCCTTGCGAAAACTCTTGCATGTTTTTGACGCCAGCTCCCCAACTACTTTATGATCCAGTGATCTATCCCTAAATTAAATGTTGACACCTCAGTTAGAGGCCCTAACAATGTTTATGTAGTCTATATACTACACCAGTTGCATATGTATATCTTCCACGTTTAAATTGCAGTGAGAGTTGTTCCAGATCCTCTGTGTTATTTACTAAGGTCAGGAATGAGTCCACATTCCAGTTCCTTTTTGGCGAAAAACAGTTCTCGATCCTCCCCCGTTACTTTGCGTTCTATATATCTTGCCTGATGATATCATAGTTTGGGATATTAATGTCACTAAAGTCAATATGTGGTATGTGGCTTTAACCAGGTTTCACTGACAGCATAAATATCATATTGTCCATTAAGGATAAATGTTTTGAAAGATGTAAACTTGTTGTGTATGGATCTTACGTTCAGATGACCTACCCTTAGGAGCTCTTGGGAGCTTTGGTGGTGATGAGCATTTTGTTCTATTTGCTATGCTGACGAATCTTCATTATTTTTATCTCCATTGCTTACAATTCGTAGATAATACAGGACACTGACAATCTAGAGCAAAATGACGGCTATCAAGGTTGGTTTCGCATTTCTTTTGCTTAAAGCTTCAAACAACAATGTTATGTCTAAGATGCATATTGAGAATGGTATATATAAATATGTTCTAAGAATATTTTAAGCATATCATTGGTACAATAATCTTTTGAGAACATAACTAAACTGCTGGACAAATGAAGCGGAACAAGCAAAATTTTGAGTTTAACTTTGGATTCCAATATTACGCGAACTAAAGAGGATATCAGTGAGCGATTTGCGTACTTAAGAACTTTATTTTCGCAAACCGCTGATGAATATTTTTTTTAGTTCTATTGAGATTTAAAGTTAACCTAAAAATTCGCTTGTTCCGCTTCATTTGTCCAGCAGTTTATTATTTATTCTTTGAATGTCAAGCATATCTTCGGAATCAAACAAGAATGTTATTTTCAGGATGTACCTACTGGGGAACCACCTCATATATTCTAGGAATATCCTAATGGATTTCCCAGGAATGTCTCGAATATTGCAAACAGTATTTCTATAATCTTTTCTTAGAACATTCTCAGGACATTCACAATAGTTTTGGCGAACATTCTAGGCAAATTCTTCCTAAAAAAAGGAAAGAAGGACATTCTCATTACATTCGACTAAGGATGCAATTTTTGTTGTGTGTGATTTGATTGGTTGCAGCTTTATCTACAAACCAATAATTACATTTTTTGAAGTTATTCTTCTGCTTAAAATGATTCCTTTGCTTGCTGATTACTGCGAAAACCTCTAGATTATTTTTATTCAATACTCAGAATGCTTTTCCAAAAATACACAGCTGGCTATTGTTTTTCATTGTTTTTTAAATTTCAATTCAATCATCAGCAGTTGAAGAAATAATTGCTCCAGTAGGTACAATAGTAATTAATTTTTTAACAATTTTTCAACATTTAGTATTATTTTTCTTCAGCAATTTCTATACGAATTCGCGTGCAATGTGAATGCCGCCTTAAAAAACGTGCTCGCATTAATTTACCACTGTGACACACTTCCTTGTTTTAATTTTAAATTTTAAAAGGCATGACACATGAAGATTTAAGTTTATACTTATTATGAATAAAAGTTTGTGTTGCAAAATATTGAATTATCATAATTTACTACTGAAGAATTTTATCTGGAACAACTCAAAGTTTTTCATTAGAGGTAGGTAAGCAATAATAATAAATCGATACATACATTATTTATATTTGGTTTTTTTATTAGAGTTGTATGTTTATTTATATGATATAGTGGTAATATCAAATTTTATCTCTTTTGAAATTCGATAAAAATTAGTTTCACCTGTAAGTAGTAGGGTAGAGGTTAAGCATTCTTTCAACTAGGCAATCAAATTCTAACCTATAATTATCCAGAGAATAATTTGGATAAAAAACTCTATAAATAGATTGTTATTATTGCCTTTGAAAGCATTCTTTGTCAGAAGAGTTTTATAGTTATATAGGGTGATTCCAAAATAGTGCGCTGTGTTGTAAGGAAGTCCAGAAAAATAGTGAAAAAAATCCTCCTTTACCAATCTTGGTAATATGAAACAGTAAAGTTGAGAAGTCAACTTCTTTATTCTCGTTTTTTTTTTAAACTATGATATTCTCTATAAAGTTAAACTGTCAAATCTCTGCCTCTAATTCCAAAAAATGAGTCTGGCAACGTTACCTAGGCCTATGTCTAGGCTGTTAATTAAAAAAAAAATACGAAGGTAGTACCAATTAAGTGCTGAATGAAATTAGAACCAGACACAAGGTTCATTATTAAGAACTATTTTTGCCACTCCGTCTTCTTCTTATAAATTTGTTAAGAGAAATTTTATACTATTTTAACTATTTTTCTGGGGTTCCTTAAAGGGTCCCCCATGACGTAGTGGAGATGAACTTATACACCAATCTGAAATCACCCTGTATAGAAGTATTTACCAATTTATCTAGGTTCTTCTCCATGTTTTTGATGTTAATACTTATTTTATTCAAAATAAAACAACAACCAATCAACATAACAAAGTACAGTACAATAATATATTTAACACTTGCCAATATGAACTATTGTTATAAAAAGTTTACAAATTTATTAACTATTATTATCTTTTAAAACATCCTTCAAAATCGAACTGGAATTTCTGCTCTGACCGAAATCAGCAAACGTCGGCAAAACCATTTCATTTAAAACAATCGGCGAAGCTCTAGGCGTATTCCTTTGACTGCTATTGCTGCTAGGTTGCTCTTCCAATAAACTAGGCAATACTCTAGGTTTAGACTCGTTTTCTAAAAACCTCACAAAAGCTTGAGACAATGATTCTTGACTGCTACCGGTTTGAGGATTGGGGTGCAACAAAGAACTGAGCCAGGAGCCTTGTTGAGGCTTGTCCAACTTCACTTTGTCGTGATCTTGCTGGTTGAAATCCAGCACTGTGGCTATGAGTTTTAGTACTTGGGTTTGGTCTTTGTTCCAGCGGTTGTTGTCGGATGCCAGGAAGCCGATTATCAGGCTTTTGATTAGGGATTTGTCGATTTTGCCGTCGGTTTGGCTGCTGATTTCGTCGATTGTTTGCTGGGTTTTTGTCAGTTTTCTTTGCAGCTGCGACACTAGAAAAGAAATAGGAATTAGTTTGTTTTAGGCTAAAAATTTGGGGCTTTTTTTACAAATCCAAAGATTTGTGTGGTCGTTTTTTTACCAATCAAAATCCTTAATGCCGCTATTTTCTTCTTCTTATATTCAAGTTAATTTTAAAGGAGGAAAAATCTTATTTACAAGCTTTGAGGACGATCTTTATTATCAATAGATTGTGAATAAGATTTCTTCTCCTTTAAAATTAATCTAACTGGACGTGGTACACCTGCAGATTGAAGTTAGTCATTAGAAGTGACTTAAAAATCATCGTTTACTGAAATCGGTATGCTCATAGGTTTCTTGATAGCGCTTTCATCATGATTTAGAAATTGAGTCAAGAGTTAGAAAGCAACAATCTTCTTCTGTCATGAATAAGTTCAAATTATGGAGTTTTTCCTATGCCAAATTTTATTTGGTTGCTGTAAAGAATGTTTCATAGAAAACCATCTTAAATGTAAATTCTATAAGAGTGGACTTAAGACAAAACAGAAGCACTGTTTCCGGGTCAAAAAAATTAAATTCACCAGAAATTGGAATAAAAAATCACCAGAAATCTTGAAAGTTGATATTTCAAGAAAATTCTCGCCTTACGGGCTTATATCAAACCAAGTAGGCTTTGGAAACATGTATGTATTGCAATGTCGGTATTACAAGGCGCCATATTTAAATTTTAAAATTTTGCAAAGCCTACTTTGTCCCTTGGCAAACAGTGTTGCCAACTACAACTTATAACAAATATTGTGTCAATCATTGAGGCTCGAATTTATGCAAAAAAAAAGCCCAAGTAGGCCTTGCAAATTTCAAATTTTCCAT